>KB445812.1:0-93834 GCA_000320605.2 Gelatoporia subvermispora B
CCCTAACCCTAACCCTAACCCTAACCCTAACCCTAACCCTAACCCTAACCCTAACCCTAACCCTAACCCTAACCCTAACCCTAACCTAACCCTAACCCTAACCCTAACCTAACCCTAAGGGGGTACTGTGATGGTCACGTCCTTGGGATCTGCCTATTCAAGACATACCGACCAGCACTGACTGTCATCCGCGCACGATGACTGACATCCGCTCAAGGATGACTCGCATCCGCTCGTCCATCGCGGATACTCTCTCGCTTTCTCCCTCTTTGTATTTTCCGCATTACTATACACTTCCCGACCACGGTCTCTTTAGATTACCGGTCCCGTGACCTTGTATTTGATTCCGTGTCCATTCATGTATTTAAGCTCGTGTCGACTCCGCGATATCCTCGCAGAGTCAACACCAGTGTTACGCGCTATCTACTTTACTCGTTCATCCTAATCTGCGCCCTGCGTGCTCAAGATCGACGCCTGCGACCTCTCTACTCTACTCTCGCCTTCTTATCTAATCTCGAGTGCTTATCTCATCAAGCGCCCTCACAATTGCGCGCGCATCTATGCGGTGCTATGTGGCACGTGAACGCGATGTACTGCTGTATATCTGGGGCGCTGCTATCGCATGGAAATGCGTTTTCCAGATGAATTGCATCCACACACGGAGTCCCTTCTTTACACTCTTTGATATTCATCTCCAACCATCGAACTTTGTGCATCGCTCTCAGTATATTCCAGCTAATTATCGTATAACATTGGCAAATCCCCGCTGCAACCATGAATTCCCTAGTCCCTAGCTTGAGTGTTTTCGTACAGACACACGGATGTACACCCTACATCTACAGATCACGTCATCTCGACATCCCGTTCCGGGTATGAGATACAGCATAGCAAGAGGCAGCACCGCGCCTCAGCTGAGTGGTATGCAACAAGGCGACCCGCGCCGAACGCACGCAGTACACGGACACTTCTATGTTCTCGTGACAGCCGATTCATCCAAAGCCATAAATGTCCGGCACATCGGGCACTGGTGGCTTGTGGCAAGCCAACGTCGGAGACACCGCTCATGAAACCTGTGCCCGAACCACATTTTATCAGCACCCCATTTGATACATCTCATCAGTGAAACCAAGAGGATACTCACGCATGCATACATGACGCGCCAAGCGCGCCGATTTCACGGTCCTTGAACTGCGACAAACAGATGCCGCACTTATCGACGGTTGCGCCGAGTAACTTGAGCTTGATGCGCATCGTACCGTCATCCGCGAGACGCCGACGGAGCAGCTCGACGTGGCCAACGAGCGGGACGGTCTTTTCCGGGCCCGGGCGCGATGCGGGGCTGGATGTGTGGGCAGGGCCGAGGACATCAGCCAACCTGAGCAGGTCCTGCAGGACCTTAGGTTAGCATCCTGATGGACTTGGAGCCGAGAGTTGAGCTCACCTCATAGGTCGCCCCATCCCCGCCATTTTCCGGTATACTCGCTGCGAACGCCGCCAGATCTGTATCTAGTGCGTAATCGCCGGCCTCAGTACCACTTTCACTCATCTCCACGCCCGAGCCTGAACCTGACGGCTCCTGCGCATCCTCGCTCTCCTCCACGAGTGGGACAACGACCGGTGGGGTCTTCACCTGCGTCGGCGTTGTTGGAGAAGATGACTCACTCGGCGGTCGTGGGAGCGGCCTGCCCGGATAATGGTGTCCTCCAGGCGTGGTCGGCGTGGTCGGTGTCATCGGGCTTGCGGGGCTCGCAGGGCTTGTAGGGCTTGCAGGACTCACAGGGCTTGCAGGACTCGTCGGACTGGTGGGACTTGCCGCACCCGGTCGATTGATTCCACTCGTGAGCGGTGCATTGGCATCTGTGAACGCTCCTCGAGAGGACGGTACAATAGTGACGGATAATGGCCCGCCCTCTGGGCTGTGCGCACGCTCCTTGTCGGCAGACCTGCGGGAGCGGATAGCTGCTTGCCGGTGGAGCTCGGTCGGAGACAGGGAGGGTGATTCGTTGCCAGCGACATTGGCACGGTTCGCTTGGTCAGACGTCTGGTGTTGAGAAGTGTCAACACTCGGAGCAGTGTCATGTTGAGGAGCAGGCGTCATCACCGGTGCTGCGGAAACGGGCGCGGGAGCAGGCACGACAGGCGACACGCGTACATCGCGCGGTACACTATCCGCGCCCATCGGTCTCCACACGATGTTTGGTGATGCCCTCGTAGGGCTCGTCCGAACCGGGCTTGCAGAGCCAAGCATTGGCGTCGTACCTGCGCCTAGGCTTGTGTTCACGAGTGAGCGTGGCACAGGATGATCCGGGAACGAATCGTCCACCAGTATGACAGGGTGCTCCCGCCTCGCCCGAGGCGACGACTTCTCGGGACGGAGAGGTGGTCCACGCGCGAGGACTGGGGATGCACCAGAACTAAGAGCGCGCGTTGTAGCCGTCGAGTTAGGCGAAGTTGGTGAGTTAGCAGCGCCGGGCCTGCGAACAGGACGTTCAATGAACGCTTGAGGCGTCATCGTATACCTATCCTTCTTCGGCTTGGCCAGAGCGGCGGGGCGCGCGCGCCCACGTTGACTCGCGGACGTCGCCTCCGCATCGGTAACCAACGCGTCTACAACTTCCCAATCCCCCAGCTCCTCGCTCGGGAATACGCGGACTTGCGGCACTGCTTCCTGAGGAGTCTTGTCCCGAGACCGCGAGCCAAAGAGTTTGCGCACACCGAGCGCGTCTCGCCTCAACACCAGACCAAATGGGCCGTTCTTGTGCGCAGGTGTAGTAGCGGCCCCATTGGCTGCCGTGCCTGTATTCGGAGTTGCAGTGGTGGCCGGATTTGCATGCGAAAGAGTGAGGCTACTCGCCCATGGGCTAGGCGTGGTCACGATGGTCGGAGAGGATGCGAGCGGCGATGACGGTGCCGACGAGGTGTTCCCTCCCCCGGTTCCGTTCTCCCTCTTTAAAAAGTGCGGTGCGAGCCTGCGCACGAATGCCGCACGCTGCACTCCCAAATTCTGCTGTGATTGCTCGGCCGACATTCTAGGACTGGGGACGGGACTTGGGCAGGGCTCCGAGACGGTCTCGCGTTCTGGTTCATCGCGATCGTCGGCGCCGGTGTCGCTGTGACAGTCGATCGGGCGGAGGGAGCCGCAGTGCGAGCAGCGGCGAGTAGGAGAAGGTTCAGTGCGTGACCGAGAGTGCAACATGATCTGCGAGGTCGATGCGCCAGCGTTGGGGAAAGAGGAGTAATTGGAAGAGAGCGAAGACTCAAGGCGCTGTCGCTCGCGTGCGACACGCTCGACGAGAGGCACGCCCATCTCGCGATCGGCCTCCCACTGCTCTGCGGGCTCGAGCGCGACGAGCTCAACGCTAAGGTCGTCCGAATCGGATGCATCTGCGTCCGCGTCTGTGTCCGGGGCGGTGTCAAAGGGCAGGACGTGGCGCGACTGTGAGGGTATTGTGGGCGAGGGGTAATCTTGCGAAGACGTCACTGACGTCGGTGAAGAGACGGTAGGCGCGAGCGTAGCCTGTACGCTCAAAGCAGAGGGAGAGATTGGGGAATTTGGTGCATCACTTGGATCGTATGGCTCGGGGGATCCTACCGCTTCCTGGAAAGATGGTGGAGGGTAATCGGGTATTGGAGGTTCTACGGCGGCGGCGATGAGTGAGATAGCGAGATTGCACCTACAAAATGATATCATACCGTCCGGAAAGGCTATCGCTTCATGAGCGCGAGCGTTTACAGGCGCTGCGGCTTGTTTGCGCGGACGAGGGTGCGGTTGTACGGGTGCTGGGTATAATCGCCTGGAGGACGAAGCAGGCACGGCGGTGGTAAAGCGAGGTTCGTCATCGGGGAGTCTCCTTTCGGACCGGGCGTGAGGCGTATCTGTGGGTTTCTTCTTGGGCTTGCGGATACGGCCGGCGTTTTGTGGCGGAATGAGGGTTAGCTGACCGTGGTGTGTCACGACGTGAGTGAGATAGGGTGCGACGCGGACGACGTCCTGCGGGCGTGGGTGGGAGAGATGAGAAGTGGAGGCCATCGGGCGCAGCGTCGAGGAGGACATGGTCGAGATGAGACTAGAGACAGGTCAACGTGAGGAGAGCATTCCGATGGTCATGCTACGAGTCGTGCTCATGGCCACCCGCTCGATGCGTGCTCCTCACGAGCGCAAACTCTCCTCTCGCTTTCAGCCACCCGGCTTCGGCCCGCCATTCCGTTCAGGCGCTCACTCCTTTGCAAGTGACTTTCACGACTGCATCATCTTTGAGCGTACCTCCTCGGGAAAGCAGAACCGGCACCAGATATCATCGAAAAAGCAAGTGGGACAAGACGGTTGTAAGCATGAGAGCCATCGTCTCAGTTACGCTAGCTGGGGAACACGGTTGTCACCGCCAAACATGGCTAAAGACGCCGCTCTGAATTTCCAGTACCTCCGCCCATCCATGAATCCTTCCTCATGCCATCCCACGTCTCGTCATGGTAGTCCCTGCTGGCATCCTAGCTCTTTTCTTCGTCGCCTTGACTCTTGGAGTCCACCTCGTCACCTCTTTGCTCGCTCTACATAATCATGTCATCGCACGTCGAAGACGCGGTCGCGGCCCCATCAAGCTATTCGTCGCCATCCTCCTTCTCATGGCGATCGTAGGCTCTGTCGGCGCAACGATGGATGCATCCTTGTTATACTATGAGACAACTGTAGCGAAGACAGGTAGTACTGACTCAGCACCTGACGCATGGCAGTATATCGTAGAGGTGAATGAAACCATACTATCCGCTGTCCAAGCCTGATATCGTAGCAGGGTCTTGGTGGCCTTGTACAACCTCTCATAGGAAGTGTTGGCCTCGTAAGCTTTGTTTAAGTCCTCTATGGACAAGCATTTACTTCAAACAGGTGTACCGCTGTCGGCGAATATATCAAGGCAGCTGGTGGATCACTATGATCCCCCTCCTGTTATTGGTGGCAGCCTTCTCTCTGATTGTGGTGGTTATTGTCAAATTGTTATCCACAAGAAATTCATCCGATCCAATAGAACCCGCTATAGCGCGGTACATGCTGGCTGCGTTAGCTTTGCTCTCTGCACAGAGCGTCTCCACATCTAGTGAGGTTCTGTGCTCTATTCTTTGAACAACCAATTCAGTGAAACCATCTCGTCAGTACCAATCGTGATGCGGCTCTGGGCGGTGAACCTAGAAGTCCGTAAATATACCGTTCAACGTTCTACTCTCGACGTCTCCATCCATCTCGTTGTGGATTCGGGCCTCCTCTATACTCTGGTGGTTATCACAGCCCTGGCGGTCCGAGCATCATCGTCCCACGCATATTCCCTCTCGAACGGATCCGTAAGCACCTATCATGGCTGCCGCTTGTTCAGATCCTAAACTGAGGCCGTTCCTTAGTTGGTGCAGATACTAGCGATCACATTCAACTTGATGATCATGCGCTCCGGAAAGTCCTCCTCCACTGAGTTTACTGAGCAACAGCTGTCGCGCTTCATTGAACATGCACTACGGGACCATGCTACAGATGCATCTGAGTCGTCGGCTTGATTCATATATAAGCGCCACGCGCTGCGCAAGTCCGCAAGACGTTCACATGCGCCCACACCAAGGATGTGTTCGCGTGCAGAGCGCAGGCGGCTCAGTTCTGAGCGGAAGCTCTAGTTCTGATCTGAACCCGGTCTGCAGGTGGAAGTGATACATTGTATTGCGATACGTCTATAAGCCTGCTCGTCACGATCTTCCCTCTACATAATCTCACTGACCGGGTCTTCTGAACTGGTTCATCGAGGCGACTGGACACCCACGCTACCTGCTGACCTACTTCTTGATCTATATATCTTGATGTTCATCACTCCGATCGGGATAATCGTCCTCGGCTCGTGTTATCGCATATATTCTCTCTCACCCCCACAATCCCTGTTTCTTCACTTCCAGCCACCTGTCGCGATGTCCGGAAGACCGCAGACCAAATTCGAGCAGAGCATCCCCGACTACCGTACACGCATCTTCCTTGCGCTCGCCAATGCTCTCCTTCTCCCTCCTGTTCTCACCTCGTCCATCACTCTCGTGCTGCGCATCTCGCTCACTACGCCCGTCTTCTTTATATCACTGCTGAGCATCCCATTCACCGTCATAATAAGGTTGCGCTACTCGATTCGGACCGCGGACCGCACCGCCGTGCGCCTCGGCGCGCGGCCAGTCCCACGCGTGGTGGGGAAGCTGCCGGGGAACCTGGACGTCGTGCAGCGGGTGCTCAGGTGAATGGAATCCGGCTATGTGCTTCAAGTCTTCCAGGACTTGTTCGACGAGTATGATTGCACTGTGCTCAATACACGGTTCTTCTGGCGTAATCAGGTATATTGTCTTCTTGTTCCAGGGCCAGAGTCAGGCTGAGTTTCTTATATAGTCAGATAATTACCATGGACGAAGGCGTCATGCAGTTCGTCATGGCTACTGGATTTGCTCACCTCGAGAAAGGGCCTTTGTGGCACGAGCGCATGTGAGCGTTTGTCATCCTGCTATAGCTTTGGCTCTCCGATCCAAGATGAACGCCAGTGACAAATTACTTGGTACTGGCCTATTCAACACGTACGTCTACCTTCCGTCTCCAGCCTCTATTTTGCTCATCACAGCTCACAGAGACGGAGAAGCATGGAAAAGGGTATGGCCATCTCCGCCAAAATCTTAGCTGACGGCGTCTTACACACCTCTGAATACTCCGGGGGCGTTCAGCCGTGCGGCTGTTTTTCTCCGAGCACCGTATATCCGACTTCGCTCTATTTGATCCCACAACGAACACCGCCCTCTCTCACCTTGCGTCGCGTGCCCACCAGGGCCGCGCGCTCGACGTGCAAGATCTTCTTTCTCGATTCACCTTTGACGTCGGCTCTGCCTTGTTCGGCGAATCACTCGATACACTGTCGCGTCCGCTCTCGGATCCGGGCAAAGTCAAGCTCGGACCACGGGGCGCCCTTTCTTCTGAGCCTGAAACTCGATCCCTTCACGGAGGCGTTCGAGCACATGGCGATGTGCATCACTCGGCGCGGGGCGCAGGGCGCGACGTGGCCGCTCCGCGAGCTGTTCCACGATGAGACAGAGGACTCGATCGACACCATTTTCCAGTAGGTGGATCCGCTCGTGAAGCGAGCGGTGGAGAGGAGGGAGGAGAGACGTGCAGTTGGACTGGAGAGTAATGCAGAAGACACAGTTTCCTTGGATTTTCTTACTAGTTCCACGGATGGTATACATATCTGTCTGACCTGCTGCGACTAATTGCACATCGCATAAGACGTCGAGCACATTCGGTATGAGTTGGTCACGTACTTGATAGCCTCTCGTGATACGGTGAATGAACAGTCAGGTCAAGTCTCGATCGCGCCTACTGACTTACCGCCTCGTCCCGCTCTTCACAACCATCTCAGTGCGTGCCATACTCCTTGAGACACTTCGGCTCTTCCCCAGCGCCCCACTCGTCGCGCGCACCCCTTAAGACGTGCCACTTCTCCTGCCTGCGTCTACGGGCAGCCCGTTCTATCTGCCGCCCCGGACACAAGTCATGATGATGTTACTGCTGTCACATTGATGGCAGGACCTTTGGGGCCCCGACGCAAATGTATTTCGCCCCGAGCGATGGCTCGACGCAGAGTATGTTGCAAGGATTGGCGCAAGGCCTTTCATTTACTGCCCGTTCTCCGGCGGGCCACGTGCCGTGAGTAATAGACCTTCTCTAACATGTTCTCTCTGACTGTCATTTGTAGCGCATCGGACAGGAGTTTGCAATGAACGAGGCGATGTACCTTGTCGCTCACATTCTGCAGCGCTTCCGCGCGTTCCATCTCACGCCAGAATACCAGCCTGTCGGGTCGACACCACCAGAAGAATGAAAGGGACGTCCTGGAAGGCAAAATTCCGAGAAAATATGGCCTGCAGTCAGTTTCACGATGTATTCTAAGGTGCGTTTGATTTCATTTAAAGTTCTTTGAGGGACGGAATGCTCACCGTTGATTTCTCGCGCGCAGGGAGGATTATGGATGACTGCCGAGCTTGCGGAATAGTACTGATCTTTAGGTTTTGCGCTAGCTCATCGTACGCAGATCGTTACTATCCGGAAAGACGTACCCCTGAATACGATCGTCCCAAGCGCAGCATATTGTACAACATCAAGGCGTCTTGACATCTCTATTCGACGTAGCGGCTCTCTTCTCGAACGCCAATACAGGGAATCGGGGTACACAGAGAGATTGATCACCGTTTCTGTACTTGTCGTACTTGTCGAGACCGTTCCCGAAACCGCTCATGTAGCAAAGTTCAGCGTGTACCGTTGTATCCTCGAGGATGTGGGCATCTCGGAGTATTGCGTCCCTCAGCACTGAGATTTAGTATCGGTGAAAGACTCCTCTTGCAACCCTTCTCAAACAGGAATTGAACATTATGGATCCTGGATACGTCGGGCCTTCCATCATGATCCTGCGGCTCACCTTCTCGCTTCTCGTTAAAATGGAGCTGAGCGAGATACTCGGTACAGCTACGCCACAGAAAGGGACGTGGCACTCCCATGCATACTGTCATGTTCTTGCACAGAGTCGTGTCCCGGCGCCCGCATTATCGGAGTATGTATGTCTCCAATGGCATAACGTTGAACGATCGTATACGTCCGGATAGTACATATCGTATGTGTTCGGCCAGAATTCGACGAGCAAGGCTAGTGAGGTAAGGTCAATATCAAGGCCACTTCCGTTGAGAGTTCTCAGCCCCGGGATCAGAGGTGTTTGTCAGGGACCGTAGCAGTCCAGCTGAGAATCGAGCGAGGACTATGATCTGTCACACAAGAAGACAGTGTTTTGGGGCGCTGAGAGGAGTCGCCAGTGACTTATACCACCATTCTGCGAGATTTCGCTTGTGGTAACCTCCCGTGCCCTTATGCTGATGCGTATTCGGAGAAATAGCTCGTTCTTCATCTTCAACGCTAGACAGCAGGCGTGGCGCCTTTCGAAGGCGCTTTTTCACGCGGTACGTGTCCTAGCAAATTGTGGCTGTACTGCCAACTGCTGCGCCCCTTAATATGAGACGCCAACGCTTCTCCTCCGACCATACATCAACTTCGCGGCATACAGCTCAGACCAGCTGGCAGACACAATGCACAAAGGCACGATTAACTGGGGTGGGCACGTTCTTCATCCTTCTCATTGCTTCGCTTACGATTTGATCTTGCAAAGACCGCAAGATGCCAAGTATGAACTACGACATACTGTGCATGGTCATTGCATACCTTCCCCGATACGACCTTCTTTCATTTATGGATGCATGCTCAACATTTTTCGCTATGGGTCTAGCGACGTTGTTAAGGGACATCGAATTGAGAAGCCCAGAGGACACACAATGGCTCCACTCGTTCATGTTCGCCGATCCCACGACACGATTCCCCCTCCTGAAAGCACTGCGCATCTACAATGCTCGTGCTGTGGCGTATGACGCATCCCACATAGTGGATATTCTTCAGCAATGCAAAGTTCTAGAGAAACTGTTCATTTCACCTACTGAGAAAATATTGAAGATGGATTCGCGTATAACACCGACAATTTGTGGACTGACGAGTCTCAAATACCTCACACTCGAGATTGTAGGAGAGAGGACATTCTCTATGTTTCTGCATCTTCTGCCTCCCCTGACGTCGCTCTCCGTCAAGCCGGATAATCGGTTCCAGTCAAGACGATTGTTCTGCCCGCCCCTTCCGCATATGGCATCCACACTTACCAGCCTCGAATTCTGTCCCTCGCCCATCTTCGATTCAGATATTCAATACCCCCACGTTATAAACCTCGCCCTCTACTCCGATCCGTACACCACACAATGTCACCTCGATCTTCAAGCATTAACCTACGCGTTTCCAAACGTCACAACGCTGAGCCTCAAAGATTGTCCGTGCGCCCCCTTCGTGCAGTGTTTAGAAGTGGATCGAATCGATCGAGCTCTTCTCCCTCGTAGTCACAACATATCCCAGAAGTGTGCTACTTTTGGGGGCAAGTTGCGGTACTTGGAAGGGCCAGTTGACCTCGTTTGGGCACTGGCGCTGTCCTCTCCGGTACAGCACTTGGTGCTAATTATCGATTCCACACAAGACCTGCTACGTGTTCGGGATACTCTCAACGAGATTGATACTTGTCGACTCACTTTGAAGCTAAATTCCCTCATCCCCGGTTACGACTTTCACGCCACCTGTCTACGAGACATCGCGCAGGCGATCGCAGCGTCGAGCGTGAGCCACGTTGCTATCTGTTTCAATGCCTGGGAATCTGGAGATATAACTAGCGCCCTCCTGATCGTGAGTCTCTGTCTTCATAAATCTGACTTGATGTTGATGTGCTTCCATAGACAATACTTGACGCACTTAGTGGGTCGCTTTCTATTGCCTACATGGAAATCGATCCTTCGGCCGCCATGAAAAGCGTGCGCGTTAGCGAGCAGTTCTGCATATTTAATGCAGCACTAGAACAATCTCTTCAGGAGTCGTTAGCTCAGCAGACGTTTACAAACCTCCCGTGTCTGCGGTATCTACTTTACACAACTTCCAGGAACGAGACTATTCTCTGGACGAGGAACATGGACGAAGAAAGTGCCGCTATCATGGCACATGTAACGTGGCAGGAGAGCGGGTTATTCCGTGCATCCGAAGGCATGAACATTAAAGTACAACCTGGGCGTGATGGTGAATTGACCGACGACAGCGATGACTCCGGGAAGTTGTGTCTGCATACTTCACAAACGACGTGCCTCTGTATGTAGGACGGATGGTTTAGCTTCGTACTTAATCTAGTCATTTATTTCTGGGTGAACCATCCGCAACTGATAAATTTTGATGTCGATAATCATACAGGGACAAACAGAGCGAGTACTTAGTCCGAGATTCATGTACGACAGCAAAGCAGTATGCCATGAAATAATAACGTGTGTGTAGCACTAAAGGCATGGGCACAATACTTGATCTTCAGTCACGATACTCTGAAGTGTAAGGTTGGTGCTGCTCTATCTGAACGGCCGATCCTACTCGCTTGTAACCTCTCGTCGCGCTGGCACTCTTGGCGACGAGAGCGCAAATGATGATGAGGAGCACAAGCGCTGCGCCGATAAGACCCATGATGATGTACGTATTCCGGGTAAGGCCAGACAGGTCGACAGACGAAGACGATGCGCTTGGGTCAGCTTCCAGAGCTTCGTCAATCTTGGCAATGTCAGCACCAGCCGCAGTGGATTGCTGAGGCACGACAGATGATGACAGCGAAGGTGGGGCAGTTGACGAGGCCGCGGTCACGAAGGATGCTGCAGTGGGCGATGCCAAAGGGGCCGAAGAAGGTACCGCACTCGACAAAGCTGATGACGAAGAAGGTGCCGCACTCGACGGGACTGACAACGAAGAAACAGGCGCAGATGTCGGAGGAATAGAGGCCGACGTGATGCCAGAGAGGGGTGCTGATGTACTCGACGCTGAAGTTGGGAGCACCGAGGTTGGCGTTACCCCTTCCAAAGCAATATCGATGAATGCAGAAATGCGGTCATCATTCAAGAGCTCAAACTCCTCCGCAGCTGCAACAGGATCAGTCATCTACGCAGGAATGAGCTTAGCACATCGAGTATGTGGAGAGCGACATACGCTGAGGAGCTGAGTGTAGGGGAGTGGATCCCCCAGTGTCGTCCAATTATTGAAGTGATGCAGCGTATAAACGTTTCTGCAATTCGATAGTCAATAACACAACAAACTCGTACTTTTGTGTACCCTGACCTGAGAAATGAGTCACCGACAAGGAAAGCTGGAACATACGTACTCAGTTGCGACCGACATTAAGAGACTCAAGCGTGCGTACTCACCACCTGGGATCGTCGGATTGAACAGATAGCCATACGACGCGATACACACAGGCCCATTCTCATTAACATCGATGAGTTCGGTCATATCAATGGGATGCATTGCATATGGCAGACCGCTGTATGCATGTCTCATCAGCCGTCATCGGGCGTATAGACAGGCCAAGTGACTCACCCGAAAGAGAAAGTAACGTTCACCTGCACATCACAGGGGACAAAGTACGTTCCGTCGTCCGTTTGATTGTATGCGATCGACTTGTACATAAGGTCGACAAAGTAAGGATCCACGTTTGCTAGAGGGAAGCAACTCTCAGTTATCGCTCCATTGTCGTGACATAAGTACATACCGGTGGGCGTCCCAGAATCGAATATCACAGTCAGGTTATGTTCACCTGATTGGCTATCGAGCGATGGAAAATGTTCCGAGTTACCGTCAGGTAGTGCGCGACAATGTATGTAACTCACGTAGCATTGTACCACTGGCCATTGATGAAGACGCCGTCTGCATGCGCTTCCCAATGATCGGTTGCCCCCGAAAGGTTGAGTTTGGGTGCATCGAGAATCTGTGCCAACTCAGGAGACGGTTCACCTAGCAGAACATGATATTTGGATGCAGTTCGGGAGAGCGATATATATTGCACACACCAATGGTGAATATACCGCCATCCGTAGTCTCGTTTCCATCGTTGCGCGCTATCCAGAAGGTGAAGTATTGTGGAAGATCGGAATTCTGCGCGAAGATCTAGCGTTGATAGCAAAGCGTATCAGCTACACATATGAAACCACGATGTCGATGATGCCCACATTTTGGAGGAGTGTAAGGCCTTTAACGCTAGAATTCGCTTGTACGAGGCTATCTTGGATGCTGCTGTCTTCCGATGGACTGTGGAAAGCAATTCATCGGAGATCCTTACTCCAGAGACCATGATAACCTACGGGCCAAGTCCAACCAGACCATTCAATACCATGTCGACAGGATCTCCAAGAGGAGATGAGCCTGTTGAGCCGTCGCTGATTGCATAGACTACTCGACATTAGTGAGATTTGGGCATTGGGTCAGGACTAACGCACTGAAGGCTTGATTTTCGACCGCAATGTCCGCGAAGGTCGCCTGAGTGAGTAACACGCTCCCCTGAATGGAGGAGAGTAGATCTCCATCCCCGTAGTTGATTTCCGCATAAGCGGAAGTATTGGTAAAATGTGTGATTGTGACCCCGGTCGTGTTGATCCAGATGTCTGGGCTACCAGTGTCGAGGATGACCTACAATTGACATATAGTAGTGTATCATCTTCAACTGTCGAGGACCAAGACGCACCTCGAGCTGTTGACCATCCAAAAATAGCGTTCCAGCATATCTGATATTACTCAGGTCTTCGAATCCAGTGACCAAGTTGAGATTCGGGGAGGACCACGACATGCGAGAAGCATTCACGGCATTGGGTGAGCTCTGTTTCTTAATGATTTGACGTTTGACGGGTATGTGCAGCGCGAGCGTAGAAGCAAGAAGCGACAGAGCTAGACATTGCTGCAGAAGTCGTGAGTGATGCATGTCAGGTCAGTGAGGTGAGAAGCACACACATCTCAAAATTACTTTATATCCTTCTGGGACCTGACGCCAAACGCCGTCCAGCGAGCGCGAGATCGGTATTGACATCGCACAGATTTTTTGATGCGCCCGAACAGCTTCACGCTTCCGGGTGCTAGTCAACCATGCCCCAACTCGCTGAGCCTCAGATCCTACGACGCGATGTCCTGTAGGAATACTGGACCATTGGTTTCATCGATTACACACTCCGTCAAGCCTATCCTCAAAGTCGCTAGTGAGACGGTGAGACATCGCGGTCAAGGTTGACGGGAGCGTCCCGCCGATCAAGGTTGCTAGCCGAAGTAGAGACGCGCGTCGTCTCACTGATGACATCTACTCAGCCTTTGCAGCGTTCAACGGAGCTGTGCAAAGTGCACACCTGAACTGCATACATCCAAGGGACTGTGACCGGCAAAGCGCATTTACGATGCTTTTCCCGGCGATCGACTTCGGCCACACGCGCATCGCTTCCTCGCTCTGCGCCTCTTGACTGCGGACGCCCTCAAGCTCGATAGGACTTGTTGATAGGCTGCGCTGACTCGCTTGTAACTCCGGGAGCTACTGGTGCTCATCGCAACGAAGCTGTGAACGACGCTGGGTACATGGCATTACTGTGTCGCCGACCACGCTCATGCGCACATATTGGCAGCCACGTGGCTGCGTGGACTCCTCTGTCGCTGCTTAACACACTGCCTCTCGATGGGCTGATAGGCTCGAAACCTATTGGAATATCGTCAATCTGAAGCTGGTCCTGTTGAGGTCTTTAGATAAGGCACTCTTTAGCCCTTCTGCACTTTTTGATCTCTGAGACCGTCTAGTCCATAATCCTGAGCGCCCTCCTTGAGGGTATATTGACGCCTATCTGCCCGTCATCAAAAGGTCTACACCAATACACCACCTCTCAAAGTCTTCAACGTAAAACGAATGATATCAAAGGATTTTTCAACGTCTGGATGCGCACTGCGCATCTCGGCTCGCTTAGCGATATTCATGTGGTGATACAGCAAATATAGTCGGGCTTCACGGTGATCTCTCGGAAACGTACGCTGACATCCACGAGGACCCTTGTAGCAAGCTGGACAATGCTCTTTAGTGTCTCTGAGCTTGTTACTGTGGCCACCTCGGGTTTGCTCGTATAAATTGAGGATGGCGCCCACAGACTACGCACATCGAAGTGAATGCTCCGAGCGATCTGATGCTTCTCCAGAATGCTCAGAAAAGAAACATCCAGGAAGCATCGCCCGTTTAATTCGAGCCAGCTCGTCTGATTCCGATCGTTCTGCGCCTTCACAACTCTCGTCTCGGGTTTTCCTCTCAGCAGTGCTCTCACAGCTAGCGGGCCAAGTGCATGCGACGTTTATGTACTTATCTGGAGTGTCTGGGGTGTCAAAGAGATCATGTTGTTCTGACACGCCTATTCTCTTCCGCGGACGGCCAAGGTCTCATAGTCAGGGCTTCAAACGAGGCCAATTACTCAGAGACTTGGATCAATCCGAGCGGACCTTGTGAAATGCTGCATTAACAATTACTAAATTTATGCTCTCCTCATTGCGGCTTCTTACTGATGAGCAGTGTGTGAGTAGACTGTACAATTTTACTCATACTCACAATCCCGTTGCTACCTTTCAACGGCTCGCTGATGAAGCAGATTGGAGATATTGCATACATCTGTCAACTCTAGATACCATCGGTCTATTCTTTATCGATATCACAACGCCTTCGTGTAACAAAAACAATACAACACGAAGAGCTGATTGACGAGATTAACGAACTCAAACAGTGGACAAACTGCTGTGCTGAGTCCCGGTCAAGACCGAGTCCGGCAAATCTCCGGGAATATTGCACATGGCTCGCATCAGCAAGCACGTGAGAGCATCAGTCCTAACCACACTCCGTCGCCCTGCTGAGAGACTTCTTCGTGTAGCTTCGACCATTATTCCCCTTGTTCTGGTAATGGTGAGCTCCTAATATAGCAAGTAGACGTTGGCTCGGGACTCGGAAAACCGATAACGCCCATCTGCAATCGTGCTTCCGTCCTAGCCACACTACATTATCTTTACCCCACCCTCTATACGGAGCAACCACACACCGGTTTGGTGACACTCATCCCACAACTCTGATATTCACCTATCCTCCGTACGCCTCCGGGGTACTCTACGACATTTTTCGACGAGTATCTTGCACAGGCTCACCTTTTGCCACAGAACCGACCAGAAGGCAACCACTGCCACAATGAAGAGTACGAATAAACTCAACGCTTCTGCGGCACCTATTGAAGAGTGGTATGATGGTTTAGTAACTTTCTTCCGCATGATTGACGTGCCATTCAGTTCTGCTCTCGACAATGCACGATGGGAAGGTGTGGCGGTAATGACGACGCCACACCCTGAATCGATGTTTCCGTGTCGTGATCTTATCCGTGAGTCATACTCAGCTGCATCTTCGTGCAATTGTATTATTGAAACCCCCGCTCCTATAAAAAAGGTCAGGATTCACAGGAGCAACCGGCCAGCGAGTGCAAGAGCGCTAATTCTCACCTTGCAGGAACCGCACACGGTACACCGGCCCCTATACTGCCAAAGCAAAACTCGGTTGCCGAAATAGGCGATAATATCAGGCCCGATCATGCGGACAATGAGTGAGATTGAGCTCTACACATGATGGTCTTTCGGTATCCCTTACAACAGCTCTCCTACTTCCAGCGACCCCACACATCGTTATACACGTGCTGAGAAGGGGAAGTGGGTAGACCGAAGGGAGGGATGTTCAACAGCACGGTCTGGGACTCGCGGGAGCGTCGTGTCCAACGATTCCGAGCTGAATCATCGAAAGGATCTCCAGTCAGCAAATCTCCCGGTAATTGTGGAGTCCGCCGCACCAAGTAATCCAGCAACTTCGACGAAGTTTGCTTCAGCAAGCCGTCTTGAAGCTTCGACTGTTATACTAAGCACTCCCCTTGCAGTCAGACCTGTCGCATGGACATCTTGGCTGGACAGCTCGCGCATTGGTACCGGATGGATGCATTCGAGGCTTGATGCAGCTCAAGGAGCCCTTGTGACGGCTAGTCCAATGCCCTGGAATGCAGTTAGTCCTTCTCACGTCGTCCTGCCCCTTTCTGCACCTACCACGGATGTCATGGACTGCTCAGCGGACTTTGAGCCAGGCCTGATGGGAGCGGAAATGGATGTGTGCGAAACGTCAGAACTAATCGGATTTGCGGCTCAGTCGGCGCGAGGGTTAGAGATCGAGCACAGAATAGACCAGTTGCAAGCTTTTGAGAGCATTATGGATGTGGACCTGCCGAATCACGAGTCTGGGGGAGCGTACGGAGAGGTTTACGAGGACGTGAGTGAAATCTATCCCAGCTCCGAAGATATCTCTAACAGCATCGCGATGTTTAGTTTGCAAAATGCGCAGCAAGGACACTTGAGCTATACGAGAAGGACGGTGACGCCGTTTTGGTGCCATTATCGGAGTTGGGAGCATGTGCTCGTCTGTATAAACGAGATGGAAGTTTCTACATGCAACACAAGGTAGTCAATTTTCGACTTTCCAGCCCTAGGAGAATGCCTTACTTCCATGCATTTCAGGATCGGCGTCACAGACGTCGCATTGGTCATTGCGCCACGCATCGCGCTGGAGGAAACACCAAAATGCTGAAGCAAACGGACAGGCGAAAATATACTCATACAGTCGCATCTATCCAAGGTGACAGGCTGCGTGCTAGCTGCAAGCGTGTTATCCTTTCTCGGAGGCTTCAACTACTTTCGCCTGAATCCGAGCGCCGACGGCTTCCAGTAATAACGCGCCAATCTTACAGGGTTCTCGCCGCCAAGTCGATTCGTAGTTCTGTACTAGGAACAGAACGATCGAAGATCAACCAGAAGGACGTCCGGCCGATCTCACATGCAGTGGAGCCGGAGCCTGCATGCTCTACTGACGAAATATCTGAGCAGACTCGCGCACAAGGGCTCTCAAATGTAGATGAAGCTCCCACCGTAGATGAGACGGGACCAGCGGCGATTGGAACACATAAGCAGGAACGCAAGAGTCTAGAGAAGACGATAACCGAGGGACACAACGAGGCGTCTTCAGAGCATTGCGAGCGGCGCCCGGCGACGATCAACGACTCGTTGAGTGCACAGCAGCCGAACTCTATGACCATCACCGTCCCCGAGGGGCAAGCGCCGTCTAGTTCTCGCCTTGCCTCACCAGAAGCCGCCAACACCGGGAGCACTGTAGAATCCCCAATCATCAAGACGCCACCATCCACACTAGCTAGCGAGTCGAACGTCGTCGTGCGAGAACATGACACCGCGAACGACAGCTGGCTCGGGTCGAACTGGCTCGTCCAGCTGCTGAAGAACCCGTGCGCACGCACAACCTCCGACATCTCGCTTCAGCGAGAAGAGTTCGGTGGCGACGTTGAACGCCGCCTGCGAAGGTTGCGGGAACTTCGGGAACGTCTGAAGCGGGCCGCGAAACATCCCGAGGGGAATCATCGACCGAGCCGCCTAGAGTGCATCGTGCGCGGGGCAAGCGTGAGTGGTTCTTCGAATTGCATGAATGACAGCTTACGAACGACAACACACTCAATGTAGTATCTCGTCACATAACGTCTCCTGTTATCGCCGACCTGAACGTGGTCTAGGCTGCGGCGTCGCTTCAGGACCTCCAACGGCGATATCAAGAATGCCAATGTCTCGTAAAGCACGTGCTCAAGCTAAATATATGCGCGTACTCGCCTTCGCTGCTCAGAAAGTGCACTGTCCATTCCCAATCCACTTTCAAAGCCTACGTGCTCGGGCGGTCCTTGCATCACTTCGGTTCTGCGAGTCCAATCTCGACATCAAACTTCTACAGCAACTTTCCTCCCTTCTGCTTCGTTGCCGCGCCTCTTGCATGCGTGCGCCGAGCTGCTAATTCAGGGGCCTGAAGGGTACCTCGCCAATTTCCTGTCTGTTTACAGTTCCAGCAGAACGATCCCAAGTACGCGAGGTGACATTTCGAAGGTGCTTAAGCTCCATTCCGTCTCGCGCCCGGACATCGACCTGTTCCTCGTTTCGAACTAACCGGTGTCCCTCTCATGCGCCACCCAGCGCTCGGGACAAATTTTTCTCATAGCGCCCCGCAAAAAATTGGATCGCACATCTCGAGTCGACCCTGCGCGGCTGCAACCCCGAGCGACAGCATCCTCGTATACCTTTCGTTATTCCTTCAGTCTCTTGATTCTCGCTGGGATGTGAATTCTCTCTTGTCAAAACGTCTCGTTTCGAATGTACGATTAGTATCAACGTATCATAGAACCCTATTTATCGAAAGATCACTTGCTCTCGACCCAAGGCACACCTCTGCCCGCGCACTTTTCGCATCACAACAAAGCGCGCATCGCCAAATCTGGGTAAGCCATCCCCGAAAAGACCAGCTGCCCAATCCATTCCAGCACCCATCCAATCGTCTCTCAGCTGGAATGACACGCAAACCCACCTCCCACGCTCGCGCATCGTCCCACCCTCCAAGTCTCACCTTCCGCACCCAAGTCTCTCCAGCTCTACGCCAACAACCACGATCCACCCGCTTCCACCCGCTTCTCCCGCGAGCCCACCCAACCCGTCTATGCGCCTGCCAGCCAGCCTGTCAACCCATCGCCGCCGCCCCAATCGCAATGGGCCCCCACAACAGGTGCCTGGCCGCGCCTTCGCATGCCGGCACACTTATCTCTCTTATCGCGCGCGGGAGCGAGATCGTGCAGGACTGCGAACCGCGGGTGAGAGCGCAGGCGCAAGAGCGGCGATACGGTGTCCTCGCGGGTTCCCAACCTGTCCTGAGGGCCGTATGCAGATTCTCGTCCTACTGCAAAGCGCTCGTCGGGGGAACGTACCACCGAGGCGACATAAACGCCTCGCTGCAGGGCAGAAGTGATATAGCGTTCGTGCTCGCAAGAGAGACGCGGCTGCCTCTCGCGCGCATGCAACGACGGGCAGCGTCGCGCAGCCTCTGTACGCCCATCCGAAATCGCGGGATAGCACCATTCTCAGGCGTCCCACGACCCGCGCGGGGCGAAAGAACGCGTCCACCTCTCGCACCTTCCAGCAGCATCCAAGCTCTGCGTCCAGATGCCAGAGATAGCCAGCGCACCCACAAAACGCGTGCACACGCAGGGCAAAGGAAAAGGAAAAAAGAAAGCGCAAATGACGTACCCGTCCATCCCGCGCGCTGACGTCGCCCGTCCGCGCACTTCTCTTCCCTCGTCTGCTCTCTCCGGGCTTCCATCTGCCCTCCCACCCTTGCCTCGCACCCGATTTTCCAGATTTCGAGCACGGCTTAGACGTAATCCAGACGTACGGTGGGCGATGACGCCATGGGCAAATTTCGAGCGGACAGCCCCGGGATGGCACTGGCATGTTCTGGCCCAGACGCGACGACGAGCGCCGGGGGCGCAGCCTATAGCCTATCAGCCTCGGTGCATCATCGCATCGTCCCACCGCGCACACTCGAATTCCAGACGTCCGCTCGCGGCGTGTGGCGCATGGCAAGTGCACTCGCGAACAGACGTCGTCGGCAAAGACAATGGTGCGTGTGGCCACGACCCGGCGTCGAGCCTCTTCGCGCTCCGAGACCGCCCGGACAGGCGCAGCCAGGAGCTGCCCAATCCCGCTTTGCACGGGGCTCCGGCGGGCGGGCACGGCCGAATCGGCGAGAAGCAGCGAGAAACGCGGCGGAGAGCGCGGCAGACGGGTCCTGGCACGGCCGGATCGGCAAAAGCGTCAGCGGCCGCGCTTGCAGAGGGTGCGAAGCAGCGCGCCAGAGGGCCGCAGCGCGGGCCGCCAGCTTAAGGGCCCGAGTGCTAGAGTGTATTGCTGAGGAAACCCGGGCGATGCCCCGGCGCAGTCCGCCACGAGAAATGGTCAGGCAAGCGGGAAAGCAGTGCGTGGGGATCGCAGGGGCGAGACACCGGGCGCATGCGGTCGAGTTGCGATGCACGAGTAGGCGCATATATGCCAGGGCCTCGAGTATCACGGCGACGAGGCAATGGTCGGTGTTCTCAGAAGATGCCAGTCGAAGTGAGCTTGTGATTTGCATGTTGAGGTGAGAGCAGGTTGCGATGCACGGCCGGGAGACATGCACGCTAGTGCGCGGCGAGCCAAAGAGGTTTGAGAGCGAACACGCGGCTCGAGTCGCAGGGATAGACAGTCTTCCAGTGCCGAGCCAAACCAGCTTGTGCGCGCACCGGGCAGACAATGATATATGAATCCCAGGGAGCACCTCTCGGAGCGCGCCTGCTTGCGCTTCATAGCCAGAGCGGGGGCGCTGCTCGGTCGAGGTAACGGAGAAGCGAGGAGGCTCCGGCGTCCGATATGGCTCCACAGCAGCGGGGGGCAGCGGCGAGCCTAGACGGCGTGGCGAGGACTTGATGAGGTCGAGGGGCCGAGAAGAGGAAGTCAGTCGCTGATGCTGCGCCAGCGAGAAGCCGCAGGGGTAGTCGCCACAGGGTAACCAGCTCGGAGCGGATACACGTACAAGCGTTGGGCAGCCCCCAAGTCTGCCACCGCGCCGCCATGCCCGGGGCCGCCTTCCCTCTCATGTTCTTCGTGCGCACGTGCGCACAAGTCCTCGGCCGCACCCTCAAAGTCCCGGTTCGCGCGTCGAGATCGTTCTCCTGCCAAGCAAGTGTGCCCAAGTCCAACGAGCGAACGAGACGGCGAAGCAGCACGAGATGCGCGACCGGAAAGGACGAGACGGTGCGGGGGCGAAGAAGCAGCAGGGCGCGCAGCGTGGTGGCGTCCGCGCGCGACGCCCGCTTGTCCTCGCCCCCAGCTCTTTCCTGGCCGATTCTGGCTGCAACCTGCCGCTCCTGTCGACCCGAGGACGAGTGGCGAGAAGTCCTGCCGCCGTCGTGGCGTCCGCGCGTACCGCCAGGTCGACGGCCAAGGCGGTGCGGGGGCGAAGAGCAGCGTGGTGGCGTCCGCGCGTAGTCTTTGGGCCTTCCCTCGCCGATTCTGGTTGCGTTCGCAGTCCGGTTCGAGCCGCAAGAAGAGTTCATCTCCCCGTCCTTGTCGCCGTTCCTGAGCGCGAGCAGCTCGCAGCTCGTCTTTGCCATGCGCGGCTGCCATGCGCGGCGCTGGTACGCCCCGACAGCGAACTGCGGCGGATTTCCGGTCCTCAAGCCCAAGAAGGAGGATCCTCGGCCTGGGCTGGGTCCGCCAGGATGAGACACACGCCCGTACGCCAGTCATCCCCGCCCTGCTCGTCGCCTCGGAAGCCCATCGAGTACACGCACCCCCACACAGGCTGCGCGCCCTTGCCCCAGGGGGCGAACCAACTCCCGGATCCCGCGCCCGCGCACTCCCTTGCCAGTTGCCAGTTACCCAGCGCAGCGCCACGCAGCACAGCGCAAGCCAGGAGCAATATCTGGCAGGCGCATCCGTTCGCCCAGCCGCACCGTCATCCGTCCTCGGCAGACCTCATCGGGCCATCCATACGTTCATACGTAGCGCGCGCGATCCTAGCGACGCCAGCCGGGAGCCGCCAGTAAATGAAGTCGCCGGGCAAAGGGGCGCGCCTGCCCAGCCGATTGCGAGGGACCTGGTCGATGCGACGAGGGGGGCCGTCGAGGAAAGTGCTTCAGGTCTTCATGCCGGCATGCATACGTCGGACTGCAGTCTCCGTGCGGTGGGCGGATCGGACTCGGATAGGCGATCGCGCGGGATGGGTGCATCAGCGGCCGGTGATCAGTGGAGGTGGTGGGACGACTCGCGGGTGCGGGGGAGTGCCTTTTCGGGCGTCGTGCGCGCAAAACGAGGGCGGGCTTATAAGAAAGGATATGCGCCGAGCGGGCGATGGCGATGGGCGACGATAGCGGCTCGCGGAACATGGGCGGTCGGGTGACCCACAGGCGAGGCGGGGATGTCGTACGCGCTCCCGGGCTTTTCAGCGCGGGCTCCAGCTGGGTTGCAAATGCCCCGAACTCAAGGACGACGGGGAGATGGGGTCGGATACTGGAAAGAGGCGGAGGGGCGGGCGGATGGGGGTTCGCGACGGGATGGGCAGCCGGGGCCCGGGGGCGTGGGCCGGAGATGGCGGCGATAGATTCGCTCCCGTTGGGCATGAGCGTGGCTGTCTTCCTGCGCAGCGAGTACAAACGAGATGCCCCTTCGAACCCTGCTGCCAGAAGGTTGCGATACCCAGTGCGGCGGGTGCACCCTGCCATACCTCGTCTCCCCGTCAGCCCGGATCCTGCGCACTCACGTCCAAGCCGCGCTTGGCCTTGTATACAGCGCACACTCGGCTGAATTCCATCGCGGATCGCAGGGCGAACGCGCGCCATCGAGGACATCAGTCCCAGCTTTCGAGTCCGAGTCCGAGGGTGGGGGCTGCGCACGCACGACGGGGGCTCGCGAGCCAGCGCAGCGCCGGAGTCGGCTGGCGCGCGCCGGCGTCGGCCACGGCGCAGCGCGCGGGCACAGCAGCGGCTGGCAGCCTCTGGCAGCCGTCGTCAGCCGTCGTCGCGAGCCGGACGCTACCGGACCGACCGCCGGGGCCCGGGGAGTGGCCGGCCGGGTGCGTCTTAGTCAGCAGGGGATGGGATGGGAGGGGGCACTGCGGGCGCCTGTTGTTTGTTTCGTTCGTTCACACTCTCATTGAGAGGCTCGCGAGAGGCCGGTGCCTGCTCGTGCTCGTGCTCGCCGCTCGGATCTGAGAAGAGGATATATCACAGCCCACTTCCAACATGCACATCCGTTCATAACCCCCGGCGAACAAGCCACCCCTCCTCGTACCCTCCTTCGAGCATCGCTCGCCGTCCTCGGCGCGCACTCTGCCCGCCTCAAAACTTCCTCCAGCCACCGCCTAACCAACCACCACCCCTCCTCGCCCCGCCCAGTCGCAGGTACACCCGGCCAGGATGCCGCCCTCCTACAGCCCCTGCCCGCGCCCCATCCTCAAGCGGCCCACCGCCTCCTCCTCCTCGCCCACACACGCCCCGCTCTCGCCCACCCTCCCCGCCGACGGGCCCGCCGCGCTGCTCGCCATCGACCCCTCCATCCTCTCGCCGCACTCGCTCGTGCACTTTGCCCCGCGCCCCGCCCTCGCCGTCGTCGCCCGCACCCACTCCGCCGCCCAGTACGACCGCTCCCCCATCGTCGTCCAGCCGAACCGCTGCGCCCTCCCCGAGCGCGGCTGCCCCGGCCGCACCTACTCCCTCGCCGACGAGCCCTCTCCCTCCTCTCCCCCCCCACACACCCGCCGCACCGTCTCCGCGCCCGCGCCCGCCGCCGCCCCCGCTGCATCCACACCGTGCAGGCGCCGCCCGGCTCGCAGCCCGCCCCGCGCACGCAGCCCCGCGCGCGGCCGCCACCTGCACCCGCGCGCAGGCGTGCAGCTCGCCTGGGAGGAGTACACCGACGCCGCAGACGACGCACCCAGTAACGCGCACGCGCCCGTCCCGCCGCTCGTGCCCGACCTCTCCTCCTCGGACGAGTCCGACGGCATCGCGAGCCCCCCCGCCCCCGCGCCGGGCACGCTCACCGCCGGTGCGCCCCTCCCTCCTCTCCTCCCATGCTGCAGCTGACCCCACGGCCCGCGCAGGCCTCGAAAAAGCGCTCGAGCTCGAGACGTCGCTCGCCGCGCTCGCCCTCCACAGCGCGCACCCGAGCTCGAACGCCGCCGCCGGCGCGAGCCCCGGCGGCGGCAGCACCCCGAACGCGATTAGTGCGGGGCCCGCCGCGCGGACGTCCTTCCTCCCGCACCCGCACCTGCACCAGCAGCAGCAGCGCCCCGCGAGCCGCTCGCCCTCGCGCGCGCGCACGCCGTCGGGCTCCCCGGTGCCCCCCGCCGTCTGCCCTTCGCCCCCCGCCGCGTCCGTGTACACCCCCGCGACGCCGTCGTCGCTCTCGCCGCGCGAGCCCCAAAAGCGGGTGCGGCGCAAAGACCGGGAGGGCCGCGAGGGCAGGGACGCGCGGGAGCCGTCGGCGCGGTACAAGGCGTACCTCGAGCGCAGCGCGCGCGCGGCGTTCGACGACGGCGGGTGTCTCGGCGGGTTCTAGCCCGCGTGGCCCGCCCGCCCTGCTCTCGCGCGGGGATAGGTGGGTACGGGGGGAGGGGGGCGCACGCGACCCGACGACGCAGCACGAAAAACCGAAATCGACAAGCCAAGACTGTACACATATGCACGTACCATACTATGCTATACCACTGTCTCCATTGCCACCACCACCACCACATCGTCTGCCCATTTTGCCGTTACCATTATCGTCTACGACCCGCACGCACGCATCCGGCCCGTCTGCACCTCATCGACCCGACCCGGCTCGGCACCGTCTTACTCTACGCGCGCTCGCCCTACTTCACTTTGCGTTATTCTCCTTCACTTATTCCTGGCGTCCGCACCTTGCCCCTTGCCCCCGCATCCACTGCACCTTTACCTTCACCTTGCACTTACGCCCCGCCCCGCACACCCGCCCTTGTCTCCCTAGCCTACACAGCACTGTTGTACATACATACGCCGCCGCCCGCGCCGCCGCACGCACGTATTTATCGCCCCGCGGGGGCCGCGGGTAATATATCCCTTGTCCTTTCTCGCTTCACTGCGCGCGCGCGCGCGCCGCGGGTGACCGCACCCTGCAGCTTATCGCTCGGCTCGACTCTGAGCTTGGATTCCCGTCTGCAAACCCGAACCTTGACCCTACATAGCTCCGGGCTTGCGCCTTTGTTGCTTGGATGTCCCGCAACGCGTCCCCACGCGTGCTCGCGCACATCCGTTCGCGGTCGTGGCTCGGCCACGCTCGCACACGCTCTGTCCCGCTATTCGTATCGGTATTCGTATTCGCGCTCGCCCCCGTGAGCGCGTCGAGCCGTTCCTCGAGCCCAATTCCGTAAAAACGTGCTTGTTCCAGAACGCGCGCACATCTCTAAAATCGCGCAATTCCATAACACGCGCAATTCCATAAAACGCGCAATTCCACAAGAACGCGCAAAACCATAAAGAACCGACGCACCCTCGCGCGCCCCACGTCCATCCTGCCTGGCGCGTCCGTCCCCGCACCGCAATTCGCACCTATTCGGAAACGCGCCACGCGCCGCGCGAAGCCGGTGTCCGGCGCGGGCCACCCTGACATACGCGCCGCGCGCCGTTCGCCGTTCGCCCGTCGGCGCACCGCGGACGAGGGCACGGCGCACAAGGCACGGCGCGCAATTCGGAATCAATCGCAACGTGGAGTGCCTCGCCGGGTGTCCAGCGACGCGCGCGGCGTCGCGGACGGACCGCGGTACGTACAGGCTTACAGCGGGCTGCGCAGGGTTTGGTGGATCCCGGACGACAATTGATGACGATGACGACGGCAAGCGCGCGCACGTCCCGAGTCCCGAGTCCCGACAAATCAGCGAGTCTCTCCGGGATGCACAAGACAAAAAGGCTACGATTCGACGACGAAGCCGACGTCTTCGTGGGCGCGTCGGCTCGAAGCGGTTGACACAACGTGACGACATGACCACGGCCCATCGGGATCGAACAGCAGCGACGCCGTTTCGAGCGATCGATGCGATGAACCCGTACCCGCACACCTGCGTCCGCGCCCGTCGGCATGGTCTGATTGGCACACACAAAGCACCATATCTGCACCGAGCGCCCCGTGCACGGCGCCCGCCAGCACAGACCACCACAACGCGCACACACGCGCCCCACGCACAAGCTGCAAGCTTCAGACGTCCTCAAGCCTCCGGCGCGTCCTGCGCTCGGCACACACGCCTCGAGGGCCGGGGAGCCCGTCGGGATCAGGACATCAGGCTTTCACGCCGCACACAGCCACCGCGGAGGCACACACGCGTGTAGGGTGCCCCCTGCGCGCTCGGCTGCGCCCAGTCGCCCCGGCGCACCCGGCCTCGCGCACACGTTCGCAACGCGACGGCGGGGGGAGGGCGTGCGTCCGGCGGCCTGCGTATGCGAGACACCGCGCACGTTCGCCGGCCAGCCCGCACGTGCGCGTCCGCTCCCCGCGCTGCACGCTGCAACGCCATCCGGCGACCTCCCGCCGCTCGCCGCTCGCCTCTCGCCTCTCGAGCCCGCGTCCGTCCCCCGACCCCGCATTGTCAACGACACCAGCCCGCGGCCGGTCCGCACCCCGGCGTGCCACGAGCACACGCCGATCCGACCCGCCCGCGTGCGCGCGCTGGCCGGCAGCGCAGCGCTCCTCCCCACGGACGCATACTCCCAGTGGCGCACCGCGAAGCGCGGAAGCGCGCAAAAGGGGGGGGAGAAAGGGAAGGCGCGAAGCCGGGACCCGATTGCGGGGCGAGCCAAGAAGAAGGCCGGAGCCAGCGTGCGTGAGGGCCCCGGAGACGAAAGAAGCCGCACGGAGAGATATGAACGCGGGGCTCGGAGCTCGGAGCTCGCGCGTGTGCATGTGAGAGCCTGGGGCAGCGGGCAGGGTGTGTTGATGGTGTTGTCTGGCGTGTAGTGCGCGGGCAGGGGACTGTGGTTTCGCGGACGGCGGCGCGCGAGGCGAGATCGGCGAGGTGCAGGGGTGTTTGGGTGTCGCTGATCGAGCTGGAGATGGGAGCGGGGCCATGGACGAGATGGACTGCGATGGGGTGGGATGAACAGAAGTGGGATGAATGAAAGCCCCGGGACGCCTCCGCATTCGCATCCACCCGCGTCGCGTCCTCACAACGAACGTACACACACTTTGCGCGCACCGTCCCTCGATCTTGCCCTGCCACCGAGCACACTAGGCACATGCTTCACGCAACGGAAGCGTACCGATCCGAGCCGTCCGCCCGCGCTCGCAGCCCGGCCCCTCTAACCCTGCTCCACTAGGGTGCGCAGGGGGAGAAGGGAAGGCGCGAAGCCGGGGTGGCCTCCGATCCCGATTGCAAAGGTACGAGCCAGGAAGAAGCCCGGAGCCAGAGCGCAGACACCCGCCGCAGAGACCACAGAAGCCGCGCGAAGCATACGCCTGCGGGAGCTCGGAGCTCGGAGCTCGCGTGTGCGAGAGCCCGGGGAAGTGGGAAGTGTGTGCTGATGTTATTAATTGTCTGGCGTGCAGCGCGCGGGCAGGTGACCGCTGGGACCTCGCGGACGGCGACGGGGCGAGATCGGCGGGGTGCAGGACGATGCGGTGTCGCCGATTGAGCTGGGGACGCGGAACGGGGAAGCGGACGAGATGGGCTGCGATGGGATGGGACGAACAAAGGTGGGAGACGCGGTGCGGGGCTCGATATTCGCGGAGCGCGCCGTCGCCCCGTTCACGGCGCGGCGCGCTCCATCCATTATACACGTGGAACCGCGCCCGCTCTGACGCGTCTCAAGAAGGCGTGTGCGCTCGACCCGGGGGCCTGCGGGTAACTGCAGCAGAGAGTGAACACGCAAGGAAGCGCCAGGACGGGCCCGCTGCCCGTCCTCCGTCGCCCGCGCGCGCTCCTCAGGCCCGCCCGTCCGCTCCACCGCGAGCCTTCTGCGCGACGCTTCCCAGGATCGCCCGGCATCCAAGCACGAGATCCACGCCCGTCGCCCCGATCCGCGTGCGGCCCCCGGGCGCGACACCCGGGCCCTGCCTTCTCGTCCTCCCCGCTCCACCGCCTCCTTCGCGCGCGATCCGGGTGCCAGGGCTGGGGGATTCTCGCAAGGCAGGCGCGCGGCCGGGACGCGGTGCGCGCCTGCGTCCCGGGCGCAGTTGCAGCAGACCGTGTGCGCAGGCGCCAGGACGGACCATGGTGCATGCATGGCGCGAACAGCTATCGATGTCGACGTGGTGGGCTCGACGGACGGCCACTGTGCCCCGCGGAATCGGCCCGGGCGTTGCACGAAGGCGAAGGTGCCGTGAGCGGGGCGTGCGCGTCGCACGAGCGCGGGATGGGTGGACGGATGTGCCACGGAGATGGAGGTGATGATGGTGCGTGGACGCGAATGCTCCGGGCAGGCGGCTGAGAGGATCGGGATCTTGTGACTGCAGAAGGACGGGAAGAACTGCGATACGTACGTGAAGGGAGACGCCAACTTGGCTCATGACGGGAGGATATGTGAATGTCGTATGTCATGGCGGGCATCTCATCGTTTTGCCGTAAGACTAGTCAGTCCGGGTGAATCAGGTGCCAGCTGTGAAGGCGTCGTCGAAGGCAGCGATAGTGCCCTCCGTCGGTTCAAGTTCAGGTGTTGAAGCTACTGAGTGATTTTGCAATCGAAGTGCACCGGAGCATCTTGAGGGAAGCAGTGCGAATGGTTCCGCCTTCCCGGAAATGACAGCATATGAACGTCTGCTGTGCTTGGCTCCCGGGCACGGCACGGAGTCGCAAAGTCGGCGGCGGCGACGCCGACGCGGACACAGACTCAACCTCCGCGGAACCAAAGCCGCACGTGCGGCTCACGTGCGCCGCACGCGACACACGACCTCCTCCCTCGCGCACTCGCCGCTGGTTGCGACGAAGCCGCAGGCATAACGCTGCATAACGACATGCACGCCCTGGCCCGGATCCAGCTGCGTCACACGACCGCGCCCGCCACTCGTGTCTATCAACCGCCCTCGCCCGCGCGCAGCACCTCGCAGGTTTCACTGGCCCCCCTCCGCATATAGCAACCGCACCGGCCATCTGCGTACACGCGCCCCCGCACCATCACACGGCGTTGCCATAATTCGGGAGACAGGCGTGGCTGCGGGCAGCAGCTCGTCACCAGCCAGTTGAATCTCTCCCGACAAGCCTTTAGGACCCGTGAGCCCTTTCTCCCGTTGGCCCCTCGCCCGCAGCTCAGGCACAGTCCCTCATGCGGATGTCTATGCTAAACCGCCATGGCACGCACCTCGTCGCACGTACGAGAATGCAGGCTGTCAGGCCAGCACGACCTCGACCCCTCCCGCCACACGATGCCAATGCGCCCAATCTCGTCTGCGAGCGTCCGCGGGATCTATATCCATCCATGCACGCGAAATGCCCACTTCCCAGCGACACGCCAGTAAATAATGCCAATAGACGTCAATCAGTATGCAGCCCCTTCTGCGCAGCACCCGTTTGATCTGCCTTGCGTCAGCTGTCCGGACTCTTATCGTCGCTGCCAGCTTGTCCGCCTTCTTCGAGTTCTCTCGGGTTCAGCTAGATGGCATCACCGCGCCGGATCTTGCTGCGTGCATGTATCTCGGGACCCGCCCAGATTCGATTCGCACCCCGAGCTCGGTATAGCAATCTGTACCCTTGATGTACGGAGTACGTCAGATAGCATATACGTGTCGTAAGATTGTCGATCGCGACAGCACAAACGCACTCGCCAGGCGAGATCCGTCTCGTCCTCGAGTTTCAGCACAACTCTCCGAGTATATGCATTATCGCTACCGCCTCTTACGAGCCCGTCAAAACCTCCGTAGCACGTCTCGCATAAGCGGGTACGGCGAGATGAACGGCGAGCCAGATATACGAGAGTTGGCTTCTCTAATGACAGTTCGCTCGTCAATCTATGCTACATATCTATGTAGCTATCAAGCGAGAACCAAATAACTCTAGTGACGATCAATCGCGTCCGCGGCTGTCGCTGATCAAGGTAATACGAGCACTACGAGCGAAATAATCTAAAGAAAAAGATTTTCCCCAAAAAAAATAAGGAGCACGAAAGCGGAGAGTGCAACTCGATGACTACATCGATTGAAATTCTAGAGCAAGTCGAACTTGTCCACTCCGAAAATTCTTCGAGGGTCATTCAACCAGTGACCCGAGCTCGTTTAAAGTGCTGCGGGCTAGCAGCACATTTTCACGGCAGGCAAGCCGCAACGCGATATTGACCGCCACAGCAAGAATCCCGCATTCGATCTTCGTTCGAGAAGTCCCCGCACTGCTTCGAGGCGCCCTACTAGAGCTTGAGCCTGTATATGGACAGCGAAAGGAGGACAAGTTTTCGACGATCATGCATGCATGTGTGAGGCGACTGGATTTTTCCACAGCGGCCAGCGGGTTCGTTCCTGCGAGGAATGGAGGGGTGCCGTCTGACGTCCAGGTGCGCTCAGGCCATAGACGCAGCAAGGGCCGCCGATGCATTTCGAGGGCGACCCACGCCTTCCCCGACGCTTCACTCGCAGGCAGAACACCCATGACCAGCCCGCGCGAGCAAGCCAGGGGCCGGCCCCGATCGCAGGGCCCGCGAGGCGAGAGAAGAAAGCCGGCGCTTCGCACCGCCGCCCTCACAATCTCTGATCAAGCCCGCATCGCATCGCAGCTGGACTCCTAGCCCGAGCCCCCCGCCCAGATCGCCCCGAGCGCGCGCGGCGGGACGCCCCACAGCACGAGCGCGCGCCCCGCGCACCACCACGCGTCCCCCTCCCGCCGCGCGCGGCGTTCCAGCTGCTTCGCGAGCGCGGGGCGCTGGATCGGCGGGAGGCGCGGCTGCGCCGCCCTGCGCTCGCGCCGCGCGAGGCGGCGGTCGACGAAGCGCTGCTTCTGCCGCGTCGCGCCGCCCGTGGGCGCGTAGGGCGCCGGGGCGGCGGACGAGAAGCGCATCGCGGGCGCAGGGGCGGGGGGCGAGGTCGCCTTCGAGCGTGGGTACGGGACGGCCCGCGGGGCGGGCGTGCGGGTGCGCTCGCACCCGTTGCGTGCGCGGCGCGGCGCAGCCGGCGGCGCGTGCATCCGCGTCGACTCCCGCAGGTACCGCACGTGTCTCGCGATGCTCGCGGCCTGCTGCTCATCGGCATCAGCATCTGTTCGCGGACTCGACGACAAGCGTCAACGGATCTCACCTCGGCCCACGCGTCAGCCATCGGAACGTCCTCCTCGAGAACGCAGCCGCCCGACGCTCGTGCACACCTCCGCTGGTGCATCCGCGCCCTCTTCCCCCGCGCTTGCTTGCGGCAGTAGAACTCCCGTGCCTGCATCTGTATCTGCGACATGGGCGACGCGCTGCGCTCCTCCCGCCGCCAGACCGATCGCGGCTTCACCGCATGCGACTTCCCTCCGACGCGCGCGTCGCGCCTCCGCTTCCAGGCCATGTGCGCCGCCGTAGACGAGGCGCATTCAACCAGCGCCCACTTCCTCCGGGGCATCCCGCTGACGGGCAGCCCGAGCGCACTGACCGGCAGAGCGGAAATCTGCCGCGGCGGTGTGAGCATGGGCATTTCCGACGGGCCCGCCATCGGTGTGTTCAGCCCAAGCGCGCTCAATGCCTGGACAGGGTACTGGGGCGACAATACGAGTATCTCCCGAGGGCCCGTCACCGGCGCGTATACTTCGAGCGTGCTGACCGGCGGAGCAGGATGGTCTGGGGACAGTACGAGCATTTCCGACGGCCCTGCCACTGGCGTGTATAGCCCGAGCGCATTATCGGGCTGGGCAGGACCGTCTACCTGCGCGAGATCGAACGCCGGCCCTGGCTCTGTTGGATAGTGCTCAAGGACGCACTCGATATCCTGCTGACCCTGAGCCGACAATTTCGACATCGCGAGTTCGCCGTCGTCGAGCGGAGGGGGTCCTGCATCGTCCACGATGTCCTCCGCAATCTCTGTAGGTACAGGGGACGCGGGCTGCGTGGGGCTGCACAAGATATTAATTAGTATATACTCGAGAAATATTTTCGATGGCCACTCACACTTCGGCCGGCCAAGGAGCACCGCCAGCAGCGCTCGACCAGGCGGCATCCTCGTCCTGATCATAGATCGAGGCTACCTGCTCCCACTGGTTCTCCTTGTCCTCGTCATCCCCATCGGACTCGTCGTCCTCGACAGCTTCCGCCAGCCGGTCCTCCACATCCGCCTCGGCCTCCGCATCCCCGTCATCTGCGTCCTCCGCAGCTCCTTCCGAAGCTGCATCCTCCACATCGACGTCGGTGTCGCCGCCGTCTTCGGAATCCGTCTCTTCGCCATCTTCCTCTGCGTCGTCCTCCACATCGGCGTCCTCTCCATCGCTCTCCTCCCCGCTGTCTTCTGCGGGGTCCGCAGTCTGAGTAGTAACGGGGGCCGGCTCATTCTTCATGAGCCGGAGCGTAAGGTTTCTCCCCGTTACGACTGTCTGGTGGGAAAAGCTGCAGCGAAATCGACATCAATCAGCACGCTGGAAACTTGGATGGATACAGAACGTACGTTATGACTTTCGCCGCACCAGTGTAAGGCGTGTTTGTAAGTGACATGCTCGAGAGAGAGAGCACGTCCGCCAGAGGGCGTGGCGTGTTCGGGTTAGTACTCGCCCTGCTGAACGCGTCAGATCTGGGACCTTGTACTGAAGAAAGGCGCACACATACACTGCTGTCGAAGAGCTCGACGAACTCGACGCAACGTTGGCAGACATCGGGGAACGGAGGGCCATAGCGTATGTCGAAATTTCTTGTGGCGTTTAGAAAGAGTAAGTTATCAGCGCCGAATCTGATGTTTCGGCGAGTGGAAAGCAGGTGTCAAGCAGGTTTAGACACTGGGATATGCTTCCGCGAGTAAGGCAAGTGATGGTAAGTGTAGAGAGGGTGAATGCACGTCTGTGGCTTGGTCAAAGCTTGGTTGTGGCACGACGGAGACGCTGGAGCGGGCCACCACTTCGGCGGGAAGCTAATCTGGGCCGGAAGTTCACGGGTTCTCGCACGAGCAATTGAAGCTTCTGTAAGGTCTGTTAAGATGATTTTGGAACCCCGCAACAACGGATAATAGGAACGGGATAATCTCCTGGGCCACTTGGTTGCACAGGCCGGTCGGGCGCTTCTTACACGTGCTTCTTCCGTTGTTCTCATTGTCCTCGCGTGCTATTTCTCCGGAGTTTCTCAGCCTGCAGAACGCTTTGGCCTGGGATGTGCGCTATAAGGAACCGTTCACTGATACATGACAGAATCAGCAAAGCAGAGCGTGCAATTTGGGAGATGATTCCAACTGGAATACTGAACGGCACCGCATTCGGGCCGGGTGAGCACCGCTGCGAATGGATATCTCAAAGCCAACGAATGCTGAAAACATAGTGATTGATGGCGAAAGCGAGAAATAGTCTGATCCGACATGAATATGCAAGCGACAGCACGATAAATAATGCTTGATAATAATAGCAGAGATGTCCTCAAAAGCGACATAACAACATCGGAGAGCTGTGACGCACTAGCTACCGCGCGATCGAGCGACGCCGCTTCTTAACGATTGGAGAGCTACGAGCAGCCCGAGTTAACGACATGTATAAGCTGTAAGTAAAAAGGTACCGACCGGGACGTTGATCGTACAGACAGCTCAGGAGAAACCTCTGTATTTCTATCATCCTCCGAGCTTGACGAACCGCTTTGTTCTCATCAGTTAATCGTGAAAGGCGCCAAAACACACCAAGTCAACATACCTTGACGATCGAGCCCTCTTGGACGCATTCGATTCCAGCAGTGCCGAGACGGAATGACCACCTTTCGCTGGCTTGAGTCGCGACTCTTGCTCATCTTCACTATCTGGACCAAGTCCCACTGATGTGCAGAGTTCCTTGAAACGCGGATTCTGGACTAATCTGTCCACATCCAGCCCCTCGAGCTGCTTCGCGTACTGCTTCATGAAGCGCTTTTTGAACCGTTCTAGCACTTTCGGTAGTGCAGCGTCCTTCAGGACCTCCTGAGCGCAGCCGACATTGAGAAACGTATCACGCTTCGAAGTAGGAAGGCTCACATCAGGCAAATTCGATAACAGAGTGCTGAGCATAAGCAGCTTAATCGGTTCTGGGCTGGTGGACAAATGAAGCTTCGCCAGAAGCTGGGATAACGTCCTCTTGTCGCTGACTACATCATGTGGTCATCAGCAACAACATCACGTGAGCACAGGGACACTCACCAGTCGTTATCGGGGAATAGAGTTCCACATATAGGTCGATAGCGAAGTCGACATGGATATCGTCGCAGCCATCGTCCGTCCGGTCTCTGAGCAACTTATTAGTGGTTTTGAGCGTGAGGAGCAGGAAATGCCGCGTACGGCTGTGCAGCCTTCTGAGGGTCCGTCCAGTCTACGAAGAGCAAGCCAAAGTGCTGAGGTGAGATCATCTCTTGCCCTTCCTTCAGTTCTGAGTGTACTTCCGTGACCAGGCGATAGGCTGTAAGGAAGATCTGCAAATGGATACCATACGTCAGTAACGATCGGAGTGCGGAAGACATGACACATACTGAGCGCATTCGATCCTGGTTGACAGGAGACGAATAGCAGTACGCAGGTAAAGCGTACGCAAGACATTGTCGAAGTTCCTGGTTATCGGCAGTCGCAGGTGAGACATAAGCCAGCACGAGAGCTGCGAGGACCTGGATTGACATATGCCATAGAAAGACAATTTTCCATGGTATTAGGGGCGAAGCTCACCCGCTTATCCTTGACACGGCCATTCAGCATCAGCTTCGAGATGCCAACGCACAAGACCGCCTGCACAGCCTGCGAGTCATCGACTTCCAGAATTTGCAACAAGAAAGCAATGATCCTCTCCGCCTGCGAGTACCCAATACCCAATCATACCGAAGTCAGCAAGCGACCGACCCAGGGAAGCTACAAGACTTACCAGCTCATCTGACCGTCGGAGCAAGTCCTGTTCGTACACCATGAGCATGTCGAACACGATTTGCAACACCTTGATCTTCAGATCCTCCGGCGCGCACTGTATCTGGTTCAGGAACAGCTGGAACGAGCCTATGGCCATATTCTACGAGATGTGTTCAGAACCATCAAAGCCTAGGTATCTCGACAAAATACCCACCTTGGCAATAAGGCAGCAAAGCCCAAGCGCAACGAGCCCCCTTTCACGTAGTGACATTCCCGTTCTCTTCACCGCCGGGAGGACCAGATCCGTGAGGACGCCCTCCAGCGTCGAGTTCTCGTCAAAATTCTGTTTCAAATCATACTGAGCTGAGCCTGCTTGAGCATCAACACAAGACGTGTACGCACCCCGTTTACCCGGCTGAGCATCGCGATGCATATTGCAAGACACCGCACGTCGACCACATCCGCACGCTCGCGCTCCTCGGGCGTCATCTGGTGCGGCTGCTTCGCACGTCGAAGCGAGAGGTTGCGCGAAGTGCTCGGCGTGATGTCGAAGGATTCGCTTGCCTGTGTTTGCTGCGATGTGCCAGCAACTTCAGCGTTCAAATGAGATGAGAAGGTGACAAGAGAGACACGTACTAGTTGACTCTGCTCTACCGTCCCACTTTCACCATCGTCGCGCAGCGTACACACGATCTCGACTACAACGCGGATGAGCTCGCGCTCGTCAGGAGCGGTCTCTGCGAGGACGTCCATGCATGGGTCGATCAGGCTCTCCGGGAGGAACTCATGGGCGAGCATCTCCCCTGTCCAAGCATCAACTCAGTACTCGGCCAAAGTTCGGGCAACTCGGCACTTACGCACGACTGCAAAGACTTTGCGCCGCCCGATCTCGTCGCTGTAATCGCACCGCGCCCCAAGACGCAGGAGCTCTGCGACGATGAACGCACGTTCGACCACGGCTTCTTCCAGCTTGCCCAGCGCCTCTTCCGCACGATCTCCGTCCTCACTGTCGACCATTCCGGTGTCCTCCAGGCCCTCGATGGCATCCAGGAGGAGATTGCACGCATTCTGGATACGAAACGCCATCGCGGTCACGACAGGAATATTCGCGTCTTCCAGTCGGGTATTTTCCTTGTTGTCCAGACAGTACGCATGAAACACCCGCGCGAGGAGGGCACGCTCCGGCGTGAGCTCGTCAAAGTACACATCTGTCATCTAGATTTAGCGTCCGCCTGCAGTGAACAGACAGCATTCTAAGGCACAGACTTACCATCAAACTTCACCCCACGCAGGACGTCCGACCTCGTCACGAACAGACACTTCAGCGCGTCAACCGCCACACCTAGACCATCCGGGACGACCGCATCGAAGAGCTGCAGGAACTCCTCCAAGCCCGGCATGACCTTCCCGCCTGTCTCCTCTCTTACCACATCAAACCATGCGCCGATCATTTGCCCCGCCACGACTCGGACCACGTCCTCACGATCCCCAAGCCCGTCGCGCACGGCGTGCTCGCGCTGCTCCAGGACCAGCTGCCGCGGGTGCGTGAGTGGTGGGGCCGGTGCGGACTTCTTTGGCGCAGATGAAGAGGATGGGGAGGGCGGACGGAGTAGTGCAAAGGTGATCTTGCGGATGAGTGTGTCGACGTCACGCGTGCGTGTGAGGACGGCCGAGAGGCTGGACGGCGTGAGGGGGATGTGCAGGAGCGCAGCGCGGCGTACCTCGCTGGAGTAATATGTCAGACTGTGTGTATATGTGACAGTGTGATAGGACATGGCCGACTTACGCGGCAGGATCATAGCACAGGGTGTGTAGGAGGATGTCGAGGATGCTGGGTTCGTCGTCGGGGAGCTGGTCGGGATCCTCGCCACCGAGGAGTTTCGCGAACGCGCATACTGCGTGTGCCCGAATAGAGGGTTCTTTGTCACGAATGCGCTCTTCGAGCACGTAAAGTAGCTGACTGAATGTGTCTTCGCTGAACGGAGGCAAATTCAGCGTCGAGCAAACCGCGAGAAAATACGACGCACTCTACTTGAGTGAAGTGTGACAGCAACTCCTCGATTATGGTGATGCAGCGGTATCGCACAGTCTTGTCCTTAGCCTCGAAGCCTTGCAAAGTCCAGCTGAGCAGACGTAGAGCGAAGCGTGAGGCGGGAGTCTCGTCTTCATCATCTTGGGCCTCGGTCTTTGACGTGGCTATCTCGCCTGAATAAGACCACACACAATTGAGATGCTTCAATGTCATATCTCATACCTTTCTCCAGCGCATACTTGACATAGGCTCCCATGAACCTGATCACCCTGTCGGCAGCCTGATTGCCCTTCTTCACGACAAGGACTCGTGAGAGCATGTCAATGAACACATTGCTGAACGCCTTTTCACCGACGAGCCTGAGCTTTGTTCCATCCTTCGCCGGGCGACAAACGGCCGCAGCTTGCGTATGGATTTTGTGGAGAGCGACACAATTCTTGCGGTGGTTCGCAAGAGACAATTGTGCTTGGTCGAATATAGCCGGGACTGTCTCCTCCAGCGTCTCGAGCACCGCAGAGGATTTCTGAGGCATTATTTTTGCGAGCCTGAGCTCGAGCTCGAGGTATGGCGAATAATGTGCGACAACGCCTTAGTCGAGCCTGTGGAATCAATCGACCCGGACGACCTCAGCATCTGAAACGAGCGTTGATCTTGACGGAGGTTCGGATGCACGCGTCGTTGCACGTGACAAGACGCGTCTCTGTCTGTTAGGAGGCACGTGAGGCATTGATCGCGGGGAAAGAACTGAGACTCGGGAGGGGGGAGCTCCGGCCGGAAATGGTCATGCCTGACATCGCCAGCGGCCTCGACGGTGGAGGTGCGACTTGCTGCGACGAATACATATCATCTCGTCTTCCATCACCATTCTATGTGCGTCTGCTAGCTTGACGGGAAAGCAGGATAAGCTCTAGCGTCGTGGTGATGGCGAAGCTTCCAGTTCTATCTCTGCGCGGAGGGCGCTGCCTTTCGACGCGTCGCGTCGCTGCCCAACATACTGCACGAAAGTACCACGACTACTCTTATGGATATCGTGAACCGAAGCAGTTCTCGCTGCCGGACTGTGAGTGGTTCCCTGAAGTTCAGAACGATCCGTCCAACACAGGTCGCGACTCGCGCAGATACCGCAGAGCAGTTGCACAACAGGACCATCAACGCTCCTCTGCTGCGATATGTCGACTCTGTGCGTACGCACGGGCACCGCGCAGCCCGCATCGACCCGCTCGATCTGCTCCAGCGCGAGGAAGTCGCAGCCCTCGACCCTGCCCGCTACGGCCTCACCGACCCTGATCAGACATACGACGTGAACGGGATCATTTGGACAGACACCTTCTCGTCCGACCGCTCGCAGTCTGGGCCGAACGAATGGACCCTTGCGCGCATCGTGCAGCACATGCGCGACACCTACGTCGGGCGTATCGCGTACGAGTACATGCACTCCCCCTCCAAGACTGAGCGGCTCTGGTTCTCACACCTGCTTGAGTCCGAATCCAACGCCGCACAACGACCCAGTGTCCGGAAGAAGAGACGCATGTACGAACTGATCGCGCGCAGCGAGGTGTTTGATCAGTTCATGCAACTCAAGTTCCCAAATGTGAAGCGATACGGGCTGGAGGGCGGCGAGTCCATGCTTCCCGCACTTGACGCGCTGTTCTCCTTGGCCTCTCGATCCGGCGTCGAGCATATCATCCTCGCGATGCCTCACCGCGGTCGACTCAACCTCCTTAGTGACATCCTCCAGTACCCACCCCTTGCTCTGTTCCAAAAGCTGAAGGGCGGCTTCGACATTCCGCGGAACCTAGGGGCATCAGGCGATGTAATAAGCCATTTGCGTGAGCGCCTGTGGATATGTCATGTGCGCGCCCCCCTCATGCTTTTGCTTTCTAGCCGCTTCGCCCAGTTTGCAGTACAACGGCGCCAAGAAGCCACTCAAAGTGTCCTTACTCCCGAATCCATCCCACCTCGGTGCATCCGTTCTCTTTCATCCACCCTTTTTGTCACTACTAACCATCCAGTGTGCTCCAGAGGCTGCCAACCCAGTTGCACTCGGCAAGACCCGCGCAAAGCAATTCTCCCTATTAAAGGCCCTAGTCCGCGAGGGTCTCGACATCGACAACTGCCGGCCCGGAGACCGCGTTCTCTGTGTGCAGCTGCACGGCGACGCGAGCTTCACCGGGCAGGGCATCATCATGGAGGGACTTGGTCTCAGTGCGCGTCCCATCCCTCTTCGTCGACGCCTCCTCTGACCAGCACTCAGGCAATCTCCCTCACTACACGGTTGGCGGGAGCATTCACATTGTCGTCAAGTAAGTCGTTGTCGAATTCGCGCGCTAGAAGTATCTCATTCCTAGCAGCAACAGGTAATTCGGCTGATTGGTGTCCTCGAAGCCCACTGACTAAGTGACATACTCCTACAGCATCGGATATACAACCCCAGCCTCGAGCGCGCGCTCGTCCCTCTACTGCTCGGATGTTGGCAAGATGATCAACGCTCCAGTGTTGCATGTCAACGGAGACTACCCAGAAGGTTGCTGACCACATGATCTCTACACGCACCATACTGATAATTTTCTACATGCAGATGTTGCGCGTGCGGTAGATATTGCGTTCAAATATAGGAACTACTTCGGCAAGGTGATACATGCTGCAGTCGCCGTTGTTTCCCAAGACTTCACGTATATTCCGTAGGATGTCATAATCGACTTGATCGTTTACCGTCGCTGGTACCTTCTTTCATAATTCTCCACATCCAAATGCCACTTACTGACCCAGCCACGCACAGGGGCCACAACGAGCTCGATGAGCCCGCGTTCACCCAGCCGCTCATGTACGAGAAGATCCGCTCACGGCGGTCCGTACCCGCACTCTACGAAGAGCAGCTCATCGTGCGTCGCCCCTCCCTCCTTCTTTCCCTCTTACCTGTTTTTCCACCTACATTCTTTCCTACGATCCCCTAACACCCACCCACGCAGAACGAAAAGGTCCTCACACCCGACGAAGCCGCCACCCTCCGCACTACACACCGGGACTTCCTCGCCTCCCAGCTCACCGCCGCGGACCCAGATCGCTCGCCCGTGCACCCACCCGCGATGCTTGGCGGGCCCTGGGCTGGATTGACGTGGCCGGCCAAGGCGGATGCCGTGCGAGACCCGGAGACGGGCGTCGCGGAGGAGGTGTTGCTTGACATCGGCCGGGCGAGCGTGGCTGTTCCCGATGATTTCGTACGTGACTCCGTTGATTTGGTTTGAGGCGAGGGGAGCTGGGTTGATGAGAGTTGTAGGAGATCCACCCGAGGCTGGAGAGGCATGTAAAACATCGTCTGCAAGCACTGGAGAGTCGGGCTGGCCTTGACTGGGCGACTGCCGAAGTGCGTTGCAGATCCCGTTCGGGTTCTCTTCTCTGGCTGACTGCTTGATGACGACCAGGCGCTCGCGTTCGGCTCGCTGATGCTGGAAGGGAACGACGTGCGGATCTCCGGTCAGGATGTCGGGCGCGGCACATTCAGCCAGAGGTGCGTTTCATGTCCCCGAATAGCACAAGCAGCCATCCCAAATACTCCATCTCAGACACGCCATGCTCGTGGACCAGCGCACTGAAGGCGTTATTGTGCCGCTCAACGCGAACTTGGACTGCGACGGGAGGTTGGAGCTCGCGAATAGTGCGTAGCTTCACCCCTTCCCCTGACCATTCATATTCGAACAATCCTTGATAGGCCACCTTAGCGAACTGGCAGTTCTGGGCGTGCGTTGCATGATCTGTATGCATAGAGACATGCTCACTGGGCGTTAGTTTGAATACGGTGTCAGCTGGGAGAAGCCAGATATCCTGCCCATCTGGGAGGCGCAGGTCAGTCCCTCATTCTATGTGGCGCGGCTGCTTGTGTTGACACGTTTCGCAACGTAGTTCGGCGACTTCTTCAATGGCGCTCAGGTATGCTTTCTATGCCTCACCTCACAAGAGCAATAACTGAATGCTCTCTGATTCAGGTCATCATAGACACTTTTGTATCGTCTGCTGAGAGTACGTGTCAGCCTGACCTAAGACACAAAGATCGTACCTGACAGTATTGATATAGCAAAGTGGCTGAAGCAGAGCGGAATCGTGCTCTTACTGCCTCACGGGTATGATTCCTGCAGAATTCCTCACACTGCGGCTCTTTGACCTGTTGTAACAATAGACTTGATGGTGCAGGACCCGAGCACTCGTCCTCTCGCATCGAACGCATGCTCCAGGTAGGATCTCTTGCATATCTACGGAGCCTCAGCTCACCCTCCCGCAGCTAAGTAACGGCCCATATACGCTCAATACCTCACTCTCCGCAAACGTGAACCTGAGTGTCGTCTTTCCGACTACGCCCGCGCAGTACTTCCACCTCCTGCGGCGGCAGCTCAAACGTAACTTCCGTAAGCCGCTCGTTGTAGCCTCTCCCAAGGGCCTTCTCCGTCTTCCCGTGTGTACCCTCTCTTTTCTCTCTCTCACATCCCACATCTAAACACTTAACAATCCAAACCCCTGACAGGCTGCTGCCTCATCTCTTGCCGAGCTCGCGCCCGGCACGCGCTTCCAGCCCGTCCTAGACGACACTTCTGTCGACAAAACGCGAGTCGAGCGCGTTGTTTTCCTCTCCGGCAAGCTCTACTATGACCTCGCCAAAGAGCGCGCCGCACGGGGAGCCAAGCACATCGCGCTCGTGCGCATCGAGGAGCTCGCGCCATTCCCCTTCGTGACCATCCTGCAGACACTCGTGAGCTACCCGAACGCGTTCGAAGTCATGTGGGTGCAGGAGGAGCCACGTAACCAGGGTGCATGGTCACACGTTGAGAGCAGGTTGAACGACGTGCTGGTAACACTCGGTAGGCAGTGGGTGGTGTATATGGGGCGTATGGAGGACGCGGTACCTGCACCTGGAATCACGCGGATCTACGCGGAGCAGCAGAAGGCGCTCATCGAGAGCGCGTTCACATGAACACCTCGCGATACAAGACATGAGATGTTGTGTGATGGTAGTTGTCACATTGGACTGATCAGTATACCAACGAGGACGGATGTACAGTGGATGTAGATATATAGTATACAGTGATGTGTGAAGAATAAGTTAGCCAGGCTGTTCGACAGAGTTCGTGAATGGCAATGGGGTATAGTAGCCAAGAGGGCAGACGGGTATAGATAGGTGTAACATGCTGAGTCGTTTCGATACAAATATTGTGTTTTCGAGATTCCCTTCTTACACGCGCTGCGTGCCTTTGCATTGTACCTGCAATAGTCGTGCAACGAACAAGCAGACAGCTCCAGCAGCCATCGCAGCCTGTCGCATCGGAAAGCGTCCTGTCAGTCACAAGCATTGGTCGAACGGCTGCCTGGACGTACGCTGCTGAACACGATTGGCTTGAACCAGGCGAAGCTCGGTCCGAGGAGGGCCCCGGATATAGGTGAGCCGAGGAGCAGGCCGAAGGACGTCGCGAAGAATCCGACTCCCATGCAGGTGCTGTTCATAGTAGGGCAACCTCGTTCAAGCATCAACGACACATCGGAGAGACGAGACATACCTAAGCTCAGAGATGTCCTTGGTTAGGGTAGTGACCGACGGCCCGAGTAGGGAAGCGACTACCGGAAGTCGTACACCATTAGTCTCGGCCTTGTGTTTAGCCTAGCGAAGAAAGACTTACAGCCTCCAGAGAAGAAGCCATATACGATAGCGAACGCGACAACGCCACCTACGCTGGTTGCGCGGAGCAGGCAGAACAGCAGGCCCGTCGAGACGACCGAGACGGGGCACATGACGTTGAAGTACCCGAAGTGGTCCGCGGCATAGTTGAGCAGGCACCGTCCGAAGATCGCGGAGGCGTTCAGGATGGCGAGCTGCGCGGACATTTTGTCAGGTCAGGCTCTGAAATGAAAAGAGCAACGAAGACGGACCGAGTAGAACGCGAGAGTAGGCGAAAGGCCGCGCTCGGTGACGAACAATTGAAGGTAGAAATCTGTACGAAATTATTGGATCAGATGATGTCAAGTATTGGTTGTGGCCGTGCCGAACATACTCGGATAGTAAAGTCCAAAGACTGTCAGACATGATCTACATGTTCCTATTTGTCAGTGGTCCCGTAGTGCGAAGAAACTGTAGACACGTGATACTCACCCGAGAACTGTCAAGAAATATGGAGGATCGAAGATGATTTCACTCAAGCTCCGTTTTCTTGTCGGAGCGCTCGCCTTCGCCTGAGCGGAGTCCAGAGTCTTGCGAGAAGATGGGACGAAGCGAGGCTTCATGCACATATTTGCAATCATGAGCAAGCCAAGGGTCATGAGCGCCATAGAACGGACGCCCCATGCGAAGCCGACCGAGCCTTGTACGAGCTGATTCAGCATGATTGGGTAGATTATGCCGCCCCATGAGCCCCCAGAGATAACGACGCCCATCGCGAGTGCTCGCCGCTTCTTCCAATGGTGCGCCTGGATCGTCAGGGCCGGTACGTAGATGATGCCGGAGCCTATCCCGACACCGACGCCCTGCGAGAGGAACACCTGGTAGTACTTCGTCACATCCGTGATGGACAGCATGAACAAGCTACCAGAAGGGCATCCCTCAGCTACGAGAGGAAGAGCACATTTGAGAGAAGACGAACGAGAAGATGTACAGAAGGCCCCCGCCGATCTGGATGTGGTGGAAATAGCCCAGGTCGCAGAGTTTGCCGGCGGGCAGTGCCATCGCGAAGTCGAGACATAGCTGTAAGGAGCCAATCCACGCGATAGCAGACGAGCTTCCTGTGCCTTTGAGAGTATAGAAGTCTTGGTAGACGCCGAATGAGCTTGCAGCACCAAATGTACAGAAGGCGATCAGCCAACTATGCGTGGTTCAACTTTAGTTGACTACATGTATATATTCCAGGACTACTGCTCAGTGCTTACCCTCCAAGAACGGTCAACCAAGCATCAAGTCCGCCGTCATATCTTGGCTCAGACGCGGTTGTTACGGCGACACCTGCTTCCTTCTGTGAGAGATTATCCTCTGCGCTACGCAGAGTCGTCGAGGAGGCATCGTCAGTAGAATGTAGTGTTGAGCAAGACATTGCAGTACGGTAATCAAGAGCGACCGATGCCCAGGCCATTCATACAGCGTTCATATAAATAATGTTCTCGCCATCTCGGAGTTGCTAACACCGCCCTCCGACGCCGACGCACAGGGGGAAGGCGATTCCCCAGCCCGACAGTGACACGATCGCCTTCTTCGCGGAGTTGAAACTCTATATCTCGCTCTAGGAAGCCACGCAGAGCGACCAGGAACGATGCGGCCAAGAATACACCAGCCGACGGGAACAAAGATGCTGCTTCTGTCGAGAGGGCTTGATAGACGTAGGCGTTTCGAAACCTCCGATAGGCTCGCGAAGGAAATGCCGTGAACGCAGCACCATTCTAAACAATCCATGGGCAAGTCCATGTCGGTCATTGTTGTATGCCGACGAACATCTTCCGCTTCGAGCCATTCCCAGCCCCATATAGTGTCATAAGCGCCCGCGGGTTCAGCTGCCTCTTCAGCAAGCTTGATCTAGTAGTCGCCTGCGAATATCAAGCCGAACAGAGATATACATGCTTCATCAGTGAGCCGTCCATGTACAATCACTAAGCCTAGGTGGGTATATCTGGGCACAATCCTAGCGAGAGAACAGGACACTGCCGTGAAGTTATTCCTCAGTGTTGGTCACTTGACTCGGTCGTCAAGTGTTCACTGCCCCACAGATAGTTACAAGTCGAGGTACATGCATTGCTTTGCTTCCTTGCAAGAGTACAGTCATAGATGTCAAGAGGAAGGCGCTTGCGCGCCGGTATACCGCCACAGCCCGCTACCTCGTGCTCCGTGACACATCCTGTCCGCGCGCGGGGCTTAGCAGCAGAGACAACAACAGCACATCGACAGAGCGTACGAGAAACACCACGTCCAAAGGACAGACACATCCACTCGGCCTGCTCTTGAACCAGATGAGGCCATCCCGGCCCATCAGGAATGAAAACGAGCGCCAATATGCGACCTTCACTTGATGGTGCTTGCCGGGCGCCATACCCAGCCGATGCGCACCGTCATTTGCCACAGAGAGTTTCGAGGAGTCTCCGAGACTCGGTGGATATACGCACCGACGAAGCTAGCAGGTACTGGAGTCGTTTTTGACCGTACTTGCTTCAGGGAACGATAGACGCAGAGATAGTGAGATTCAGAAATCTAGAATGAGATACGAGACAAGGCGCCTGATGCGCTTGCAGAGCTCTGTCGACAGGGGTTATGCGTACCCAATTCTAGAAAAGAGTGGAGGAAGCATCCGCATAGGTTAGATGCCAGGTAAGCCAACTGGTGGTATGCGGAATGCGTATAAAATACAGCCTCAAGGAGATATTTCGAGGCAATACATCGCGAAGCTGAAGCGCTGAGGTATAGTGACTGTGATCGGCATTAGCTAGCACCGACGAACTGGTGAGAGGATGTGCCGTAACCGGACCAATTCCAAGCAAGCTATCTGCACAGTATCCAATGCAGTGGATGATCAAGAGAAGGGTGACCAAGGTGTATCGCTATTCACCTGCAATTACCCTTGCAAGGACGTGGACATTGCAGACGACGTAAGTTCATGCGTCCAGAGTGAAGACACGCGCTGCACAGCACAGTAGATGAAGGGGTATGGAAAGGGTGCGGCTAAGCAAGAGTAGTAACATAACCTCTTCGAGCAACTAGGTGTTCTCCGAGCACCACAGCCAACGCAGAATGTAGATAGCGAGCGTATGGGCCAAGAAATGGCGGGTCACGCGAGACAACATGCGACGGGTACACGCCAATAGGTCACTTGGCAGAAGTTCGGGGACCTCCAACCTACGCTGACAGACCTTGAGAGGGGGTCTCGACTCCTGCGCGAATTCTGGGCTTGGTCGGCAAAGAAGTCCACTTGTAGGTGAGAGAAGGTGCGGTACGGTACCTCCAACGACCGCTGACAGGTACATAAAGCACACAGACTTCTGTTCACATTTTAGTCATGAATAGCAAAGACCACCACCCCGAGGTGCGAAAGCGTTGGTGTGGATCATATGCAAAGCTTGTGGCGTTCGAGCTCGCCCGCGTTCCCGTGTCCGTCTGCCGCAGGTCTTGTCCCGATTGGATTCATCTGCCGTACGTATGAGCATGACAAAGATCCCCAGAGGAAGTCAACGTTAAAGGAAACCCACTCACCTCACCGATTCACCGTCCGTACGGTGAACCATACTAGTTCCAGCATCCCAAGATCACCTACCAGCTGCTGCAGACGTCCTAACAAAGACCCTCATGCACGCATTTCACCATGCTTTCGTGCCGACCTGAAACATTCCCTGACTTGTCGCGTCTCCTGAACAGCTTTCACGGGAGCATGCAACATACGGAGACCTAGTCATCTCTGTAAATCGAATGCACATTCAGTCAAACATGTTGTTATCGGTCGGGAAGTACGCCGTACATGGTGCGCCAGCGACTGCCAGTGAGACAGTCCACAGCACGTTTTCAAACACGTGACTGCTGCTGCTGACGAATATGATTCTCCTCCTCCCCTCTTCGTCTTCGTCTTCCTCCTCCTCTTCTTCCTCCTCCTCCTCCTCCTCCTCCTCCTCCTCAAACGAGACAGACAATAATTTCCACGAGGATTTTCACAGAAATATTTCAGAAATGATACGTTTCGGTAGCACGATAGCTTATACGTACCCAATAATTCTTGTAATTCACCATACGACAGCCCGCACGCTCATCCTTCTCGAAAAATTGTGTCAGAAAGTACACAGAATACCCTTAAACATCACGCGATTGTCAGTAATCACCAGGGCCCGTCAAGACGATTGCCAATTGGCGCGTGGCAAAATGGCAAGCGCTTGCCAACAACACTGACTCTAAGGCACCATCAGGCATTGCATTTGCAGCTCCCCCTCATCCACGTCGGTCTCATCAATCCGATCACTTCGTACTCACAGAGGCCCGGCGCAGCCCGGCGCGCACTAGGTTATCATTTTTTGAAGCCCTCTCACTACTGTAGTCGAGGTAATTATAACAAACGGTCACGTCACAGCCAGGGTTTGTTTTGTTAATGCAGTGAGATGTCATGTCACAATTGACCTCGTTTGTTAAGGGTCTGACCATGTCTCCCAGGGCTAAAATCCCTCGAACGCTCCCGGAACAGACAAATGTACTCTTCTGACCAAAATTTTCACTACAAGCTACCCAGAAATTGCAAGAGCTCCTCGTTTCCGCTCATTCTGGAGTGATTTTGTCGGTTTCGTGCTGTGTTATTGGCCATTTGTTAGCTATGTCAGAGCCAAAGTTTGTAAAGGTCACATCACGTCGGAAGCCGTTTGTTATGGATTTGACCCATTTGTTAGGTCACACGGTCACACCCGTTTGTTATAATTACCTCGACTACAGTACCACCATCTCGATCACTTTCCACCAAATCAATCGTGCCGAAGGCTTCCCGTTCATTCCGCTTCGGCGCCCCCACCTACGGCTCCTCTCGTTCCTTCCCCTTGTGTTGCACCGCTGCTCCGTGCACTGCTCTGACTTCCCGTGCACCGCACTGGTCTCGCTCGTCTACCGTTAAACTGACTGTTCAATATCGTGGATCTGCGTCTCCCGCCAGACTTCAGTCTTAGGAATACCTCCAGGCGGTTACCTATGGCGAACAGCAACAGGGCGGGCGGATTTGGCATATGAGATGCTTACGACGCACTCAGAAGCGCATTGCTCTAGTCCAGACGAGCTGTTCGCGGCCATTCGACGTAACTATGCCCTTGCCCCGTCTTCAGTAGAACGGACCGTATGGGCATTTTCGTCGCTAGAAGGTCGCCGAGCAGTCTGTATAATGTACAGGGCCCTTTGACATCGTCAAATTTCACGGTGCTACTACAGCTGTTGACGTCTCTTTCCGTCCCCGGCCCAAGCTTGTTATCATCTTACACCTCTTATGGCTTGGCAGACGCTCTCCGATGTAGAATTGCCAATCTACCCGCAGCAGTTCCCTCGATCTCACTGGTGACATATTGTGATAGCTGCTACTTTGATGTCCACTACACCGTACAGCTCATCATTGTGCATTTGCACCTCAGGCACACGCGGTCATTCCATTCTGATCACTATAGATACGGCGGAGGTTTCTCACACAGCGGCTCGATAACGTCTATACATATAGCATTGGCATTGTGTCAAACGTGCTGTTGAGCTCCCTATTGTGCTTGCGCCCCAATGGCCTCGCTATTGGAAAGGACTTGTTTGTGGGCTTTACGCTGCATACGATGGTCACCTCAACTGATATGTCGACATCCCAACATTAACGAACGAGGCGCCAACGGCCCTGACGTCTGATTGTCATTGTGGGATGTTCCTGCATTGGCGCTAGGTGTTGCAGCGTTGGCGCCATCCGTTCAAGTCATTCGTCGACTCTATTCTCAGCTGTCTACTTTGTCTCATCATTTGCGGTGCCCACGCGGATCAAATGGCCACTCACCATGCGATTCCTAGATGCGTTTCTCTGGTATTGTTGACGACTCCTAATACCTTCAACTGCTGACTGCGCATAGCGTCCAATCGGCGACCAGTTCACTAAGGAATATCGAACGTCAATAAGCCTACCTAGTTCAGGCAACAGAGCCATTGACATGGCTTATCTACGCCCTGCAATTCGCCACTAGTTTGGGGATGCGCACGCTCTATGTGCGCTATTCCGAGACGCTCATAGGCCGCTTGGAATCCTAATATCAAATCGACCCTCTTGTCGCTTAGCGTCGAAATGACATGAGATAGACTTCCAGAGACGCATGTGCTCCTGTCATCTCCTACTCCAGTCGCTATATATACATAACATGCTCGTCTCACGCCGTTCAAGGGCCCCCCCTTCCTTGTGACTAACATGGCAGAACCCATCGACCAGTTGCCAGTCTATGCGCAAGAGAAGCACGTCTCCGACGATTCCGTCCCGGAGAAGCTCGCCAGTGACACCGATGTCTCTGTTGATGATGCTCAGATGGCGAAGGAAGTTGAGGAGTTCGAGGAGCGCCTCCAGAACGATGAGGCCGCCGACGAGGAGTACCTTGTCGAGGAGGCCTACGAAGTTGCCATCAAGGTAACATCACCTCCTTGCCTCTTTCTCTACCTTGACAAGACGTACACACTCACGAGATATTCATTATTTAGGTCTTATCGACCAGGGACGACCCTGAGCTGCAGGCCAACACCTTCAGAACATGGTTTCTCGGTCTTGGCTTCTCGGCTTTTGGAGCGTGAGCCCATTCTTTTGCACGGAATTTCAGACGGCAAGCTTACCGCCGTCTACAGTGTCCTGGCGCAGATCTACTACTTCAAACCCCAGACCATCAATGTATCGACACTCTTTCTTCTCATCCTCACGTACTGGTTCGGTCAGGCGATGCACGCCGTCTTACCGGATAAAGGCTTGTTCCGTTTCCTCAACCCGGGGCCCTTCAATAGTAAGCTTGACGGCCGGTATACCATCATTTGATGTCGACTCAACTGCTATCATCATAGTTAAGGAGCACGTCGCCATCATTATCATGTCTTCAACGGCTGCCACCTCTGCCGTCGCCATTCAGGTGATCTCCGTTCAGGATTGTGAGTGTCGCGCACGTGAAATTGTCAGACAGATATTGATCAGATGTCGTTAGTATATTACAATAACAAAGTGAATCCTGGTATTGCGATCTTCACTCTTATTGGATCGCAGCTACTTGGATATGGCTATGCTGGCCTACTTCAAGACGTCCTAGTCAAGCCGACAAAGTGCTTCTGGCCGATCAATAGTATGTGCGATGATTATGGACGACTCCTTCTACATTTCTCATCCTGCTACGTACAGTCTCAATTGCCAATCTCTTTCAGGCATTGCATTACGACAACCAGATGACCTCGAAGCGTGTCCGTCTTTTCTGGATGATCTTTATAGGCATCTTCTGCTGGGAGATTATTCCGCAGTGTAAGTGTCGTTATCGCAGACAACACTTTTCCCTTGACTGATCTGGCTTCCACCCTATATCGCATGGTGCTGTGCTTGTCCATAATGTGTGGATTTTCCAGGGATCTTCCCGATACTCACTGGCATTTCGATCTTCTGCCTGGCGGACAACCACAGCACTGTAGTGCGCAACATCTTCGGTGGCGCGAGCAATAACGAGGGCATGGGTCTCCTCGCGTTGTGCCTGGACTGGAACCTCATCACCAGTCAATGGCTCTACAACCCACTCTGGCTGCAGATCAACCAGGACATCGGTATCTTCTTCACGTACATCCTGATGGCCGCCGTGTACTACGGTAATATATGGAACGCTAAGCAGTTCCCCTTCATGTCCCAGGCCATCTTCGCCTCAAATGGCTCACAGTACAACCAGACTGCACTCCTAACTAACGGGCGGTTCGATCCCGAAAAGTATGCAGAGCTCGGTGTGAGTTCCCAGACATGCCAATTCAAATTCGACTGCTCATGTAGCGTAATGTATAGCCTGCGTGGTTTTCCGCGACAAACGCGCTGTACCTCATTACTTCGAACCTCTCCCTTGGCGCTGTCTTCACCCACGTTCTGCTGTGGCATTGGAATGACCTCAAGCCCTTTGTTATCGCGCTCAACCCGTGGAACAAGGAAGAGTATCTCGTGCACGATCCACACTACGAGAAGATGAAGGCATACAAGCAGATCCCACGCTGGTGGTACTTCGTCGTGCTCGGTGTTGCGTACGCCATTGCCCAAGCGAGTATGTGTTAGGCATTTCGTGCGTGACGGGTTCGATCTGACGGGTCGACAGCGAACTATACTGGTCACTCCGGCATGCCGTGGTGGACATTGACGATACTCATCATCATCTCGTTTATATTCTGTGCGCTCTACGGAACGCTCGCCGCCGTTATCGGTTTCTACGAGTTCACATCATCGGGAACGGGCTTCTTCCAGATGATCACCGCGTACATCCTTCCTGGCCAGCCCGTCGCGAACATGTACGGCGCGCTCTACGGACAACACCCAATGATCCAAGGTATTGCGTTCTTGCAGGACCTGAAACTTGGTCAGTACGTCAAGCTTGCGCCGCGTGTGACCTTCTGCATGCAAATGGCCGGTACCATCGTCGGCGCTATTCTCAATTGTGAGTGGATGGCCCCTGCACCTAGAACCAACACTGACCCCTTCGCCCTGGGATGCAGACATCATGATGTTGTCGATCATCAACGCTAATCGCGAAGCACTGTTGTCTATATCTGGCACCCGGTGAGTCTTGAAAGATGTCTGTGTGTCTGAACTGCAGCTGATTGCCGCGCGCGTAGTCTTTGGTCCGGTCAGAACGCGCAACAATACAACTCCAACGCTATCTCGTGGGGCGCGCTTGGTCCGGAGATGTTCGGACCTCACGCGACGTACAAGATGGTGCCCATCTCACTCGCGATCGGTGTCTTCATGCCGTTCGTGTTCTGGATTCCGCACAAGATCTGGCCTAAGGCGGGTCTGGAGAACTTCAACACGTCGATCATCATGCAGTATTCCTGCGTTCTCTCTGTCGGAATTAACACACAAATCAACCCTGCCATGGCCATTGGTATCTTGTCGCAGTGGTTTGTGCGGAGACGTTACCCACGCTGGTTCACGAAATATAAGTACGTGCTGCAATCGAACTGATGTTACGAGGCAATTCTAACAGTTTGACGCTTTGCAGCTACATTGTCGCTGCCGCTTTGGACGGTGGAACCCAGATTATCAGCTTTATCCTCAACTTTGCCGTCTTCGGAGCATCAGGGACAGCGCACACTTTTCCACAGTGGTGGGGCAACGGTACATCTTCCTGTGTTTTCTACTTCATGGCAGAGCTTATGCTGACGAGTCACATCAGACTTTAATCTATCCGCCGACCGTTGCGCGGCACCGGATAACTGAGCTGTGCTGATCTTCATGACAATTTCTACTTCTGTATTATAGGGAGATTCTAAAGCTGGAATCTTCGGCTTGTTGAAGCGCAAGGAATAGACCGAGAGTAATGTCTTCAACGCGCTTGACGTAGATTCAGGTGGATATACGGAACCATGATAAGTGATAGCTTGAATTCAGGCTACCTTGAGCGTGCACAGAAGTATGGGGTGACGAACGTGATCGAGAAGACTACGACGGATCCCATGAATATCGAAGATGTTGACTTCGTTAGCAGGCTACTTGAAAGATGCATTAGAACTCACATCCTTCACCCATTTTCAAAGTCAGCAACAATCTACATGTGAAATAGACCATCATACACGAGATACTCTGTGCTTGCAGCGTCGCAGAATTTGAGTGGCCGCCTTAGCAAGGAGACAAATACTCTACGACATCGTCGAAGAGCAACAATTTGGACAGTACTGTATGAATGTGAAGCCGAGCGGCGTCTCAACATAGAGTTTATGATAACGCCTTCTATAACGACTCAAGCTCGGCTTCCATTCGTCGGTAACGTGTGTATAACAGGCGCATCCGCGATGAAGGAAGCTCCAGTTGAGGATATCTCTCTGAAAATGTTCCTATAGCGCGCAACATATACCAACACCGACCTAATAGTTTCGGCTTCAGAAGGTGCAGTCGAAACGAAGCACGTTCTGCCGCAGAATGTTAGATTACCAACATGCCAAGAAATCGCGGTAAATCGGTTCTGCGTTAGGTGGGTATATCATTGACAATTTCTTTGTCTGACCTCGGTTGTGAAGGTAGCGCACCGCAGTCATGGCCACGGGGATGAAGCTGTAAAGTCCAAGACAGAAGCAAGGAAACAATAACCACGGCTGATTGCGATAATATGAATCACTGAGAAAGACCCTGCACATGGCTAATTCCATCTCGAAAGCCTACGAACTCAACTTGAAGAGTTTCCAGGAGTCGGTCGATGGTACACACACAGACCGACAAGATGGGTACAAGACCCGCCTCTAGCTGTCACTATATTGCGCCGCTTGAAGAAAATACAAGTAGGGTTTGAATATCCGATGGCCTGAAGCAAATCGCCGCTCTCGCTGCAGAATTATGTCCAGGAACATGTCTTCAGTGAAGGAAGCGGCAATGGAATGCTTCGCGAAGGTCAATATCAACGTTCAACTGAGATAACTAATTGTCTCCTGAACGCATACGCAATACAGCCTCGAAGAATTTACCACGAGGCTGGGTGTCTTGGGTACCACGTAACATCGGTGCCCTATAGCGGACGACCTGTACAACAGTCAAGTTAATGGTGGTGAACGCAGCGACGGTGGCCCCAGGGACGCATCATCACTCACAACTGGATCACTTGCAGTATCCTGACATTCTATCAGACCAAAACGGCACTCATAGACGTGGCAAAGGATACGGAACGAACAGGAAAAAACTGAACATCCGCATGAATAACTCTGTTGAGCGAGCGACAGCGTAACCTCTCCGTATGTTGAGGTAACCTCCGAGCATCGTGGCCAACGTCACATTGCGCGGGTCAACCACCTAGGCCAAGGTATAACGGGATATGCATGATACCATGCGGCTGCAACGAGACCACGGGGCATAGACCTGAACGGTTTCAGAGGTAAGCTCTTCTCATATCAGGGACCTGGCAAGGTGAGTATAGACAGGGGGATTGACGGAAGGTCGAGGACCTGCAATAACCGTTGAAGGGCACCTCGAAGACGCTGACTTCTGGCTACGATCGGGCACTGAACGACAACTAGTGCTGTTCTCATGCTCAGAAAGAGCGGCGCAGCGCAGACGACACTTGTGATATTCGTGCGCGTACTCGTGGTCGCGGTGTGCCATAGATGACACCCCCACGGGAAGGGTGACTCACTCGTGGTGGTCTACAACATGTGTGAGCACCACGAAGATCACTAGAGGAAGCCGGGTCCCACAGAAGAACACTGCTTACCCCGTCCGTCTACCCTCTGGCCTCTGCACAACATAGCCTGAGCCTGCTGCACCAGGCCCAGATCCCACACTTCGCCGCATGCCGCCCGCGGTGGGCGCCCAAGAAGCTAGGTATTGCACATCAGTTACCATGCTCATCCTCAATCTCCGTACGTCCATGCACGCGCAACGTCGAGACGAAGGAAGACGAGCCCGCCTGCGGTTACTACCGCACGCCACCATGCCGCCACGCCACCGATCCGCGCCTTGGCGGACGTGCCAAGTCCGCAGGTCGTTCGTCGGTCTTGACGGCGTCTTCAGTATATTTCTGCATCGGTACGTTGGTGTGAGAGGTTCAACGTCGACGGAGGTGAAATTGTGGGTCGTCGCTGCGGGCCGTGACAGACATGCGTGAATCTGACCGAGTGAATGTGTAAGAAAGGAATGGAAATGGTTGCCAAGCCGTCTCAACTTCGATGTCGGAGCTGGAGACACTCGAGAACCGGAAGCTCATTTCCGGCAGCACGCGACCTGGTCGTGGGGTGAGCCCCTTCAGAAGGAGCGTCTTCGGTCGCCGCCGGCACGGACGAAATCTCCGGGTCTCTTGCGACAGCCACACACGCTCAATGCCGGATACGCCTCAGGTATGCGGACAAACATCGGCAGGGCTCGTCCTCTACAGTGTAACAGGGTCAGTTGAGCAGCAGTGCGTAGGATAGTTACGTACCAATTAATCCGCCTCGTATCGTGCTCATGTCCGAAGTCGAGCATCCCTCAGCGAATGAGGCTAAGCAGTATGTCGAGACGCACCCGAGAGCCTTCCGCGACGATATACCGTCGGCAATCCTCCTCGCAAACGAGGTTCCAGCCAAGCATGGCCGCGTCCGAGATCAGCGGTGGAGCGATCGCTCAACGTTGATCCTGGTGCCTTCGGAGGCGAATGCGAGCTTTCATAGACTTGCGTGCAGCCTCCAAGTGCAACACACACGTACGGCCGAAATCAAATAGCCGCACGCTCCCGCATTTCCGGCCGGAGTTCTCTGAAGCGGCGTGTCGTGAACATACGTGCGATAGGAGATACTCGGAGGACGCACCAGCTTATGCCGAAGGCTTCGTTGTGTCGGCCGTCGGACGCAGAGCGCACCGAGCCCGTCGACAATGCACAATTCACCCTTAAAGATGGAATGAAGGGCTTTGGGCTCCTTTTTCGCAAGACAGCCGAGGCAGACCGCAGTACGCTGCAAGAAGCCGAGTGAGCCCGCGAGAAAGCAATTTGAATTTGACGACTTACACTGCGGATGACATGTACTGTATACACTTATTTACTCATCACACCTCGCGACCGTAAAAATTGTAGAGCACACACAATTCATCATCTCTATTGTATATCTAATGCAACGTCTCGTATTAATTTTGTGTTCGTAAAGGTACTGAATAAATCGTCTGCAGCCCTACAGGCGTAATTACGGGATACTACCGCGCGTCATGAAAAGCGGGACGAGTCATTATAGAAGAACAAGGAAAACAGTGCGCGAACATACATCCGATCGCCCGACGCAAGACAAAACAAAGGACAGTTAAGCAGGTGCACGAGGTATGGGGTTAACCAGAGAAGGTATGGGCGATGGAGAATGGAGATGGGGAGGGGAGGGGATGCACCACGACAACCGCCTTTGCTGATTACGGGGACGAACGTACAGGTATAGAGAGCGCGCCAATCTATGCGGCCTGTCTAGAGGGGTTGCGAGCGAGGACAGTGCCAGTGCGCTGGGCCTGGATGCTGCTGAAACGCTGGAGCTCCTCAGGCTTCATGGAAACCTTTTGGCCGAAGCCGACCTTGCGAGCGGCGCGGCGGATGAACGAGACACGGTTGGAGTACAGAGATTCGTGAATGGAGGCAGCGCGCGACTGAGTGCGAGTGATCGGAACGCCAGACTGCTTGGTCTGCTGAGCGAGCTGAGCTTCGTGGCGAGCACGGAGGGACTTGATGATCGTGGCCTTCATCGCGAACTTGATAAGGTCGAGAGGGAAGAACCAGATGATGTTCTGAGCGTGAACGGGTCAGCAACGGAGACGATGAATAAGATACCAAGGTTACATACCCAGACCCAGACAATACCAATCCAGCCACCAGAGATAGCGTGAATGTTCGTGAAGCCCCAGTTAGCGTACGCGGCAATGATGGAGGAGACGAGCTGAGCAATGCAGAAGGCGAAGAACAGGGCGAAAGACGGGCGCTCCATGAAGAAGAAGCCGTGCGAACGGGTGACGAAGATGAGGGCCTGCGAGATGATCGCAACCTGGAGGTAGACAATCATGTGCAGCTGAGGGTCGTTGTGGTCGATGGCCATGGTGGCGCCGTTCGTGAGCGTAACACCGAACTTGTCGTAGAAGAACGTGGTCTTGATGATGATCGCAACGAGCGCAATCCTATGTAACGGGTAAGCAAGCCGTCAACGACGAAGAACAAGTAGTGACAACTTACGTCGACGCGGTGAGGTAGATACCGTACGCAACAGCGAACGAGAAGATCTCCGCAAGATCCCAACTATCCGGGGTCAAGGACGGGAGCACGCGGTCAACGGAGAGGGTCATGATGGTACCGTCGTTGAGCAGGGCGATGATCAGGACCATGAACGGCGGGAAGTCGAACTTGAACGCGAACGCAAGGATGGCGAAGCAGACAACGATACGGATGGTGACGGCGCATGCGTAGATGGAGTAGTTCCTCATACGCTGGAAGATGACACGCGAACCACGGATGGCATGGACGATGGTGGAGAGACCGGGTTCAGTTAAAACGATATCGGCGGCACCACGAGCAGCGTCGGTAGCACCTTCGACAGCGATACCGACGTTGGCACGAGATAGGGCAGGGGCGTCGTTGGCACCGTCACCAGTCATGGCGCAAAGGTGGCCGAGACCCTGCAGGCGCTTGACGATCTCGTACTTGTGCTCGGGGAAGACACCAGCGAAACCGTCAGCGTCGAGGATCATCTCGTCGAGGTTGGCAAAGCGGGAGCCGGGCTCGGGGCCGTCCTTGAGAACCTTGGCGGGGTACATGTGGTCGCCGAGACCAAGACGACGACCAGTCTCCTTAGCGATGGCAAGCTGGTCACCGGTGACCATCTTAACCTTGACACCGAGGAGGAGCGCATCGTCGATGGTCTGCTTGGTGTCCTCACGGGGCGGGTCGAAGATGGGAAGGAGACCGATGAGCTCGAAGCCGTTACCCTCACCCTCGGGGTCGTCACCATCAACCTCCTCGTACGCGACAGCGAGAGCACGAAGACCACGAGCGGCGAACTCCTCGACGTCGGCCTCGAGCTTGTTCTCGAGCTCCTCGGTCTTGTTGCGCGAGCACAGCTCAATGATGATACCGGTCATACCCTTAGTGACACGCTTGAGCTTGCCCGAAGACTCCTCACGGTAGGTGATCTCGGTACGCTTGTCGACGGGGTTGAAAGGCTTGAAGTCAAGGAGGGTGATACCGGCGCGAGCGCGAGCAGGGTCGTCGAGAGAAGCGACAACGCAAGTGTCGATGGCGTCCTGGTTCTCCGTGCGGGAGGCGTAGGCGGCGAGCAGGATGACATCTTCAATGGAGAAGGGGCCGTAGATACGGATGGTCTCACGGTCGATGGTCAGCTTGTTGGTGGTGAGCGTACCAGTCTTGTCGGAGCAAAGAATGGTGACGGCAGCCAACTCCTCGATAGCGGTGATACGGGTGACGATGGCCTTGTACTTCGCGAGCTGCTGCGCGCCGACGGCGAGCGTGACCGAAAGGACAGTGGGCATGGCAATCGGGATACCACCGATCAAGAGCACCAGGATGTTGTCGAGACCACGACGGTAGTTGTAGCGGAAGCCGGCGTACAAGCAGAAGATCTCGGCAATGACGAAGATACCGATGGAGACGAGACAGAAGGAACCAATCTGGGCGAGAATCTTCTGCAAGTGACCGGTGGTGTCATCGTCCTGACCGACGAGCGAGGCAGCACGACCGAAGAAAGTGTTGGCACCAGTGGAGATGACGACACCCTCGGCCTCACCCTGCTTACAGGTGGAACCACTGATGGCGAAGCCGGTGTTAACTCCGAAATCAGAACAAACGCGACAAAAGAACTCACGAGAAGCACTGGTCACCGTTCTTCTTGCCCTGCGGGAGCGACTCACCAGTCAGAGCAGCCTGGTCGATGGAGACGTTGATGGCCTCAGTGAGACGACAATCGGCGGGGACAATGTCACCAATCTTGAACGCGATCATGTCACCGGGCACGAGGTCCGCCGACTCGATCTCGCTCCACGAGCCGTTACGCTTGACCTTGGCCTTGGGGGCGAGCGAGTCCATGAGCGCCTTGACCGCGTTACCGGCGTTGCGCTCTTCGTAGAAACCGATGGCCGAGTTGATGAACAAGAGCAGGACGATACCGACGAAATCCTCCCAGTCCGGCGGGCGGTGCTCGCCGTTGGAGAGGACGATAGCGACGAGGGCCGCGCCCTCCATAACCCAGGAGAGCGGGTTCCACATGAAGCTGAGGAACTACGGACCGCATTTAGCCAGGGGCGCCTAACGTAGGAATGAATTTGACAACATACCTGGAGGAAGGCGTTCTGCTCCTCTGACTCGAGCCTGTTAGGACCGAACAACTCCAGGCGACGTTGAGCCTCCTCAGAGGAGAGACCGTTCTCGTCACACTGGAGGAGCTTGAAGACATCGTCGACGACGATAGTCTCGAGATCGACTTTATCCTTATCGTAGAGGTCCTCCGCCTTCAGTTGAATCTGAAACAGTAGATGTCAGCCGCTGTCGCGGTCAGGAACGACGAAAGACGCGTTACTCACCTGAGACATGTCCACCTTTGCATCTGGGAAAAATTGCGTCAGAGGCGTTAGAGACGCGCGCACGAGAAAAGCGCTGGTTCAACTTACGGGTAGCTTTCTCTTCTTCATGACCGAAGTCCTTGTACTCCCTCTTCTTCTTTTCGGGCTCTGGGGTGGGGTAGCCGAATGGTTTGTGTCCTTGACCGGCTCCTGAGTGGAGCCGGCCTCCTTCTCAACGTTTGGATCCGACATGGAGAGGGCGAACACGAAGTAGTGGGAGGGGGGAGCGGAAGTAGGGAGATCCCTAAGGGTATTCTACGGTCTTCGCAGACAGCGGAAGGGACGAACGACGACGCTGCGGCAGAGGAAGATGGAGGAAAAGGATGGGGTCAATCGTTCACGAGAGAGCCTTTATATTGGCTCCCAACACTCGTCAGATCAGCCAAACACCAAACAACAATTCAACCTCTGTTAGCCTCTGCCGGCTTGGACCAGGATCTGGCAGAATTGGCCGGTCTCACACCCGACCCGCGCCTGAGTGCCTATTTTCGGCCGCAGTTTTCGCTCGGAATTTTACTCAATGCGGGATAGAGTTGGGACCTTCGGGGGACGCGACTGGCTGGCAGCCGTTGCCGCTGGGCAGGCGGCGCCGGCTCGGACGACGACCCCGGCGACGCCCAGTGCCAGCCGCTGCCACCCCGATGCGCGATTTCGGCGGGAGACGCGATGCCCGACGCCCATGCTCGGGTCTGCACGGGTCGCCCGCTGCCATGCTCTGCCAGGCGCAGCCCACGCCCGAGTCCGACGCCGCGCCCAGCGGCCGACGCCCTCACTCACGCCCGCGCGCCCCCGTCGCCGTCCCCCTCCGCATCGAGTGGGGCGTATCGAAGGGCCGCTTACCGTCCGCTTGCAGCCGCACCCTCCGCGCGCTGTCCGCACCGTTTTTCGATCTGAAAATCACATCTCCCGCACGTTCGCGTCCAATCGATGAGCTCCAGACGAATGCGTACCCGAGATTTCATGGTTACCAAAACATCCATCAACCGCGCCGCGTCCGCCACCCACAGGACAGCGAGCAGGCTCTCAGTCTCCTGTCCAGCATGTCGCGCGACGTCCAATAGCCAGCGCACCAGCCGCTCTTTTCTCGCGGCGCACGCAGGTGCTGTGCCCGCATCCTTCAATTACATGATGAACAGAAGCATGGCGGCGTGATGCATCACTCCAAGCTGACGACCAGCGTGTTCTGGGTGGAACAGCGTACCCCGTTGTAGCTACGAATCACGGTGTTCTTCTCGCTCTCTCACGTCCTGCGTACGTACGAATGATAGATATTATTATTTGGAGCAAGGTTGTCGGACGTCGAGTCTCAGACGACCCGTCCATCACGCATCCCTGGAGCGCACGACTGCGGGCACGCCGCCAGAGCGTGTCCGATCCCGAGGGCTGGTTCGAACGCGCACACTCATAACGTTTGCATCAGCGTCACCGTCGGACGGACGCTGTCAAACGTCGAGCCGGATCGAACCTCTCGACTCGCGTGAGCAGGCCTGAGCCAGGGCCCAGCGCCTCCGCCCTCTGGCCAATCCGGCCTCCCCGCATCGGCCCGAGTTCAGCCGGAGCCCTTAAAAATTGGAATGAATCTGATAAAGCTAGCCTCGGTAGTGACACGGATTGCCCCTTACGGACGATTTGCTCGGACGCCCGCTCTACCTCCGCCTCCCTACCCCCGCTGCCCAGCACACAGCCCACGCAGGAGCCCACTGACGAGCCCGCAGATCGCGCGTGCAGCCTCCAAGGAGCTCTCGGAGGAGTCTCTGGAAATTTTTCGGGGCTGACAAGCCGCTGAGCAAGGCGTGGTCCGCAGGACGGAGCTCTGCTATTTGTGGCACGGCATCGGAGACGGCAGAAGTGTGATTGGACGAGAAGCTCGGCCGACAGATCGGCATGTGATCCCGGCGGCAATGTCTACAAAAATGACTTCATCCGAAGCGCATCGGGCTCGGCTTGTGGCGTGCCGGACGCCTCGCCACCGCACGATGCGATCTCAGCGACCTTGCCCGCGAGGCTCGACGGCGGCCTGGCGAGCGTTGCGGGCGCTTGCGCTGTACCAGACCCAGCGCGCGGTGAAGTAGGATCGAGTGCTCGTCCTATGCGGTGACGCACTGATACACCTCCTCCGTGTTTGGGCTCCCACTGCGCCAGCCTGCGCCGCGTTTCCAGCTCACAAGATATCGAATGTTGCCAAAAATACGCCTAGCCGACCCTCAGGCGTTCAGGGTCCGAGGAGCGGTGCCACTGACGCAATATCGCTGCAAAGCTCTGGGCCAGAAGTCCCCTCCTACCTCGGCCATGCAAGCGGCACTATAGGTCCGTATACTCGCGCAGACATGCATTCGGCTGTAAGACGCCATACCGAACTGCACTAGAGAACATGGTCGAACAGAGCCCCGCAGTCAATGATATTCGCATGCCCACGAATTCCGCGCTAGCCCGCGTCAGGCGATCTTCGTATTCTGCATTCCATTTCCGCGTCTATTTGGCCGACATTTGGAACTCTCTCTTGACATTTTCGCGCAAAACCGCATAATGACATAACCTACGGGCAGCTGGAATACGTACAGCCAGGTGTATGTGGCAGTTTCTTCGCGAACCTGCCCAGCCCGCTCGACTTTGGGGCCGTCATGCTGGGGTAGTTGGAGACCTTCCATTCTTAGAAAGTTCGATCGCGCACTGCTCGACCCCCGCAGTCGCACATTTACGGAAGTCACGAATACCACTCGTCTTCTCACCGACGGCGATACCGCTCGGCAATCCAGGGCCTTATCATCGTAAGCAACAGTCTATTTTATACGTACAATCAGGGAGAGAGTGACACAATCATAATACCGAGACATAACAAGGCCGACCACAGGATTATGAGACCAGCTCTGGCCCTCGCCTTCACAGATCGAGATCGTCACATAGTGCGCACCAAGTAGCACTGGCAGCGCCCGGCCGCGTGTCGCAGGCTATGCTCAAGTTCCTTGAGTGTCCTCTGGCACCATACCAACCTCAGCTGCGGGTGCTCCAGTTCCCAGTTCCACGGGCGCGATTCCGTGCCCTCGCCGCGAGCTGGCATGACCTGCCAAAACTGGTACACACAGCATCCCTTCTCGACCAGGTACCGTGCCGCCGCGCCGCTCAGGGGGTAGCGGTGGTCCACTGCGAGTGTCTTACCACGCGCTGGTCCGTCGAGGAACATCACCTCGAAACTCCTTTGGTTGTCCTCCACGAGAGATTGCTGCAACATGTTAAATTGTGGCACGTGAGTCTCTTTGATCGCCCGTCAAAATAGCTGGACAGAAGACAGACCAAGTATAGCGCCGGGTAGTACACCCGCATCCTTGGCATGCCAGCCACGAGTGTGTCGATTGGTGCGTAGACAGCATCCTGTTGTTGGGGGCAACGATCACCATCAATACGATGTTGGACCTACGGTCATCAACGAGCCACATACCATCAACGTGCGTGTCCGCCTCCACGGCCTCACATCCGGGAGCGGCTCCTCGCTTCCCGGCGCCCAGATCTCACCAAACGCAGGAAGGTACCTTGTCAGCCTCCCATCTGGCATTCTGACCACGTATATCCGGGCGTGCACGCCGTTCTATCACCATCAAATCACCCACCGCGGACACATGCAACCAAAATCAGCGTCAGATCGGGAGGTGGGAAAGGCATCCACTTACAGCTGCCGTGCCTCTGGTCCTCTGTACGATCGAACACTCAATCCAGTCCGCCCAGCTCACCGAATCGGGGTGCCACCTCCTGACCTTGCACGTCGTCCCGACCTGCCCCCCCGGTGCAAGTTGCATCAGCGCCTCGCGGCCGTTCTCACTCTCGCCCGACTCACCTCCAGGGACGGGAACGGTTGCTCGTCGACGCCATAGGCCATCGTCCCAAGCGCAGGCACCATTTTATCCTCCGGGAGCAGCTTCGTATCTCTGGATCCCCCGGACGGCGCCGCCACAGCTGCGTGGTTGTATGACACGACATCGTTCCTTTCGAGGGACCTGCTGTTGACGCTGGACATGGTGTTCTCCTGGGGTTTCGCTGAGTGGGCTGTAGACGTGATGAGGTGGGACGTTGCATGTTGTGGTTGCTCTCCGTGCGTTTATACCCCCAGGTAGCAGCCACAGAGAGTTAACAAGGTAGGCAAAAATCAAAGTGAGTCCTGCGTTGAGGCTTTGTCGCGAGTTTGTGTGTAGGAGAGGCGGAGACCGCTGCACCACGGGTCCCGTGCCTTGACAGGGAGCGCTTTGGTCACAAAGTTAGTACGGTCAAAGGTATGTCGCTCTTCAGCCCAGCACCAAGAACATCGTCGTCCGCAAAACACGAGAGCTTCTCAGATCGTCGGTCCTAACAAGAGATTCTTAAACTTTTGCGGGTGGTATAATGCGCAAGAGGCCTTACACAGCCATCGCTGTATACCACGGCAGCGCGTGTGCAAAGATGTCGCATTGCGCTCGTAGAATATCATGCATGTCCGTAGAACAAACTACCATTGGGGCGACTGTAGAGCACATTGAGATCGCGCTCTTCGGGAGTAGACCTCACACTCGTGCTGCGCCTGTCCCGAGCGTTGTGTAATTCGTGGTGGCAAAGTCTCGACCTCGGAGTAGGCATCAGGAACATTCTCATGTCAACCGCAAGTCAGGACAAAGACACCGCAGCCAAGCATCCACATTCTCCGTCCAAACAACAGGTCCAAAGAAATCCCAAGTCCCTAGTCCCAAGTGTCAGCGCCGCGCAATCGTGGCTGTCGCCATCGGCCAAAGTATATTCATCACCAAGACAGCAAGCACACGACCAGCCCCAAGCGCAGAGCAGAGTAACAATTCGGAATTGTATGACGTCGGAGGCCAACGCATCGCAGTAGAGTCTCGTAGTGCCCTGCCCAATTCCATATGCCGCCTGTAAATGTAATAATACCTCCGAGCCTCGTATCCGCCTCCGTGAGCCGTAAGTAGCAATCATTAATCACGCACCGGCGAATGGCCAGCGTGCTCTCCCGCCCCCGAAACTCGAGTGCGGGGAGGCGGACGCGGGGCAACCCCATCATCATAATCAGTGCCGGTCGGCGGTGGCTCTCGCCCTCTCTCGCCTCGCCTCCTCCGCCAGCCACCGCTTCGCGCAAGGCCCGTGCGCGCCGCCCTCGCAATGATCGTCCGCCGTCCTGCGCAAACTCGCCGGGCGCGGGCCCACCCCGTTTCAGAATCGTCCCTCCTCCAGCCCTCCAGCCCATGCGCTCATTACCATCGATGCCCGCCTTGTCCGCCCTCGCGAGCACGGCAACACGAGCCTCAACGCCTGGCTGAGCGATCTTGCGCCGCCTCTCCTGCCCGCCTGCTGCACCTGCCCTGATCCGCCCCGTGCCAATATTGCCCCCCATCTGCCGGACGTGCGCTGCCATGGCTCAACGACGCGCCTGCAAACCTCCCAGCGCACGATAATAATAAACAACCATCTGTCTACGATCACAATCCGTGCACCCTCCGAGAGCCAGGAGCCTCGCGTGGCGCTTCGTCGCGCGGCAACCAACCCGGAGATAATTATATACAATAAGACAAATCGAGAGTTCGGTGCCCAGCAAAGTCATCGTGCTACATGCGTCGTGAGAATAGATAGTACTATATGTCAAATGCTGCCTGTGCAAAGTGTCATGAGATGAGACAATGAGAGAGAATGCGATGCGGCCTCCCAGCGCACAGCGGGATGCGGGGGTATACACAAGAAAAGGGAACCACCAAACAATACTCAATGACAATTTGCGCCAGCGACCTGCCATCGCCAGCTCGACCCGCCGGACCCGCCTTCGCCCACCAGATAGATAATCTCCGCCATTCGCCAGGTCCGATCCCGCGCCCGTTCTGGACGTACTACCGTAAGGACGCTTTTGACGAGCGAGTGCTCATAGTCGGGAAGGGCCCAGGCACGGTGTGGCCGTCCGCCTCGGGCCCGGCCCCGGCGCCCTGAACGGTCTGCACGCTTGCGTTCCGTATCGAGGAAAGCACCTCTCTGCAATACTTCAGCTTGTCCACGAGTCGCTGATGGAGCTTGGCCTGCTCGGGGTCGGCCACGGGCGGGCGCAGTGCCTGCGCCATGACGCCCGCGAGCGTCCAGCGGGTGACGTTATAGTTTTTATCGATGTGCGTCACGCGTAGCCCGTGCGAGGACAGGATCAGCTTCGAGTGGTCGTAGAAGTTGAACTGCACGCATGATATGATCGTGAGTGCGCACGCACGCAGAGGGAAGCAGCGGAGGACGCACCTGTAAGACATCGTGACTCATCTTGAAGACGATGACGTGCTTCATGCGCAGGTATTTCTGCACAAAGTCCATGCCCTTCGTCCGTTTCGTATCCTCGAACGTGTAGTCATACTCGCCATAGAGCCGATTCATGATGTACCCTTCAAAGTGCTTCAATAGATAGATCTTGGGCTTCAGATCCTCGGGGTATTCTGAGATTGTGTAGTTCTTGCGCACGTACACCGACCCCTGCCGCCGTGACGAAACGAAGTCGAAGTGTCTGCACACGTGGGGTCAGCATCTCATCCATCTCACGAGCGTGGTGACATACATCTTATCAGGTGACAGCACAATGCTCGTGCTGTCATTGAAATGCACGCCGACCGAACCGTCGGTGAGCGCATAGCCCATGCCGTACTTGTTGCAGTAGTCGACCCACGAGACAATAAACACCTTCGTGTCCGGCAAGCTGACATCTTCTCGCGGGTCCCTGAATAGCTTGCCCTCTGCCCTCGCCTCGAATGCGGCGGACAGCGTCTGCAAGGCCATATCGAAGCTATTAGGCTTCAGCGGCATGCTCGACGAGCTCGGCATGCTGGGGATGGTCGGATTGCTCGATGTGGAAGGGATTGGCGGGGGCATGGGTTCCGCCCTCGGGATCAGCCTCTCCTTCTCCTTCGCCCTTGTCGGATCTGCGAAGGCATGTCGGCTTGACGCCGCAGGGATCGTCTCCGGTCTGAACGCAGCCCTTTCCCTCTCGTGCTCCTTCGTAAACAACCTCTCCCGCTCGCTGCCCCTTGTAGGTAACCGCTCCCGTTCGCTCTCCCTCGTGAGCAATCTCTCCCGCTCCCTCTCCTTCAAGGTCAACTTTTGCGGTTCCTCCCTCACCCGCTCCTTCAACCGCTGCTCACGAAGACGCGCGTGTGCGGGCGCAGGTGCCGGCGGAGGTACATTCTCCTCATCTTCATCCTCCTCTTCCACCGGGGGCGGGATACGATCGGGGACCATCTGAGCAACAATGCGCGCCTTCTGGCTCTCGAGCTCTTTTCTCCTCAACTCCTGGCGCTTCGCATCGAGGAGATCCTGCGGGTCCTCCTCAACCTCATGCTGCCCAGACGCTGTGCGCATGCGCGCAGGAGACTTGGCCTCGCGCGCAGCCTGCAACCGGCGGATGAGCGGCTGCTCGCCGCGTGCGCCCATGGGCGCGACGAGGAGGGGTTGCCGTGCGGAGCTGATAAGGGCAGAGATCGGGCTGCCGGGCTGGACTGCGCGCTGGAACTCCTTCTCTTGCTGCTGGAGGCGCGACGTCACGCCCTTCTCGAGGCTGATCATAGGGTAGTTGGCAGCTGGTGGGATGGCGATGCTCGTGATCTGGTCTTCATCCAGAAGAGCATACCTCCGGAGGCGCGCCAGGTTCCGCTGGGACTCTAATGGAGTGATATGGCTGAAGTTCGGAATGTCCTTGAGTGCGACGTTGGGGATGTAGCTCGGGATGATGCCACGGACGAAGAATACGTGTGCGATGATCTCGTGCAGGGTTGGTCGCTGCGACGGATCGAGGGTGAGGATTTGTGATATAAGATGCTGCACCTCGGGCGAGACGGGTCGGTCGCTCGGGAATTCGTATTCGTTGTTTTGGATACGTCTTGACAAATAGTTCGGACACCAGCACGCTGATAGTAACAAGGAACTCACTTGTAGATTGCCTTGACATCCTTCGTTTGGAAAGGCGGGCGTCCAACCACAAGGGTATACAAGATCACGCCAATGGACCAAGTGTCAACCTCAAAGCTATGCCCGTTGGCGGTGTCGAACAACACTTCAGGTGCAATGTAGTTCGGCGTCCCACAGATAGTCTTCTTCCTCTCTCCTGGGCTCTCGATGAGTGCGGCGAGACCGAAGTCACCGACCTTGACGTTCATGGTCTTGTCGAGGAAGATGTTGCCGAGCTTGAGGTCGCGATGGATGACCTGGTGCGTGTGCATGTAATGACACGCCCCGATCAGTTGTATCATGAAGAATCTGGCCTCAGGTTCCGTGAAGCGTTTCCGCAAACGGAGCATGTCCATGAGGGAACCATTCGGGCAGAGTTCGAGCGTCATGTACACGTGTTCTTCATCTTCAAAGCAGTCCTGAAACGAGACGATATTCGGGTGTTGAAGTGATTGGTGGATCCTGATTTCTGCATAAAGCTACATCGTGGTTACATGGGACATCGCTGTAGGCCGGCACCGAGAAATGCGTACCTTTGTCTTAGCCTTCTTCGTCTTAAGAGATGACTTCGTAATAACCTTGCAGGCGAGCCTTGCGCCGTAAGTGTCCTGCACTTGATATACACGCGCGAATCCACCCTACGGTTGCAACAGTCTCAGCGGACGACACACCAATCGAGAAGTCGGACCAAGGATATGCGTAACGGAAAGATTTGTAGCTGCTCATGTGAAAGATCGCTTCGCACAATGCATAAAGCCACCCCTAATATTCTAGCAATCTATATGGACCGCACAGGTCGCACATACCTCGCCCAATAGATGGCCGCGCTGGAGGCTACCATGCATGTGTTCAATGACCTTCGGCGGGGACGGCGGGGTAATCTTCGCATTCTGTCGTGGCAAAGGCGGCTCGGCGGGTTGCTTGACTTTTTCCTTGAGTTTTGGCGGAGTTCCGGGCGGCGGCGGACGTTTGTTGAGGGCATGGTGGTTGTGCGGGGCGGAGAGGGGGTGACGCCGTGGCGGAGGGGGCATTTGTGTGTATACCGGTGCATCCATCCTTGTGGTCTTGTAGGCCTAACACCGTCGACGCAAGGATGCAAAATAAAAAGTCGAAATGAAGGAGATACGAGGGGATGGGTTCGATGTTCGAATCCACCGGCGTGCCCAAGGCGTGTTCGCCACCTTACATAAGGCCACGTGCTGGTTCGATTTCGCGTAGCGCGTTCGACCATGTGACCGTTCAGCGTGAGAAGCACCTGGCGGCCTGCCAAGGGCGTCTGCCTTTGGTCTCTGGACTTTGCAGTCGCGACGCTGCGCTGCGGCTCTCTCTCCTCTGGTCTTAATGTACTGTTGTCTGCCACCGAAGAGCATTATATACGTTGGACATGCTGGACTCGCTTAGAAATCATGCTCCAAAGTTATGCTTTCTGGAGGGCTGCTTTCGCTCCATCAGTATTCGACGAACCTCGCCATAGCCATAGGCTCGAGACTCTCGGACGCGCAACTGACTTTGCTATAGAGCGACGTCTTCGCCTGCTACTCCATGACGAGTGTTCTCGCATTCTTCCAGCCAAAACAACCGTCAAGCTGTAATATTTCCTGGCTATGTTATCGTGGCGTTGGCTCGAACTTGTGGTCCGGATACTCTCAAGAGATCCGTGCACTCCAACACGGTACGCTGATAGCTGTGAAGGAGTTATAGTTGACCATGTCTTCCAAGCTATATAGGAACACTTGCCTGCCCAAGGGGACGATCCAGATCAATATCGCACTGTATCACTATCCATGTATGTAGCTGTCGAATGTCAAGAATGGCTTGGACGTTGTTGCGTCTAGTCAGAAAAGAAATAACACTGCGACATCATTGAGCTAGAATGCATCCATGCAGGCCGTGCTTTGGTATACTGAACAGTCTCTTGCAAGTCGTCTCACATCATGAAGTATACCGAACGCCAGCTTACTTCAAAGCGGTCTTAACGCTGTACACTGTTGCGCGATTATTGCAACGATTACGTCGCCGACGGAAAGCAGAGCTGTCTAAGATATAGAATACGACGTGCTGGGACTTCAACAGCTGTCACAAAACCTAGAGCTATCGTTAGCCTGGATTCGCGATCCTAGTCGCTGCACAGCTCAATATCTAGGCTACACAAGACGTGCACCGCACATCTTCGGAGACTATTTTCCCGATAGTCGCGACGTTGAGCACTTGGGAAATCCCGAAGATATTGCACGCGGGCAACCACCGACGACGGAACGAACACGTGCACAAGAGACCCCGGCCCGATCTCCGCAAACAAACAGACGAAGAGGCTTGTGCTGCTCTTGTTCCTCAAGGCTGCGGGGTTTGAATCCTCACGGATCAGGTTACCATCAAGTCTGAGTCTCCAACTCGAGGGACGCCGAATTTCCGGCGCCGACGAGCGTTCCGTTCATTGTGGCAGCGTGTGGCGATTGGCTCGTCCGGCCACCTATAAGCCACAGTTCCTTTAACCTCCAACCACAACTTCATTCCCATCCCTGATCGCACCCAAGCACTCGATATTGCTACATATTCGCTCTTAGATCACTACAGGTCGTCTGTCGCAACGTCCAGACCACAAGATACCTGACACCACACCTTGCACACCACAATCCTATACAATGATGGCGGCTTCCACGATTACTCTTTCGGAAAGCTCAACCTATCTTGTAGGGACCAGGTAGTTAACGGAATAACTACGCCTGTCCATGGTCCTGATCGCATTGATTCAGCGCCAACGGAGGATACACGCACTCAGCTGAAGAGTTGTCCGATCTTTTGGCCACCACAACGATCTCCGACGAGCCCGAAGAAACTAACACGTTCGTCCGATTTTCTATCGATCATAATTCAGTATCAGTTGGCTGACTGTTATGTATACTGCTTAGCGGCGATCAGCAACAGATACCGGCGGAGACAATCCCAGCCCCAGAAAACGCCACAGCTCCCCAGGAGCCGCGTCAAACCAAGAGGTGGGCAGAATTTGAACGCTAAACATCAACTTCCCAAATTTCGGGGACCCCGTGAACCGGGGTACCCCCCCCCTCCCCCCTCCTCCTTCCCGATCAGGCCACGCCGAAGCAATGCCGTCCAACTGCGCAGGCCACGATGTGGCCACAGCGACGCGTTTACCGCGTTTTGCCTCACGTGATGGCTGACCAAGGCATGGATTGGCGTCTGTTCCGCCGACATTCGTCGAAATATCAAACGACAACGAGTGGACGATATCTCGCAGAAAGATTGTGGGCATGTTGCAAGGTAGTATCAACACGAGATCTAAGAAACCTGAGGTGATATGAGCTGAGTGAGAGGCTGGGGAATCAAACTTCGTGAGAAGTGCCTCCAAAACGCGATCAGGGACCCCGGGTACCACCTGGGGGCCTCCCTTGCAAATAGGTTGGTGTCTCCGATTCAGATCTCGCCCGCCTCTTGCGTCAAACGACTTCCAACCGCGCAGAGTCATCCTTACAGCCTGAGAACGAGGACCTTTCTGACTTTGTCAGTACTCTACGTCTAATCGCTGCTGGCACAATGAGCTCATACCGTATCTCTTTGACACGCAGGAGGACGACGACCGGGATATAGAAGACATACGAGGACCTAGTGAACAAGCAGAGAATGTTGCTGAAGGAGATCGAAACGGGCACGCGGGGAGCATGGAGGGCGACGCAGCGAATCATGTCAATGTCCTAGACGAACTTTCGGCCGATGAAGGCGCCATTGAAGAGGCCATTGAGGAAGAGTACGTGGACATATTTGGTATAACCCGAGCACAATGTGACGCCATCCGTCGCAGGAGCATGAGGTTAGCGTACTATTCATTATCGACCGCATTGATACTAACGCTCGATTGTAGCCCAGCAACAGCCTCATCTACAACTGCCGTATCTGATGACGAGGACGGTGTCGTGCCTTCGTAAGACGATCATCGTCTACTTTCTAGTCACAATCAAGCTGATTCCGATTGACAGAGCTACGACGCTAGACGACAAATATAAGAAGGCACTGGTATACGAAGTGGATGAGTTCCTGAACACCATTTCGTTGCCTATGCATGAGGCAAAGTCAACCACGCACACAACTTCACCTCAGCCACTGGAGAGTATGCCACAGGTGCTGACTCCTTCCTCCGGTGCTGGACATGATGAACAATGTTCTGGTCTGTGTTGCTCGCGGAAAGGTGCGCCACAGGGGTCGGTCTGTGACGACGAGGAAGTGAAAATGGAGGTTGAGATCGAGGTATGTTCAATTTGTCCATTATATCGTTGGTTGAAGTTTTAACAACTTGATACAGGATGTCGAGATGATGGAGCCTGAAGACAGGATCGACGAACATCTCCAATACCTCCTGAAGTCCACCCGGGGTGTCATCAAGATCGCGCCCCACTACTCACGCAACGGCCGAGAACGCAAGCGCAAGTCTGTCGCGAACTTCTCTCCATACCCTCACTCCAAGGCGATCCAACCCGAGACTCACCACCACCCTGCGCCACAATACTCTGTCGGGGAACCGATGAAATATACCCACATCGGAATGTTACCGACTGAGTCCCACGTATCCACGCCGAGATCCAAGCAACGATCCGTGGGCCGCCGTTTTGCAAAGCGTGAACGTCAGGCCGCGAGGCACAACACACCTCCCATTCAGCGCCCACGACTCACAAATGACCTCACTTTGCAAGCCGCCGACGACAGCTGGTGGTGTATGGGTCGGTCGCTGATGCTGTGGGGTGTTCCGTGCAAGGTTCTCAGAGCAATCTGGATGGCGGGCTAAAAGATAGTTGCTTCAGGGCTACGATACTCCATAGCTCGCATGCCGAGCGGGAGAGTCCGTCGCTTGGGGGGATGCTCCGAGACAGATAGCTTGTTGCATCGAGAGTCACGACACCGCGCACACGCACTCAAGCCCAAAACATTCACGATCTGTCATCTTCCACTCGTCTAGCCCTTGCTTCGTATACTCACCTCCTCGACATGCGGTCCAATTCACTTCAGGGCCCTCATTGGTTCTGGCTGTGTCCGTCAACGCGGTCGAAGAAATCGGCAACAAGCCATAGCCTCTAATCACTCGAGCTGCGCGACTCAGGTCTGCCTCTCCGCCCTGCCTCTCGCGATCCGACATTATGCCCTCATGTCGGCGCAGAGCAACTCGCAGTTGTTCGACCTCTATTGATGTTGTTGTGACTTGCTCGTGCAGAGTCGCAGCATCGCTTTTCCAGCGGTAATCTCGTGCAGTCTGAACGCTTGCAGAAGGATCGACCATCTGGTCTATACCGTTAGCTGCTCCATGCTAGAAGCAGACGTCATGGTGTCCATCAGAGCCGTCTCCCGGAGAAGTCAAAGTCATCGTGGAAAGTCTGTCCGGTATCAAGGCCTAGCATTGTTAGAGACAGCAAGCTCGGCTCGCATTCAGGCTCTGCAACAGGCGCAGTGTGGCGCAGCGATAACCGGGAATGCACTCGACGAATGACTCCGCAATTTGTTCACCCATCTACTCGTTCGCTTGACTGTCGAACAGTTTCACTCCATCGACGACCTTCACGCCTTCAGTTCCCCACCTCCACGTCATTCCCACCGGGGTTACTGGTATGCGTTGGTGCACCTACCCGAGGTCTCGACTCTGAAGCCACCGAACCCTGGTCCAAGCAGCATGTACATCTCAATAGCGTCCAAGCGGTTCTGGCGTACCCCACGCCAGTTCTTCGCCCACAGTATGTCATACTGCTGTCATGACGGTGATCCCGCACATTCTCGAGGTGTCTACCACTATCGCGACAGTCATCGTTTAGTGGGGAGGTGCAGGACGAAGTCTCAATATCATCAGGAACTATACTTCAGATAGTGGCTGGAGAACGCTTGAAGAGTGGACGTGTGGAGCGTGGACGGAGAGGAAGGGCTGTCTCCCGTCTTTGATGCACGGTGGCGCAGACGCGCAAGACATTCCCATATTCTGAGGCAGATTTTAGACGAAGCTCTTTCGAGGCTCCAGTATTTAATCGCTTGCTCACCGTCTTCATCGACATTTATATCCATTAGCTGTGCTGAACGTGCAGATTTCGCAATTCGGCAGAAATCATTTCGCCGTTTTCTTGCATTTTGACGCACTTCACCCCACCTGCCAATGGTCCGTTGCCTTCTGGAAATCCTGGAGATCAAGGCGTACCTCAGGGAGCGTGAAGTACTAGTAGGGCGCATCTGCGGCCAGTCCCATTCTCCCGAAGAGCTGTACTGGTATCCTATTGCTCGCGAGAGGATCGAAGTCAGATATTCTTGTTAAGCCCGCCCGTGCTCGCAACGTCTCCGCAGCGTCGCCTTGTCTGAAATGTTCACACGTACAAGAGCAATATTCAAGTAGCATAGCCGGCCGAATTTGTAGACCGCCCGAGGCCGACTCGGCTGTTTGCGATTGTGTTGTATCCGTAAATGTCTCTACATCGAAAGCACTTATCCCGAACAATTGCAAGAGCTTCAAGAGCAGCACGGGCTCATGGTGGGCGAGGACACCATCCAATGGAACTTCAAGAATTATCTAGGATCAGGGTCACGAACTGCATTCTACAATAGATGTCCCTGTCTTGATCGGACGGTAGATTATCTTCACGCTGGCGGTCGCAGGAGATTCCAGACAGATCCGTGGTTCCCAGGTAATTCCCGCGGTGTTCTCATCAACCCCCAGCATAAGGACGCGGTCCTGGAGTCGCTGTGCTGACGCTGGTGCGAATGACTTCCTGATATCGCACCATGATGCGCCCCGATCAGAAGGGTTTCTGGCTCTGGCATGTGAAAGCGATGATGGGGCAGTACAGGCTCACGGGCTTGTAAATGTATCATGATCCCTGTCATATGTGGCGCTCTTCGCTCGAGTTCAAGGGATAATGGGATGAATGGTGTCTGATCCCAGGACGAGAGCATAGGAAAGCCAGGGAAGCTGCGAGATATTGACGAAGCCTAGAAGGCGCTGGTGAAGCTAGTAAATGTATATAGTTCGCATCACTGGATGCTAGACGGAGCAATGTGACATCGAACGGGCTTTGCATATGGTTGAGCGTACAATTAAATCAGGGTTCTGACAGCCTACATCGGCAATTAATTTATTCTCGTGCTTTGCGAGAGCGATATTTTGCGCGACGTGGATCAGAGCATCAGACAAGGATAAGAGACGTGATACGGGGAAGCAGAGTCAAGTGACCGTCTAAAGGCGGGCTGTGCACAAACAATGCCAAAACGAATGGGTGTGTGTAGGTCCGCCTCCTCCCACACTCGTGCGGCGAGCCGTACCATGCCGATCTGACCGCCAGTCTCCGCCAGCTCATTCCCCTGATCCTCGTCATCGATTATCGCGGATATCACCCTCTATCGCAGCGCAATCAATCGAGCTATTTCAACATCAGCGGGATGTTCCAACGGTGCTCCCAGTATGGACGAGTTCAGACGACCACGGACACTGACGAGCACCGAACATGTGGAACGCAGAGTTCACCATGTGAATCAGCCATTCGCGACCTAATCACTTCACAGCCCTAGCCCATCAGACCAGAAACGCAAGCATGTGACAAGACTTGACCAGACTTCATGAGACTTCACGGCATTCGGAGACAATGCCACAAACAGGGTAAGTGTTAGCCTAGGCGCTCCATTCTGCTTTTCAATGTACCCGGTCACGGCATGTATCGAAGCGATACCACAGATCAGAAGTTGACGCTTGCCGACGTGCGGATGCGAAGTGTCATGGGATTGGCACCTGGAACCCAGTTCGTAGGGGCCTTTCCCGCGAACGCGAGTATCTGGCGCGCTGAGTCAGGACAGCTGAGCCCCAGATTCTGCAGATCCATCGCCGCCCTGGTTTTTCGCCGCCGATCCACGGGAAACTGGATTTCGCTGCAGATATAGCATTCCAAGTAAGACGTTCGCAGGAGCGCGTGATTACTGGTAACTGCTGGCGTACCGACCAAGTTCTCGCAGAAGATAATACCAGATGGACTGCGTGGATCGAATATGTTACCCAGGGCAGCTAGCTCAGGGGTTCTCACTGGAAGTATTTTGACGTCGACCACCGGTGTGGGTCTCCTTGTTCTTATCTGCGACGCTATTGTCCTGCGGGTGCGTCACCGCATTCTGGTTGTCAAGGGCTATGTCAATAATATAGCATCCTAGGACTTCCCAGATCTGAGCTAAGCTCTGCCCGAGATCTTAATGCAGTGGAATGGCAGTCCTTTTTCTTCGCGAAGCTTATCCTCGAGGCGGCAGCGCTTCATGAGCGCTGATTCGGACCCACAATTGAGATGGATTTTAACGCCGCACGACGACAGCTCCCTCGCCCAATTTCGCTCCACCTCATACCCCTCGAGATGGACTACCTCATGAGCACTGTTACCGACGATTTCAGTTTTGAATCCAATGACTTGGACAACATCTCTTCATTAATCGACCCGTCGTATGGAGGTGATTCCCAGTCGCGCTCTTCGATCAACGCACTTGCCCTCGACGGATTGGATCTGTTCAAGCCAGAATTATCTCTGGGGCAAGTTGCGTCTCTATTTCTGTCGGATGCAGCGGAGCAGGTTCCAGACTTCGACCCTGCTCCGCGATATTATCTTGCGCAGGATCCTGTTGTGCGTGATGCTGTGAGTTGTACATTCAACACCATCGGCTGTCTCTGATCATCTATCTCGTATGTATCCTGTAGCTTCAGCGTTGCGACCATCGCCACCATGATGCGTCGACTTCGGGCAGCACCTTCCTCTCGTCTGATGACGACCCAGGGGATACCGACTCGTCGTTCTCGCTGTCGCCACTATCTACAACCTGCACATCCCCCTCGATGAGCATCATTTCGACACCGGACAGTAGCAACTCTCGCATTGATATCGAAGTCGAGTCGAAGAGCGATCCATCTCTGTCGCCCTTGCAGCTCGCATCAAACTCTCCTCCATCATATCCCATCGCGGTTTGTCCTGCCCTCATCTTCCCTCCTCAGCCAGTCGAATGGAACGAGACCGACGTCGACGATGAAGCATGTGTCCAAGTCGAGGCTGGGTCAGTCTCGGACTATGACGCTTCTTCAGAGATCGCAGAAGCCCCTACACCGTCAATGAGGCAGACGGAAGCTCCTGGACTACCTGTATCGTCCGTTCAGGAATCGTGCTCTCCCTCTGTCGCAATCGAGGCGTCGAAACGTCCTGCTGCTGACACTATCACCAAGATTAAGACTACCCGCGACGTGTCGTCTCGTCCTGGAGGAGGATCAGATCCTGACATAGCTCCTCGGCTTCGACCTCGCAGGGCGTGTACTAGGAACGCTCGTTACCATTCTTTCATGCCACTCGTGGACTGCGACCACTCTTCTTTCTCATCTGCATCACCCCTCTCTCACGAGCACGACGTGAACTTCATTAAGGCACGAAGTGTAGGCCGCAAAGCTAAGCGAGGCATCGATGATGATGGAGATGAGTACGTGGACGAACACTCGGCTGACGAGGCGGACGGCGAGTACGCGGACGAGTTACCGCAACCCAAGCGCAGGAAGACCGCGTTCTCCGGTAGTAGGATATCGCGAAGGAGGAAATCCAGTGGTGGCAAATCGGCGAAACCGAGGTGTGAGAAATGCAGACTCACTTTCACTCGCATGTTCGACCTGAAACGGCATCAACAACATACCAAGTGTGGTGGCGCCAAGTATGTCGGCAAACTGTCCTGTCCTTACTGTCCCGAGGCAGATTCGGACGCCCAGTCAGGCTCTGCACCCGAGGATATCGACGCGGAAGAGGACGACGCCGACAAAAACAAGCTATCCCGCATCGATTCGCTGAACAGACACATCAGGAGCAAACACGAAGGCATGCCCTTACTCCCGAGTGGGAAGAAGTAACGGGTGGATCCTTCGTGCAATCACGGGCGGAGGGCTGCATGATGGGTCTACGATCATCTCCGCCCGCGCAGGACTTGTAGCATGCAGTCGGCAGGAACGAGCATTATCTGGAGGTTGACGACGATATCTAAGAGATCATTGCAGGCACCAGGGCACATTTATCCCCTCTATCATGTTGCCAGCAAAGTCAGGGATACCTTCGGTTGCGTATACCCCTACTACATTCATGTTTCTGTTCTTTCGCAGGCTCTCTGTACTTGCTACATCGTTGGACGTAGCTCAATCCGCTTGCGTATGTAGCAATATCACTGCTGCAGATACGTTGACATGTGACACCTGGCTCATCAGGTTCGTCTCGGTTGAAAGCTTTCGTACACGAGCGATAGAGCGCATGCACCACGTCTAGAAGGAGGACAAGACCCGGGGCTGCGCGGGCTTCACACGTGAGCAGTGTGTTCCCGATGCTCGGCGGGCGAGGGCCTCGAGGATAGCTGGGGTACTTCTCTGGTTTCGCCGCCCATCTATCAGCGTTCTTCCAACCCTCATGTTGGGCCACTTTTTCCGGATCCTGATACCCTCCTCATGACTCGATTCGTCCAGGGCGCTGTTAGTTGAGATACCGAGGTTTCAGCGACGCAGATTTGCCCTCAGGTCCTAGAGCGCTCGGCATTCGGAAGGATCGCGAGCGCAATCCTCGCGGGAAGATCTCTCATGTTGGCCATTGTGACTCAGCTGCGGGCTGTACGGCGTTTCGATGTGGACTTCCCGAATGACTGTTACTGTGGCGTAATGTATACGAGTGGAGTGTTGGTAGTCAAACTCAGAATACCGGGTCGACGATGATGTGCACGCCATCCGACGCCTGCGAAGCACACCGTGAGAAGGATAGACGATGAAATCAGCCTTGCTCCGAGCATGAGGCTCAAACTACCTGCAGCAGGATATCAGATACAATCAGGTCTAGTACTCGGATGGCAGTGGCACTCCAAGTAGCCTAGCTGCTGGTAGAGCGGAATGTGCAATCTGGCTAATAGTGGAAATGTGTATGACGTCCCTCCACACCGCCGCAGGAATGGAGGCTGGGAAAACCATGAAGTCAGCTACGATTATGCAGTAGACGAACTGAGTCATACCCACGGAACGCTCACGGAACCAGATTGCTGAGAATCTCGCGATATCGTTGCTTTGTCCTTACATTGCAATAATATGGTTTACGACAGAGGAAAAGGAAGGTTCTAAGGAAAGGTGCCCTTATGCCCGCGGATAGCGGCGAAGCGAACCTCGGACAACTATCACCAGACATCACAGTATGCCGGCCATCTCCGTCTAGAATCTCATTCACGGCACAAAGCGTCGAGATGGTCAGAGACTGTGCTCTCTGCGGATGATCGCGTATACCGATGCTGAATTATAAATGTCTTGCTGGGTACAAGTGACGGGGGATCTCGCCAGTAAGTTTCTCGATCAGCGAATGGTGGCGCGCAAATTGTCCAAGGAGGGCAGAGCATATCGCATAGAGAGAGTCATAAGGAGCACGTTCCAATGCGGGCGAATGAACGCGGAGGATGTCTGGAAGAGGTTCTGGCCCGGATACAGTGGCCGCTCACCCAGTAAGCGGCAAATAGTTGTGCCACCTTTCCCGTGTATTGAAGACCCGTGGAGACCTGTGGTAGCGATAGTCAGTTATAGCGTACTAATTGTCCGCCCAATCTGGATATCTGAGGAGGGATATGCGACGAATACATGTAACTCCTCTGGACGTACCGGCAGCGCTATAGCGTTCGACGCTAGGACGGACCCCTTGATATATAACTGAGGTCAACCGTATGAAGCCCGGATCGCCTTCTCAATCGCGTTTACGGTGCATCTCATCAGCTAGCCTTGGGATAGACGAACGAGTCCAATCGGGACCGGACACCGTTTGGAAGAAGCAGGAGACATTGCGGTTTAGTTGCGTCGTAGCGGCTCCTGACATCTATACTTCGTGCCGACAAAGTAATGGCCTTGATAACTGAGTTCCAACGACTGCCGCGCTCACTAGGTAAATGGCGCAAGTTTGCCATGACCCTGAGGATCGGCCTCAAACCACTGCTGAGGTTGTAGAAGTCATTCATGAGATCAGGCAAACACCTCTGGAACAACTGACCTCAACAATCTCACGCAATCTCACGAAGGAAAACACGCATACATATTACGTCCTTCCAGTGAAGTTGGTGCTTCTCGAAGACGTTTTCTGTCATGCCGATCCGAGCCTGCACACAGGGTACCCTCCTATCAAGAAAACACGTCTGAGGCTAACCCAATGTCTTCAGATAGCATTCACTGGTCCCATTCGCCAAGCGTGAAGAAAGTAAGCAGGTTTATGGAAGGAGCAGAACGAAAGACAATCACTGGTCCAGCGTCCAGCTTCGAGTGGCGTGCGAAGTAACTTCCAAATCTAGCTCTTTAGACGCCCCCGCCACTACCTGTTATACCTGTTCGTCACTTGCATCAGCAGTGTTCACCGTGTCCTGGATTGCACGATTATCGATTGTATATCTCTGAACTCAGTGCTGGTTCATACAGACCATTGCTTCTGGGATATCAGCTGATGGTTGGTGACTAGCTCAAGATCTCAGAACAGTGCCTAGGTCTACTACAATCGAATTGAACTGTGTGACCTCAGGAATTGAGTCGCCTTCCCCTGAGAACGGTTGTACACCTGCATGTATGTGTTTTTCTTTGTATCCTAATTATACATGCTCGCGACAGAAGCGTTTCTCTAGCAGCTACACCTGAAGCCCGACACGGTTGATGGACTAAATTGCGCTCTTCCTGTTCAGTCCGCGACAACCATCCGACTATGAGGACATCTTCCTGGGGCTGACGACTGATCGCGGCTCTTACGCAGTCATATACCTCATCCGCTCCTGACTGACCTCCCACTGAGGCATATTGACACTTGCTCATCTTAGACATCCGCAGCGCCGCGGCGTGGCAATTCATTTGTGCTATGCGACTGGAATGCATGTGAGTCTTGAGCGCTTGAGCTTGAGCAAGCGTCATGCTGCTTCCTGAGATGCTGGGTGGAAAGAGTAGAGGGTCCTAGAACAGTGGAAGAATATCCTTGGAATTCATCGGCCCGCGGCCCGCCCGTTGTATGATTGGACATGCTTTGAAGAATAGAAGGACTTAGATTGAGTGATTTGCTTGGCGAGTAAGAACGAGTAGAGTTCAAACCGTGCGTCCAGGTCAGTGATGTGCGATGGACTGATGGCACCGGGGGTCGAGGCGTGAGAACTCCTCCTCAACGAAACTTATCAACCAATCTATTAGCAGGCATCGTACAGCATGCAAATCCCAGAAATATGACCGCTTTTAACTTACGAGACTAATGGTTGCATCTCCTTCCAGATGTCTGCCGAGTTTCGGGGTCCGGGGTCAAGCACATCACTGGTCCAGGTAGCTCGAGCGACCATGCATCTGAGCCGGCGGTAAATTCCCTTGCTTGTCAAGGGTCATTTGCACCCCCATAATTGAGGAGCGCTCATCACTTTTTGCAAATAGACACAAACAACGATGAAAGGCGCCCAAGGCCATTATCAATATAGACGCCGGAGCTATCTAATCGCTACCACTATCGTTCTCGCTCTGCCCTGTACGCTGTCTTCTACAAGGATGTTCTACTGTACCGTCCCTAGAAATCAAATGAGATCATCAACAAAAAACAAGATACTTGAGTGCTATGCTACTGGTGGATCAACGTACCGGCAGGGCGACTGGCATGGTGCTTGCCGTTCTGATACCAAACTTTCGAGCTTTCATTAAGCTCCTCTAGCCGGTCGTCTTCTTGCATCAATGCTGGATTGTGAGATGCCATGAATAGTTTCTCATCAAAAGCCCGAAGGAGTCGGATTGTCGATCGTCCAGAACTGCGAGACAGTGCCACGTACAAACTGAAGAGGCTGAGATTGGACGGTGCAGGTGGGGTTGCAATGTCTACTATGACGTATGGGATTGTCTGACCTTGAGCTCGGTAGTCTGTAAAGGCGTATGCAGCCGTGATTGGGTACTGTCGGCGACGAACAGTTCGCTGTACCGTTTTGCCACTCCTGTCAACTTGCACAGTAATTTGGAATGTCTGTGAGGCGACTTCTACAGGGATTACGGAATCTTCGAGGCCTTCAAGCCGAGTCGCGCGCGTTTGGTCCAGCTTCACCAAGATATATACTGGTGGGTATTTCAACTCAACGGTTGATTGATTCGGAGAGAGAGGTGGCTCTCGTGGGTCGAGCACAATGTCAACCACTCTACCTCGTGCTCCATTCGTAATGTCAAGGTCTGTCTTGAGATTTGCTGTGACCATGACTCTCATGCCGATTGCAAACTCCACACGGTTGGGCAAAGGCTTGAAGCTTGACCTTGATCTCTCCTTCGCAGCCGACTTGATACGCATCGCTACTCCATAACGTTCCGCGAGAGTCAAGGTGCGATCCTGTATGGTATCCTCGGCAGGACATACAAATAATCTTGCACCTGTCTCTTGACAGTGTTTACGAACTGCAGCTATGTTCCATTGCTTCTGGACAGCATGTCGAGGCGTCACCAATGAAGCATCCTTCCATGGTCCAGAGCTGAAGTCGGGTATCTCGCAGTCAGGATTTGTAATGACGAGCTTGTTCAACATCTGGATATGGTGTTCCTGTACATTTCCGTAGCGAAGATGCTGTAGAAAGTCCCTCCAAACGGGGTCTGTAACGCGAACCTGTTCTTTGAGAATGACGACACGTGTGAATTCTTCATAGATACTCCATCCAGTTTGCTGGTCTTCTGTGTCTCTAGCCATGTTTAGCGGCACATAGAGGGCCTCATGAGGTTTGACGTTCACGGGAGGGAACTGATGAAAATCACCACAAAGGATAACATTGATGCCGCCAAAAGAGCCCTTAGGCGGTTCACCGGGTTTGGTCTTACCAATCCCGATATGACGCGAGAGTGTTGCCAGGAATGTCTTTGAGATCATTGAGATCTCATCGATCACTAGATACGAGAAGTGTTGCCAGAAGCGCTGTAACTTGAGCTTTGTTTCATCGCTCAGTGCACCGGCGTTCTTTCCTAGCGATATCTTGCCAATAATATGAGTTGTCTTCCCATCAATCAAAGACGCCGCGACACCAGTGTACGCCGTTTTGAGAAGAAGGTATTTAACACCTTTCTGAGCAAAGTACTCAGTAACAGTTTGGATAACCTTTGATTTTCCAGTGCCGCCTTCACCATGAACAATCAGCCGTAACGGGTCAGGGTTCTCGCCGTGCAAGGTTTGGTCCAGGTGCGATGTCATAATGTCAAATGCGCGAAATTGATCAGGAAGAAGCTTTGATGGATCCACTCCTGGCAATGCGGCTTCCGGAGAGTCCTCCTCATTCCCCAAATGGACCACCTGCGCAGCGTCTCTATTATGGCCACCCTTTTTCCCAAGCCGTCTAACGGAAGCGCTGTTCCCCCTCCCTCTTTTTCTTCTTCTGGTGCGTCGTGATCAATGCTCGCATTCAGTGTGTTCACATCATTGTCCATCTGTTTCTTCCAGTTCTGTAGTCGGGCAATGTCGTCACCACTCGCAGGACCGACCGTGGGTGAACCGTCTGTCTCTGAGAGTGTCCATGAAGTCACATCATCCCCAGAATATATCCGGGCCCTCTTCGCATGCTCGACAGCCAGGCGCCCATGCATCTCCTCCCTGAATGAACCCTGAGATGCAAGCAGCTATGCCAGCCCCTCTTCTGTATGTAACTCTGACTCTGGGGGCAGATCCTCTCCAAGGTCTACAGGATCCTCCACCGCATGTGTTGTATAGCTCTGCCTAATACCTGGCGATGGCTGTTCTTCAGGGCTTTTCTCTGCGGCTGTGCGACACTCGTGGAAATATTGGATACCTGGAGGGATGTCTCGGATTCTCTTCGGTGAGCCTGCCAGAAACCTGTCAAAGGCGTCTGACCAAGACTCGTCAGGGGCCTTCAAATCTGTCTCAAGATTTCTCCAGGGCTTCAGAAGCACCAACATAGAGGCACAGTACAAAGAGTAGACACCTGGATCGTCATTCCGGAGAAATGGATAGCCGACAAAATTTGGTAAGTTGTTATGGCCAGTAGTTCTCCTGACGCGTTGCTTTGTCTGAGAGCAGGGATGATGTGGAAGATATGGAATGCGCTCGTTACGACGGCGTCCAGGTTTACGGGCCATATCGGTAAGGTCTTCATCATCAACTGATGCTGATACTGACGTCTTCTGCTTGCTTCTTAGGTCTTCCTCGTATGTATCCATAAAGAACGAGTATACGTTCATGCCGTCCAGTTGCTCACCACGAAGTATATAGTCGGTAACTTGACACTTGGGATATATTCTTCCGGCATTGTCGGTATCAAGACTGACTTTATCAGAGAATTCCTATGCTCGTTAGGTAAGTTTGACGCTGTGAACACATTACAAACATATGCTCACGTCATTCTCGCTGCCACTATTCATCGGCTGATCTGCAGAATGGTTCCTAGAAGCATCTGGCGTGATATTGCCATCCCCTTGTTCGTTTGACGTACTATCAGATAACGGTGAGAACAACACGCCAATTAAGTGTATGTACATACCTCTCACTCAAAGTATTTGTTCTACGAAGCTCGGGATAATACTTGAGGATTGCCTTCATAAAGCTTGACCAATAGACCACGGAGTAACGGTGAGATCGATACACATCTCCCCATCCCATTAAGTACGAGACAACCATTGGTGCAGCCAGTTCCTGCTCCCGGTTGATTGTGTGAACGAGACGGAAGAGAAGAAGACGCTGGTTATCTTGTAAAGAGTCAAGATATTCTGAACGCTCCGAATGGCATATGTAACCTTTTGCCATGATCGACGAGAGGTTGAAGTGGCGTTTTTGTTTCTTCAGTGCGTATCCTAGAATGTAAAATGTACAGTTCTTCGTGTCTGACCCGTTCGTTAGGAGCTTTGCATCATTGTTGCATCGAGCATTGATTAACACCGCCGGCATCCAGCCGTTCAGGTATTCGTATTTACGCTTCTGCTTCCATTTTCCTGACTCGCTTACAGTGTCCTCATCTGAGAGGTCAAATGGTGCCCGATGTTTGCACCGATAGAAGCCGCGCTTGTCCGGAACAAGACAACGCCGGAGATCACATGTGTGAAGCTGTTGGGAGCGGACAAGATCTCGTTCAAACTCTGTAACTCGGGCCTCATAATCTGGAGTATCAGGATGAGGTGGACGAGAATATGCGATATCAGGTTTGTTTGGAATTTTCTTGATATCTTCACGTGACTCAATGCCGGGAATATGAGCCTTGAGATTTGCTTGAATATACACGACAATACGTTGACGGAACTCAGGGCTCCGAAGAAGCTCGTGCATTTCAGCACTCGTAGGAGAACCAAGAAGCCAGAGAAGCATATGGAGATGTAAGGATCCCCTGTTCTGTGATTCAACGGCGCCGAAATAGGCTGAAACACGTCCAAGGACCCCGCATTGGCTCTTGACTTGGAATGGAGTGGCAGTGATGCCGAAAAGCACCTCCAAGATGGTATGTATCATAAAATGAAAGAACTTTGACGCCGCATAAGGATCTGATGCAATGTTCTTGGCGCGCTTCTCCTTGTTGGGTCCAGAGGTATTGAGGAATGCATCCATATCAATATCCTCGCCGGCAAAGATCTGGGCAATTGGATGATGAAGGTCTGATGGGTTAATTGTAACCCAAAGTGATGGGGGACCTAGAGCGATTGACGTTGCCCAGACCTGGCTACACCACTGGTAACGCATGGAATCGGAGGCTGAGACACGCCCGGCGGTTGCATGAATATGCTGACGAAGTAGGCGAACTGCTGGGTCCGAGATAGGTTGGTTTCTCTCCTCCTCATCCTGCGCTTTCTTGAGCTTCTCTAGCGTTATCATTGATAGAAGATGCGCATCGTTTTCAAAATTCTTTCGCCTCATCTGAATCCGAGCAGACAAGAGAGCCTGTCGGCGCTGCAAAATCCCAAAGCACAGGAATGCCCAGCTCTCATGGAGTCGAAAACGTCAGTCATTGAATTGAAAGCACCATTGTGCGTGTTCCCGGAAGTCAAGATTGACAGGACGTCGCGCTTCTATTCCCCCACAGCCATATGGAAAGAGACATGGAAATGCCTTCTCAAAAAGGTTTGGCTCGTCTTTCCCTTGCTCCACGGTTCCAGACCGTCTAGAAGCTCCGAAGTCATTCACAGGCTGTCGAGAATGACGGACTGCGTAGCCCCCTTCACGCCCCTCGCTCCACAGGTTTGCCATGCCCCAAGCCATGAGCTCGTCTGCTGTAAGGTTCGTGAGGTCCGTATCTATTGTTCCTGAAATTTGCAACGGAATAACATCTGGTCGTGAAGATTGAGCTATCACACACACTATCAGATCAGGACATGTCACGGTCGTGTTTGAGAATCAACTTACAGGGATCTCCCGCAGGTTCTCCACATGACCGGGCCCGTCCATTGGGCTCACTCTCTCCCAGATCAGACTCTGGTTCAGGTGAGTTCTCATGCTCCGGCCCTGACCATGTGCATATGATTGTCAGCGCAATATAAGTAGATAGCGAGTGAAGCAATCTCACCCGTGTCTGTGCCTGTATCTGTGTCTAACGGGACATATCCATCACTCTCCTGGACAGCAATTCCGATGTCGTCCGTCTGCCAGATAATTTGAAGGATCTCGGTTGGTACATCGTCCTCTGGAAGACTCTTGACTCGTTCAGGGTCGATTGTGATGCTTCCATAGTATTTCTGATTATTTTCTTGTAGCCATCGAAGAGCATCAAAGATTGCCTGGCGGCGCACGCGAAATGTCGACTTCAGCCAGCGTCGAGGTAAGTCTCCAAGACCGATGAATGTGACAGATAGAATTGATGCCAGAAGGGCAGGGGGATGCGGCATCAAGTGGCCTTGTATCATTGATGCAATACCCTCGACGTCAAGCTCATAGGTACTGACGTTTCCCCGCATTGCACGCTGAAGTGTTTCTGTGTTTCGGCCCCCACCAACATTCTTCGGGAACAGCTTGAAGACGTATACCCGGGGATAGAGCAATGCGATCAGCAGTTGCTCTGGTATTGTAAGTATCTGGAGCTGCCATGGGACCTGTCCAATCCAGAGGTTGTTTGCAAGCGAAAGCTTTGGAGGCCCAGTGCCGGTCTTGCGCAGCACACAGATGCACTCATGGCAGACGTTCACGGTCTCAATTCCTTTCTCAGTTGATACACCTCGAGGCTCGAGCAATTTTCCATGGAATAGCGTGTGCGCAGGATGCGGGGTCGAAGGAATGAGGCGTTCTGCATTGGGAAGTGAGGAAAGTGGATATGGATTGACCTGATCATCGCGGACGCTAAGCTCTCTTGCACAGACACCACAGACCGCCATCCTCAATGCATCGTTCGACGTCGCAGTATGGAATGCTCGGTAGCAAGCCTTGACTTGTTCTGGAGACGGTAACCTCATAAATTCATCCAATGGACGGCCACTGTCGTCGGCGTCTTCTGCAGGGCCCGACACGTCGATCCTAGGAGCAACCCGGCGCATCACTGGTTCATCCTCCTCTCGTCCTCTTTTTCTCTGTCTCCTCTCTGTAGGTTTCCCACCCGTTGCTCTCGCCTCCTTCTTCCGTCGACCAAGCTCACGTAACTGTGACAGAAATGCTGGTGAAGCATACTCAATAACGTGTTCCAGCAATGCACTCTTCTTGTGCCGGGCTCGGGCGGGAATCTTCAAGACTCCTTTCACTCGAGATAGGATGTCGACCATTGTTAGTAGTGCGAGGTCGTCATTCTTAGAGCTCATAGTAAGTGGTTCAGAGTATCAGAGTCTACATCAACGAGCGAAATCTACAGATTTGGAAATCGCTTGCAAGGGAGGTCCGCCGAGCGGAGTTTTCACACCATCGCACGGACCACGTACGCAGCTATAAAAACCCCCCTAATTTTCCCCTGCTCTCCATTAAACCACCATCTTCCTCTCATTGCATCCTCTTCTTCTCTTGCGCTCACCATGACACTCGTTCAGACCACCCTTCCCCCATCTACCAATACTCGCATCAACCAGCTTCGTCTTGAGCTGTGTCGCTCAGGCCTCTACCTGGGCCATAGCAGTGTTCGCCACAAAGTCATGTGGCAGCGCCGCACCGACGTTAGAGGGCGTGCCCACCAACTGGTAATGCGACAGCCCGATGGCAAGGACGCAGCACCCGGGGCTGAGCCAGCCTACCTCTCGATGGTGGGCCGCATCCTCGAGGACGGCTTCTTCATGACGTGCGACGCTAGCTGGAAACCGTCGCAGTACACCCCGAACTTGGCGCAGGCAAAAGCCTCGTGCTTGGTAGGGGAGCCGCCGGAATCGTCTGACTTGCACCTGCTCAAGCCTGACTGGGCGGAGGTCATCTCTAATATCAAGTGGTTCCAGCAGCTCATTGCGACGAAGGGATTCAATGAGTGTAAGGGATTTCTGGCCGAAGATCCCCCTCGTCAGTACCGTCTCAAACTGAAACATCCGTTATTCGAGGTAAGTAACATGCCTTCTCAAGCTCAAAGTTGTATCCTAAGACTCCATTGATAGGAACACCTGCCAGAAGAAGTGCAGGGCCAGGACGACAACGGAAGCAACAACGGTGATGCAGCGGCAGGCGATAACGACGACGATGACACAGATACTTGCAACTACAAGGACGATCGGTTCTCGTCGCCTGCAAATGACCCAGAGGCTCCTAAGGAGGGAGAATCTGTCGCAGGCAATGAAGAAGATGAGCGTAAGTCCTCGTATTTTGAGTGGATTAACGCAAAGTTCTGACCATATTATTCAGCGCTTGGTCCAGAGTTCGATATTGAATTCTGGCCAACTACGTCAGATGTTGCAAAGCACGCGCTGGACGAGATCAAATCCACTCACCGCGTCATCCCTATCCCTGTGTACAGCCGCAACAACAAGCTCGTGAATCCATCGGAGTATCGGTCCATGCTCCAGGGAGCTCTCGTTGAGATCCACTTCTGTCTCTTCCACTGGTCAATCGGACAGCGTAGCAATGGTGCGGGGTCATCCGGTGGCTCGGATGTCTTCTCCGCGGAAGTCTATGCTATGCACGTTGTCAAACCACCTCCGCCGGCCGTGCCGTCCACACCGCGCAAGTGTAGAGTTGCGAGCACGAGCCCGATCCATTCTCCAGCGCAACGTCCGACAAAGAGGCGTCGTGTCGGAGGCATGTGTATCTTCATGATAGTCTTCTTCGTCTTGCTAATTTCGTCACTTATCTTCATTGGTGTGTGTAGCTTAATCATTGCATTCTAACATCGTCGTCCGTGTTCGTTCATTCATGCCTTCCAGCGGGAAGGCTCTATTACATCTGGGCTTGGTTTAGTATTTTTCCTCAATCTCTCCATCTCTAGAGGCTATGGACTCACATCTTCTTGCATGTCTGATCCCTCTCCTTAGAATACATTAGTCTACTGGCTCTTGCATATGTTCGCTGTCGTCGTCTGTCTGGTGGTCTCATCGTCTCCTCACCTACTTAGTATGGCTGCACTGTTATTTATTTACGCATTTTATCAATACCAACTTCTATTTTGAGCTTTCCGCACGTGCAGTTAACTCTCGCGACTCGCTGCCAGCGCGGCACTGCACTCGTGTACGCCCATCATTGTGCTGCCACCCACTGTTGCGGATGCCAGTGAGCGTCGCCACGCACACTCAGCCCGTTTTGCTCTGGTTTAGCCGAGCATGTACGAGCGAGTGTGTGCTGCGTAGTCATTGGCTGATGCGATAGAAGGTGACAACACAGTACTTATTCTCGTTGCCACGGGTATACTTGCCGTCTCGCAGAGATCGCCTGCTTGGGCATTCACCCAACCTTAACCCCACCCCGATGTCTCCTTCCACTTCAGGAGTAAGTTACATGCGAAAATGATAACAGTCTATATCTCTTCCGACAAGCAAGGGTCATGCCGGCGCAGACGGCACTCCCCGAGTCGCCCAAGTGTCCCACGGTTTTACGTCTACGTTCGCCACGTTCCTCCAATTCAGAGTTTCGCAGTCCGCCTCATGCCTAGGACAGCTCACGGAGCTCAGTGGTCGACACCAAGACGTTCGCAATGGACGTGGTCGCACACCCACAAGATGGTCACCCTCTCGCCAGCTTAGCGCATGCCACACCTCGATCTACCTTCAGTTCCTGCACTGACCAATTCTGGTCGAACAACCCGACTCGAACACATCGCTTGATCAACTATCTCGTGATGCACAAAGACGAACGTGAATTTCTGTTTAGAAATTTCGTCCCGGATGCGCCTCTCAGCTCTCCTGAAGACTGGAATGTGGAGATCATGATCTTCCAGCGAATCGCAGCATATATCATCGCTGAGGAATATGACGACGCACTTATGACAGACTATACAGCACACGCTGGGCAGTACATGCAGATGGTTTCGGATCGTTTTTACGAGTCAGTTCCAGATTTCTTGCAGGGACCCACGCTGATAGACATGTGCACAGCTTGGCGTCCTTGTATCAAGCGTCCTGCATGCAGTGTGTCTTGGCGGGCGGTGGTGACGCGGCATCCTCGATTCAATGCTTGCCTATGGATGTGTTCCTTCGTTTGCACCAGCTCTTGGAGAATCATCTGCTGCTAAATTTAATTGCTCCAGAGTATACCCTGCAAGCAGTTCAATGCTCGGTACCGAGGCCCCTGCTCGGGTGGGAAAGTGACGGCGGACAGGGATATGGCGAAATCGGTACACCGGGCGATTACGAAGATATGCAGACTCACGACATCAACGAAGAGACGCAATCCGACATATATGGGCTTACACTCGGACGTGATCGAGTGGCCGACAACATAGCACTGGATCGATTAGTCGGCCACTTTGTGAACGGCGAGACGGACATATCGGTGCTCTTCGACCGACCTCAGTTACTTCAGCAGGTTCTGTCAAAGTTGTCGGCGGCACTGTTTATCGTGCCTCTCTTCAATGTCTCCAACATCGCCAATGTCGCCCATGTCTCCAATGTCACCCATGTCACCAATGTCGCCCATGTCTCTAATGTCGCCGGCATCTCCTCTCTCCCCTTTGTCGCCCTCGTCATCAGAATTGCAGATTCCCGATGACGATATGTCCATTTCTACTCCCTCTACCCCTTCCTCCCTTTCGGTGGATAGCATTACCTCTGCCTCCTTTGCTGAGATGCGTCGGGCCCACGAGGAGGAGCTCGCCCAGTACAACCGCCGTCTGGAGCATCTGGACCGGACATTGGCGCACACGCACGTAGTGCAAGCGGTGGAAAAGGTCCGCTTCCGTGAATTGGAGAGATTGTTAGGCAAGGCCCCTCTCAATGAGATTATTAGTCACTGCCAGCGCATAGTGCCGATATCGCAGGGAACACAGAACGGGCTATCGACGCAGGTGCAGGTATATGTCCCCATGTTCAACCTAGCGCAACCATCGACACACTCTATCGAGCATCAAACTACCACACATCCCGCGATGTTCACGTCTGCCACGATGCCTTATACGAATATGCCTCCCCTTCCCTCCCGGTCTGGGATGTCAGTAATGCCAGTAATGCCTGCGATGCTGTCAATGCCGGCGGTACCAACCATGCCTTATATACCTGCCACCCCTCACATACCAGTAATCCCGCCAACTTCTCAAATCCCTTTGTTTACTCCGTGGGCACCGTTGCACAACGTCCCACCGCCGACGTCGCATGGCGTGTCCGCGCTTCACCCATCTGCCATGTCTCAGCCGACCCACTTCGTGCACCCCGTCCTTGTGCCCCAGCAATCCTCCTCGACGATGCAGATGCAAGCGGCGTCGTATGGGTACGCTCCGACGAGCGGGACGTCCTACGTTCAGTTCACGCCCGGCAATCCGGGCCAAGCGGCGATGTTGTCGAATTTTGCGCAGTTCACGTCGGCGGCGCATGGGTACCCGCGCCAGATCTGAGCATTCCCGAGGTGAAAGTAGTATTGTGAAGCTCATGGGGTTCCTCAGAATCCGAGAGTTCGTTCAAGCGATATTCCCTGAAAGTCAATTTGATGCAGAGTGGATGGACTGGGCATGATGCGGATGATACAATACTCGCTTTATATAATCTTGGATACGCTCAATTGGATATGCCTAGACATAATTCACGTCTTCATAATCGACAATTTAGTACACGTATTCGTATTCATGCGTAATCTGTGATGCGTGGGAACTACAGTGATTGGACAGGAATGTTTCTCCAAATCTGCTGACTGCATCCTTCTTCCGCCCGCTCATAGCCCATCGCTCCATTTGCCATTGTCTTCACCGATGCAGCCTCATTAATCCAAATATCTTCAACACAGGGATTCATTTTCGGAATGACACGCAGCTTACCGTGGAATATTCGAGATTTGCCGTCCTTTTTTTGATTTGCACACAGCGCACGGTGCCGAGCCATGACCGTACATAATCCGAACAATGAAGTCGAAGCCTGATTCTGACCGAGCTCGCATTGCCACCAAGATCTCTTACCCATTTTCTCTACGCCAACGATTCTTCGAATTATGATGTCTCCCGTGGGTTATTCCTCTGATGGCGTACCTTCGGGGGCTGTTAGCAGTGCCCACAGAGGAGTTCGTGGCACTGCCGCAAGCTTATCGAGATAGGTTGGTGAGGGACGCGATCATCGCCACATCCGCGCCGCCGGAAGCTCGCGGTGACCTCAGCGCTGTGCTTCGTGCGCGGTTATCATACGCACTATCGAGTGTATCAAAGCAACAGTGTTGGAAGTGTTAAGGGATGCACATGAAGTACAACTGAGAAATGCACCTCCGACCGCCATCTCACGATGGACCGAGGGTGCGTATCCAAAAACTAGTTGCGCTTGCCATGCTCAACACAATCCGGAAAGTGTTGTCTCTTACGAAGGTCGATGCGCAGGTGCTGGCAATCCCAATCCACAGGCACCATGATATGCTCTTGGTCCCTGTAGCACCGCGCATTTTGAGTTCTACATCTGGTTGACGGTATACTTTACTTCACATACCGTGATACTTCGCGTCTAATAGGTGAACATTAAGATATTTTGGAAGACGCAGTCGGGGAAAATTGCGTCATACGCGAATCGGAGAAGGATTCACAGCGGCACTGGTAGACACCCGAAGGACTTTGCACTAAGAGACAAGCAGACGCTCCAGGCATGATGAGACTTTCGGGATCATGTTCTCAGGGCCGGAACGATGCTTCAGGCTATCAGACATCGTTTTACAGGTGTTTCAAGCCTGAGCATCAGATGCAGAAGCTTCCAGTAACGCTACCTTCCGGTCGAAGTCGGGCAGCACATGCGAGAGAGACAAGAATTTCCCAAGGCGGATATGATGTCGTCATATACAACAGAAACTTTGTAGAACAAGTGGGTGACCCATAGAGAAACAAGCCCCGTTAGAGCAGGAAAGCTGAAAGGCAAACCCAAAAGAGCCCGAGGGATCTTCGCGATTGAGTTGAGTGTGCGAGGGAGACCGACGAGCCCGACGTCACCGCCCTGACTTGGCAACGCGCTGGTGTCGTTTGCGACCTGGTCCACATCGAATTCGCAGGTGGAGAACGTGCGTGCCATGCGCCTCCCACGGAACGCCCGAGCCCGCGCGCGAGCTTCGGGCGAAGCTCGCCAGAAGAGGTCGTCGCGCACACGGAGGCACGCGCTGCGCTCGCACGCGCGCGGGGCTTGCCTGATCGGGGACTATAGTGCCCAGATAAGGCAGTGCGGCGGGTGGGGCGGGGACGTTGTGCGCAGCGACGAAGGGTGGCTCACGGCCGCGCATGGCGCCATCGAGCGTGCTGCGACGGGAACGGCGGGTGGGGCGGGACTCGAGGCAACCATGTGACGGGAAATGTCTGGATGGGATCAGGACCAGAGGCGGGCTCGCCACTCGCGAAGCTCGACTCGCGAGTGGCGAGAGCGAGAGCCGATTGTTGCTCGTCGCACACCAGTGAGCTAGTGAGCAGCGATATTGCTAGCACATCTCTTCTTTCTTTCTGCCAGCACCGTTGCCAACGACGGCTGCTACTAGTTTGTCGTGCTCGTCCCTGGCCGAGCGCCGTCCGTCCCTCTTTTTTTGCTTTCCGTTTTCAACCCTCCCCGACCTGCGCGCTTGCCCCTTCCGGCCAGCCCATTCGTCTCCATCCGCTCCCTCCCCGCCCCTCCTCCGTCGCGACGCGCGCACTCGTCGCATTCTACTCGTACTGCAGAGGAACCCGTCGCAGAACACCCGCGACTGTGCTAGTTCGGTGGCTGAATTGACGTGCTGCTGCGGGACGCTCAACTGGTGAGTACCGCCTCTCCCGTTCGGGCAGCGACTCGACACCGACGTTGATCCTTTCCGGCCGTCGCCCGCTCTCATGTCCCGTCCACTCGTCCCTACGATGTCTGTCCTATTTGTGTCCACCTGCTCACACCTCGTTCGTCCAGCTATCCCCACCGCCAGCAATCGATTGCACTCCATTCCATTCGCCCGCGACGCGTGCGGTGACCGGAGATCTTTCGAGGTGAGCATCATGTTCCTGTGATTCCATCGCATACATCTCGTCGATGGTGGCAAACACCAAACGGACTCCTCGCAGAGCCCACGGCATGTCCGGATGAGCGCGCTAGAGCATTGTAAATACTTCTTGCATCACAGTTCGCCCATCGCGTTCGTGATGCTGCAGTTCCATCCTTCGCACCGCCCCCACTCTATTCGTTCATCGACTCGCCGAGAATAACGACTCCCATATCATGTTTCCCTCCATCCGATCTTCAGGCGCTCACACCATTTTGCCCCCAGCCGCAATCATCCCGTTCGTGCTGTGAACGACGCGAGGTATTACTTGGAACAAGCTAAGAGCTGTAGCCGGTGTTCCCTCAAGGTGAGTATCATACTCCTGTAATCTCATACCTCCCAAAGACGGTGGCGAACGGCGCATGGTATGTCTACAAACCCCATCGCATAGCCAATCGAACGCGCAAAGTCCCCCAGCATGCTTCTCCGTCCAATCTTTCAAGCGCTGACCCTCCGCTCCTCTCAGTCGACAACTCGCCACCCTCCATCCTGTCCGTGCGCGACGCCGGCTATCGTAGGCGACACGACGCAGTTGATCCAGGTTCTGTAGCACGGAACATACTCGAGGTGAGCATCTCACCGGTGTTTCTATCTTTTATATCCTGGCGGCGGCGGCGGCGGACACCATGCGGTCTGTTCGCGTTTCAACACCGCGGCATGTTCGAACGAGCATGCCAGCACCCCCTACACACTTCTTGCACCACAGCTGGTCCATCGCCCCGGCAATCGCCCCCCCCC
>KB445812.1:94460-418399 GCA_000320605.2 Gelatoporia subvermispora B
CCCCCCCCCCCCCCCCGAGTATAGCGGCTCTCAGATCATGTTTCTCTCCATCTGGTTCTCGAGTGCTAATTCCCTGCCCTCCCAGCTACCTCCTCGCGCTAATCCGTTTGTGCACAATCCCGACCCGTTCAAAGTGACGCACCGCGCTGGAACCAAGTTGAGTGTCGTGAAGGGAGTTCAATCAAGGTGAGCGTCATCTCGGGTTCTCATCTCATATATATATATACGCCTCGGCGACGGTGTCCGCAAAGCCCACGGCATGCCCAAACGGACGCGCGAACGCCTTCTGCCCGCTTCCTGCATCACAATTTGTACCCCGCATCGGTCATGCCCCTTATGCTAGAATCACGGCTCTCAGACGGTGTTCCCGCCATCCAATCCGCCTTGACGTACTCATGATCTCTTGCTCACCTGACCCCTTCTCAGGCACCACCGGCATCTCTCTGCGATCGTGGTTTCATCTTGAACTACGCGCTCTCGTCCGTCCACACTCACACTGCGGTGACCCGATAGAGGTCCAGGCATTGTCTCGAGGGAGAGCGACGGACTGACGCGGGAGCTTGAGCAGCAGATAGTGCTGCTACCGGTGAGTCTCGTCTACATCAGTCCCTCTTGTCCCGCGAGCCCCATCTACGCCCGCCTGCGCGTGCAATGCTGCGCTGTACTTGGCAGCTGCATCGCCCCATGCCCAAGACCTGGCGCTGGCGCATATAGTGAGCCATCTCCACGTACTCCGATATTCCCGGAGTTGCGATCCCTGCTGTGCGCCGCCGCATCTCCCGCCCCGAGCTCGGCTCGCTTCCCTGCGATTACGCGCAGCGCGAGCATCCACGGGCGAACTTCGCCGAGTACAGCAGTAGCTGGCTCGACCCCGGCTCCCAGCTCTCGCGCGCAAGGACATCACTGACCGCACCGACTTTGCAGGTTCTTCTCGCGCTTCCATCGCCCTCCAGCCCGCCACTGGACGTGTGCATCGCACCGCGAGCATCGTCGACGACTTCCGGCATCCACCATCCGCTGCTCGACTCGCCATCCATCGCCGCGACGGCCCATCATCCATCGCATCACACCACACCATTCACCGTGTGCGCCTGCGGTCCGCGCCTCAGCCTCCTCATTGCCTCGCCAATCTTCGCCGCGCCTCCTCCTTTCACTCCGTCTCCCATCCCGCCCCATCCCTTACTCTACCAGCACCGCCCCCTCGCGCCCCTACCTCACCTTAATCCTTAATCCCACCACCTTAACTACCTCAGCTACCTCACCTATCTCACTTATCTCGCCTACCTCGCCTTCCCCCTACGAGCTCGGCCCGGCGCGCCCATCCATGCATGGCCATGTCCTCCGCATCCCCGCGCCCCCGCTCGAGCACGGCCGCGCCCGCCCCGCTCGCGCGCCTCTCGCGCCTCGTCTCCGCGTTTCCCTTCGGGCGCCCCGCACCCTCCCCCTATCCCAACCCCGCCCCGCCGGAGTGGTCCATCCACATCCACAACCACCCGTACGCGCAGCCGCAGCCGCTCCCGCAGACCGCGCCGCCGCACCAGCTCGCGCACCAGTTCTCGCACTCGAACGTGCGCGCGGTGTATGCGTCCGCGTCCGCGGCGGGCGGCGCGGGGGAGCACGCGCTGTCGAGCTCGGCGCCCGCTGCCGCTGCGTCGCCCGCGCAGGTCAATGCGTACCGCGCGCGGCCAGACCGCGCGGGCGGGATCGGCGACACGCCCGTCCCGGTGCGGCGCTCGCAGGAGCAGAGCTCGCACGGGCACGGGCATGGGCACGACCACGGGCTCTGGCACGGACACGGCCAAGCTCAGAGTACAAGTCAGACGCAAGGTCAGAATCAGTTGCCGACGCAGGCCCCGCCACAGCGCGCGAGCCTCGTCCCGCGACTGTCCCTGCCGAGGCTCTCGCGCGTGCTGCAACACTCGGCGTCGGCGGCGACGCTGAAGGAGAAAGAGAAAGAGAAGGAAAGGGAGAGGGAGAGGGAGAAGGAACGGGGGACGGCAGCCTTCCCGCGACCGCACCCCTACGCCTACGCTGGCGCGTACACATACACAGGCCCGCCTGCCCCACAGTCCGCGCCACCCATCACGAGCCCGTCCGCTCCTGTCCCTGTCCCTGCGCCTGTCCACACATCACTATCGCGTGCACCCGCCGCCCCCAGCTCCCGCGCACATCCACCCGCGGCCTCGCCCACCTCCGTGCCCCCGAGCGCCTTCCCCGCGTACGCCCACACGCTCCCCGCACGCGCCCCCACGCACGCGCGCACAGTCCCGCCTTCGCCACCCGCAGCCGGCGCCTCGCACGCGCGCAAGGCCTCCGGCGCGCCCCTCGCGCTCAAGGCGTCCGCATCGACGCCCGATCTGCGCCCGCGCCGCGACACCTCCGCAGGCTCAAGCATGCGGAAGGTGGGGCGGTGGCTCGCCGCGGACGGGTGGTGCGCCGCGCTCGTGCTCCCGCGGCCGAACTTCGTCCTGCGTGTCGAGGGCTCCGACGCGGGCTCGGCCACCGGCGTGGCTGCGGGACGGAGACTTATCAGTCCCGGGACGAGCCCGCTGCTGGGCCCCGGGGAGTGGGAGGGTCGGACAAGTGAGGCGCAGGGAGAGGGGGGAGAGGGGGAAGGGGAAAAGGCCGAGAGCGTGGACGGATGCCGGCACGGGTGCAGGGGGAGGTATGTTGCCCACGGATGCATTGAGGAAGGCGAATTTGAGGGGCCAGTGGGACGTGGATGCGATCCCGGCTGCGGGCCCGTCAAGACTCGCGGATGTGCCAGGGATGCTAAGGGCGGGGAGGACGGAGCCGGGACATAGTGCGGGGATGCTGCAGGTGCCGGAGGCAGGCGATTCGCCCGCAAAGGGTAAGGGTAAGGAGATGGAGGCGAAGAAGGCGCGACCGCGAAGCTTTGCATGGGACGACCTCGCGCTGCCCAGCCCAGTGCCGTCACTCTCAAAGTACGTTCCCTGCTTGTTACCTTCCTTGATCATCACCCCGTCGATCCTGCATTTCTTCCCTTCACATTTCATGAGGCGCGTGCCGATTGGATGCTGACCGCTCTGCAGGGTCCTCGAGGATGGCCAGCAGCTCGTGCAGGAGCGCGCCGCGTGGAACGCCGCGGCGACAAAGGCGCTCTTTTCGCAACGGGCTCGCTCCGTCTCCCGCGCCCGCGCGCGGACAATCACCTCCCCGTCCCCCACCCCGCGCGCCCTCGACCGCCTCGCGGAGCGCACGCTCCTCGGCAGCCAGGCCCTCCCGCCCACCATCCATGTCCGCCCGCGCAAGACGTCGCGCGCCGACAAGGAGAAGGACAGGGACCAGGCTCCGCCAGACGTGCCGCTGAGCCCGCACTCGCATTCCCACTCGCATTCACACAGCCAGTCCCACGCCCGCTCGCATGCGCACTCCAACTCCGTCGGCACCGCCGCATCGCATGCGCAGACGCATACACATACGGAGGAATCCTTCATGTGGCCTGCCGGTGCGCCTTCGGGTCATGGGCACCGTCAAGGTCCCGGGCACGCGCGCTCGCACTCGCTCACGGCGTCTGCGCGTAAAGTCGTGCGCACGGCGGCGGGTTTCTGTGGCATGGGCGCCGAAGAGGAGTTGTCGACACCAACTGCCGCTGTCGCAGAGAGAGCTGCCGCTGCCGCACCTGCGACGGATCCTGGGGTTATTCAGCTGGCGCCGCCGAGCGCGGCGCTCGCTATGCTCTCGCCAAATCAGCCCATGTTGACGCCATCGCCTGTGCCGTCAGGTGCAGGGACGTCCGCAGAGGGCATCGGGATCGCCATTTCGTCGCCGCAGCCGTCTGAAGACCATTCTCAGCGTGAGCGCGCCCGCGCGGAGCAGGAAGCGTTCCGGATACCTGCGCACCCATATGCACAAGGCGTATACTCAGCACAGACGACAACACGGCCGCGTGCGCAGACGCAGGATATAGCGGAGGGCTACAACCGCCACCGTCAACCTGTACTCGTGCACCCGTATTCGCCGTATGCGAACCAGCACTCGTACGGTGCCGCGCAGACGCTGACGGTACGCGATGAGGAGAGCCTCTTCGCGGAGCTCACACCAGGATATATCCGGGAGTTCCACGCGGAGGAGCTGCGCTATTCGCCGTTTGGCGTGAGAGTGGAGGCAAAGACAGGTGATCAAGAGGAACCACAGAAGCAGCCCGAGCGTGGCCATCCATATGGCCCTTCAACGAAGCGCACGAGCGAGTGGGGCTTTGCGGATGCACTGAGCCACACATTGCGACGTATGGGCAGCGCAGACAGCGGGCTGGGCACAAGCGAGGACCACGAGATGCCGCGAGTAGAGGACTGGGAGCAGTCTCCACCAAGTCAACTTGCGATCCAGCATGATTTTCTCTCGTCGCCGCCGCCCGAGTCGTCCTTGCGACCGCCTGTGGGACAACATGGTACCTCGTCGAATCACACCAATGCCTCTTCAAATCATACCGTTGCATCATCGCCCATCGAACACTTCCTTCCGCCCTCCTTCCGGCGTATACCCTCGTCGGGGATGCTCACGGGGCATTCCTCGGCCTCGACATCTTCTCCAGGTATGGTGTCCCACGATTCCTCGCCGCCGCTGTCGCCGCGTCCTATCAACAACGCAGAGGATCTCGACCGCTTCCGTAATTTGTTCTATCGTAATCAGCGGACGCCTGACCACAGTGGATCGCACACTCCGGAAGAGAATTTAGATAGCCCCAATTTCAGCTTGAGCCCGCTATCGAGCCGTCCTGCTGCATCAAGACAGCCAAGCGGAGGCAGCATCCCCATTGACATTGGACCGCGTAGCACACGCAGTGTGAGCGGACTCACGACGCTGGCGCGCCAGCTCAGTGATGAAGTAGAGGAGCTGCGTGAGAGTGAGCTGCGATGGGCCCAACGCTTCGAGGCCATGTCCGAGCCCGGTGGAGCTCACGTTTTGTCCCCCACGTCGTCTGGAAGCGGTTCATCCCCTAGCGCGACGTCGCCGCTGAGGCTTCCGCTAGATCATGAAATGATGCTATCGCAGCCGACCATCAATGTTCCCGAAGATATCGAGTCTTCACGGGCTTCATCTGTGCTGGATGGCCCACTGCATAATGAGCCTATTGGTCAGTTCCATGCATATGTTTTCTTTCCTGTTTCTGCTAACGTCTGGTCGTCCTTCAGAAGTTCGGCACGGATTTGTCGAAGCCGTCTCCACACCTCCCGCCTTTGCGACACCTCCCCGGTTCTCCAGCCATCTCTCGTTCATTGACTATGCCGCCGAGCAGAGCCCACGGCATAGTGCTGAACAACCAACCCGTGTCTACTCCCAGCAGTCCAGCCTCGGCGTGCCTACCTCCTCATCCGCAGCGCGCTCCAGTTTCATGACCACCGACACCGCACTGAGTCGCATGTCTGGACTGTCTGACTTCCCTATACCCCCTTCACAAGTTACCCCCGAGCACACCACACTGCTTAATTCTTACTTTGCTGACACACCCCGGAGTCAGCCCGAAAACCCCATGGACTCTCTTTCTGTTCGACCACGAATGCTGTTACGCGAGCCTAGCCAGGGCACATTTGGCCAGCAGCAAGTAGGTGAGGCGCTGTAGGGCGCCGCGATCACGTTTTATTTCGCATGTATCACTCCATCGAATCCAGTCACTCGCTACCTTTCCCTTTCATATTTTAGAGCATCTTCGTTCTTCGCATGTTGTCGGCCCTGACATGTCTTTATACTTCAGATATAGCTCTAGTATCATTATATTACTGCTACAAGGTGCTTCGATTCATACAGTGGCTGTCCCGTGATCAAAGTGAAACGCGCATTGACAATACAGAATAAGAGCTAGCATGGCGGATGATCTCAGATGTTCTACTCGTCGTATTGTGTCAACTATGAAAGGCATCAGCACTACTAAGGAACCGAGAGGACACGAATGACTTACGTCGAGAGTTAGCGTGCTTGAACTGTTCACATCTTGGTCTCTGTAGATACCGACGAGGGAATTGCTACGCTCGTAGAGGGATCCTTTAAGACTGATCACGATGAACTGGAAGTTATCGGAAGCGTGCGACTTGATATAATTGGCAATCTTCGCGACATTTGTGTTATCCAAGGCGGCGTCGACCTCGTCGAGGACGAAGAACGGCGAGGGCTGATAACTATGATCAAGGAGTTACATTCAGTGTCTATCTCATCAGATCTTCGCATGCACACCAGCGGCCTACCTGTGGATCGCGAAAAGCAAAGCTAGCGCAGCGATCGTCTTTTCTCCGCCTGACAGCTGTTCCATATCCCGGAAGCGTTTCATTGGTGGCATAGCGTGATACTTGATACCAGCAGTATATGGTTCCTACGTCGCGGGTAAGCAAGATCTTCTGCGTCACGAATAGTCAAACTCACCTCGCTATCCTCCAAACTCAAATATGCTACTCCTCCCATGGGCGCCGATTTCCCCTTGGTGAGATCCTTGTAGACTTGATCTATGCGGTCCGAAATGTGGTTGTATGCCTTGTTGAAGAGCTCACATCTAAGTCGAAAGAGAACAAGATTCATATTTCCGCCGCCCCACTTGGTAAAAAGCGCATACCTTCGTCGTTTAATATCGTTGAATTGATCACGAGCACTCTTCGAATCCTTACGCGCTTTCTCAGCCTCTTTCTCGATCTGCTCCAACTTGTTCTCAACATCATCGAGCCTGTCACATCATTTAACACGCTGGCCGCATACATGAGGAATAAGCTCACCTTTCCATAGCCTTCAGGTTCGGCGCCATTCGTTCAATCTCGGTGTTGAGCTTCGTGATGGAAGTATCCATCTCGGCCAAGGCCTCGGAAGATCCGTCCTGCGAGCGACATGCTCAGGTACCAGCCATAACACTCGTCGATTGCACCTACCTCTCTCTCGTCTTCGTCAAGACCTGAGAAGTCGACCTCGATACCGTAATCAGCGACTCGCTTGACGTGCTGAGTTCCTTCTTCATCCTCGTCAACATCCATGGCGACCTCGTCACGAAGATTCTGTGGGATCAATTACGTCAACTGTTCGCCATCAAAGGTACCAGCGTTCAGTACCTCCTCCATTGGTACATGTCTCAGATTGCCCGCTACTAAGGGCAGCCTGATCTCTTCAAGCCTGCACTTCCGGTACAACCCAGAGCGTTCGAGACCAAGTTTCTCAATTTCATCGTTCTGACGAAGATTATTGTTGAGATTGATGAATAGTGGCCCATAGATTGTTTGAGAAACATACTCGCGTCGTGATTTCCTTCATGACCTGATCAAGCGCCTTCGCTGCCTTACTAGCAGCCTTCTTCGCCTGCTCGACGATCTTGCTCTTTTCCTCCAGGTCCTCCTGTAGAGCCTGGAGCTCTGTCCGTAGCGTAGCGATAGCTTGTTCAGCCTCAGCAAGCTCTTCCTCGACCGTGGCACGAGTCTCTTGTAGCCGCACAACGTTTGCCTCCTCAGTCTCGATGATATTATCAATCGTCTGGAGCCGCTCCTCGGTCGTCTTCAGCTGCTCTTCCAGGAAGCTCGATCTGCGATACCAGACAATCAGTCGCAGGTGATATAGGACGGGTATGTAGACCTACTGGTGCCTGAGACGCGCCAACTGCGTATCGTATTGCAATCGCGCTTCGCTCTCGGCACGGGCCACCTTTAATTGTCGTTCCTCGTAATCTCGGATATTTTCGACACCGATCGTCTGGCAAAAGTCCTCAAAGATCTCGTCCTCGGCTGTGTTCACGACGGACTCCAGAGCCTCAACTTGCTCTTTGAGCTTGTCGTGTGCGGTCTGAGCCTTCTTCAGCTCGGGCTGGAGCTGCTTCATCTCCTTGTCGAGGTGCTTGATCTCATCCCTGATACCGTTGAGACGCAGCTTGCATGCGCTCTGAAACCGTTTGGAATCAGCGTGAATTGAGGTACCATGCAAAATGAGCGCACCAAATCATCCTTTGCCACCGTATGAGCAGACTCAAGGCGTGTGATCTCTGCAACGAGGTGCTCATCGGCTTTCCCGCGAGGCTTGGACTTGGCGAGCTCGTTCAGTTGTGTGAACAAATTATCCCTAACGCGCTGCAGTCCTACGCCGCTCGTGAGTAAAGTAAAGACACAGAAGTGGACAACCAGTAACCTTGCACATCTTTCTCATCCCACTTCCGTCCCGTGCCACTGGAGCTGCGTCCTCCAGTGATCAAACCGCTTTTGTGGATGATAGTTCCTTCGAGCGTTACGGCTGGAACAAGCAGTCAAAGATCAGAAGTATCCTCAGCCGATAGAACAACCAGACAACGCACCCTTGACCTCCTGCCCTTTGTCATACACCACATAGCGTGCCACATCCATCGTGTCGCACACGATCGCGCTCCCACAGGCGTGGTGAATCGCGCGTTCTACAGCAGGCTCATACTCTATGACGTCGACGGCTAGACGAGCACCCTTGGCAAAGGATCGGAACTTGTCGTTGATGGGTTTGGCCTGAATGGTATCGAGTGGGATGAACGTCGCCTGTCCCGCGCGCTGGTTGCGCATGTACTATATACAACATACAGAAACAAGGTGAGTGAGTCTACTTGAGGCGGAACTGGGAGTCGTGTAAGTCCTACCTCAATGCAGTCAATTGCCGTCTTTTCCTCATCTACAACAACTGCATCGATGTTTCTGCCGAGCACGACTGATACAGCGGTCTCATACTTCCTTTGGGTCGGCTTACACAAGTCGATGACTCGGCCTCGGACACCTACACAGATACCGACTCCGTTAGTCATCAAATCAATGGCTCAAGCCAGTACCGAATACGTACCAGGGAAGATGCGCTGCAGGTTCGCTAATGTCTCCTTGAGTCTGACCTCTCTCTCGGACTCCTTTTGGTCAACGCCAGCTTGCAAAAGCTTATTGTGCACATCAAGCAGCTTCTCGTTGATCTCCGCCTCCAGCTGCCTGTGAGTTGCATCAACCACGTAAGTAAATGCCGGATTCAGCAGCGGGATTAACGTACGCAATCCTCGTCCTCTCGGACTGCTGGTTGTTCAGCTCCTGCTTGACGTTCGTCAACTCCGTTTGCAGCTCGGCCACCTTTGACTCGAGTTCGGTCTTTTTCTCGCTCTGCGTCTGCTTGTCTTCTGCAAGCTTCGTGGCCTTCTGCTGCATCTGCGCGAGCCTGTCCTGGAGCTGCGCAAGGGCACGCGTGGAGGTCTTCTCGTCGCGGCGGAGCGTCTCCAGCGCCTGGCGTTCCTCAACAGCGAGCGCACTCGCATCCGCTTTCCTGGGAAGTGGTCAGCTGGTGGGGTGAGATCAAGGGAATCTACGCGTACAGTCTACGGTACTCGGCCAAACTCTCTTCACTCAGGGAGAGATTGGTCTGCGCTGCCCTCCTCTGGGCCTCTAGATGCGGCCATATTGAATATCAGCGCATATAGTCGACCCCGGAGCAGATGGGCATACCTTGAGCAGCGTCTGCGGCCCTTTGCACTCTGGCCAAGTCTTCTCGCAGCACGCGCAGCTGCTGTCTCTGCTTTTCCGCTGCCTCGTTCGTCTTCTCCGCCTCTTCCCGCGCCTTGTCGCGTTTACGCTCGGAATGTTTGATCTGCGCCTCTACGCGCACAAGTTCGGGTCTCTATCATCGCATAGTGACACATCGAGATCAACCACGACCCGACCTGCGAACTGCCTGTATAACACGCACCTTAGCCTCGAGCGCCTTCTCAGCCTTCTTGATGCGTTTCTCCTTCTGCATAACAAGTCCACGCGCCTTCGCCTGGTCCGCACGCGCTTCCTCGAGCTCCTGCTCATGCTCCTGCTGCTCCTCGCGCAGCCCCGCGAGCGCCCGGTTCTGGTTCCTGATCTCCTCTGCATGCTCCTCCAACTCCTTCTGTATGTGGAACAACTTAAACAGGATCCTGTGCAAGATCAGCTCATCCTGCGCTCCTATTAGCTGAAGCATTTAACCAATAGCACGATAGAGGAAACGCACCCGTTCTTGGCAGAGCGCCTCGAAGCGCTCCGCCTCGCCCTTCTGCTCCTTGTACTGTTTGATCTCGCCCGCGACGCCGCGCCGCTTCGTGAAATTAAACGTGGCGTTCTCTGTCGCGCGCTCCTGCGCTTCGCGTGCACGCTCGTACTCGCCCGCGAGCTCAAGGGAGCCGCTGATCTGGTCGATGAGCCGCGAGAGCTCTTTCGGCGACTGCGACGCGACCGCCTCGACGTCGCCCTGGAAGACGAGGAAGTTCTTCGCCTTGACGAGGATGTTATGCGAGACGAGCGCGGCGTTGTATGCGGAGTAGGTTACGACTTGGTTGTTTAGCTTGTACTCGGATGCTCCGGTCGTAGAGATACTGTAGAGATATTGACATAATCATTGAAGCTGAGTCCCATAGACGAGGCACGCAGCTGTATGATCTCACTCACGTTCGCTGGAACCGCCACTCCTTCTTCTGAGCATCCTCGAGGACAGCCAGAACCCATGCCTTCTTAGCAGTACCCTCTCCCTCTCCCTCGCCTTCATCGTCGTCGTCACCTTGAGTCTGACCTGCATCTTCCCCATCAGGGTTCCTTGCGAGCCTCCGACCGCGGTAGACCAGATCTTTCAGTTGGCTACTCCGCAGTTGCGCACTCTTGACACCTAGGACAAACGAGATAGCGTCCATGAGATTTGACTTTCCTGCTCCATTGGGCCCAATCACTGAGGTGAAATTCGTGAAGGGCCCAATCGTTTGATGACCTCTGTTGGTAATATTAGATGTTGTCTCAGGATGCGCGGCGAGAAGACGCTGCACACCTGTACGACTTGAAGTCGCATACTTCGATGCGTTTCAGTGGCATCTTGAGTAGTAACCAGTATCCGGGGTTACACCACAGCGCCTTGCAAGATTTGTATGCTGGGCTGTGGACAGGTTTACGTCGGGAGCGGACAGTCTAACCGAACGCGAGACGCGTCTGTGGCTGAACGACCTCGGCAACAACCCTCCCAAGGCTAAAGCCCAGACGGCGTTTACCGTGTGATCTATTCGCCTTTTCTGGTCTGACGCGCTCTGATGCGAAGCGGCGGGGCTGGCGGTATACTGTGAAGAAGATAGACAGGTATGTAGTAATGCGTGGTGCTACAGCAATTTCATCGGAAGCGTTACGCGTCGGAGCTTCCCAGCAGAAAATGAGTGTATTAACATGTTAGGACTCTCCGATGCTCAGTGTTACTGCAGCTCACAGTCTGCAGTGGGTTTTAAACGGCTGTAGGCTTCTGCTCAAGAGAATACCCAAGAATACGAGTGCACAGGAAGAATCATGTCTAAGCCTTGCGCTATCCACACCTGTGAGTTGCGGCGGTTTTGCATGTCCCAGTTGTTTACAGGAAAGGTGGCACTAGCTCACTGAATGCAAAGCCGCCAACAAATCGTGTACTAGTCCAGCGAGCCCGCCTCTGGTCTTGATCCCATCCAGACTTCTCCCGCCACATGGTTGCTGCCTCGAGTCTCCGCCCCGCCCGCCATCCCCGCCGCAGCACGCACGATAATGCCATGCGCGGCCGTACGCCACCCTTCGTCGCTGCGTACAACAACCCCGCCTCGCCCGAGTCGCCGCGCTGCCTTATCTAGGCACTATAGTCCCCGATCAGGCAAGCCCCGCGCGTGCCTCTGTGTGCGCGACGACCTCTTCTGACAACTTCGCCCGAAGTTCGCGCGTGGGCTCGGGCGTTCCGTGGGAGGCACATGGCACGCACGTTCTACCCCTGCGAATTCGGTGTGGATCACTGAGGGCGCGAACGACACCAGCGCGTTGCCAAGCCTAGTCTGGGCGGTAACGTCGGTCTCACCGGCCACCCTGTACACACTCAATCGCGACGACCCCTCGGGCTCTTTGGTGTTGGCCTTTCAGCTTTCCTACTCCAATGCGGCTTGTTCCTCTCTTGGACACCCACTTGTTTCACGAAGTCCCTGTTGTTTATGACGACATCATACCCTTCTTGGGGAATCCTTGTGTCTCTCACACGCGCTGCCCGATTCCGACCGGATAATAGCGTCATTGGAGGCTTCTGCATCTGATGCTCCGGCTTGAAACCTATAGAACGCTATCTGATGTCCTGAAGCATTCTCCTAGCCTTGAGAACGCGATCCCGAAAGTCTCATGCCTCGAGTGTCCGCTTCTCACTTGCTGCAAAGTCCTTCGAGTGTCTACATATCAGTGCCGCTGCGAACCCTCTTCGACTCATGGATGTCACAACTCCCAAGCGCCGTGTACAGCGCGGTCAAGTTGTATGTACTGCACCAGTATTCCGATCTTATGTTCAGGCACAAGTGTCACACATCCTCCGGAGAGGCGTTTTGCTTTCTACGGGCGCTGAATTGCGAGAACTAAAGCTCAGAGTGACGACTACAATTTCCATGACTTTTCACAAGAGCTCGTGGAGGAGATCTGGAGCGAAGGTTCACGGAGATGTGATCGAACTTATGGTCACAGTGTTGCAATAGTATCTCTTCGACGCTGATCGACTCATTAGCACTGCGAGGAAAAGCTACTCAGCGGGCGGCTGCACGAAAACGGATCGTACGCGCCACCTGCATGGGAAGGTGCTACAATATTCTAACAGTTAACGGACCGAAGTATGCTATGAGCAGGTCGAAGAGATGGCAATACTGTGCAATGTACGGCGGTTCCGTCGCAGCCATGCTGTGGTGAGTCGACTAACCCATATTGTCGTGCAACTTGCGAGAGGAACTGTCCGACAGGCGTAATACATAGTGGACTCAGACGGAACGAGAGGGCTCATATATGCGCCAGTATCAGCACTAGTAGAGAACTCCCCGCGCGCTCGAGCGACTCTTGGCATCCCGCTGCAAAGTGCATTCGCGAGTATCAGTGCTGCACTGCTGGCGGTGATCTTCTCACAAGTTCGAGCGGCTCTTGCCCTCTTTCCGGGAAATGCTGCAGCCAACTCTCTGCCGCCGACAAACAACTTCGCTAGATGCTTTAGGTAGATATATACGCAAGAACAATTTATAGCTACTCGCACGGTGGCACCGCAGGTCTCGACGCCCAGGCCCTGCATGTAAGACGCCCATTAGCGGGAACAACCGCCATTGGGAGGCCGGGCAGGCAGGTCCTAGACGTCGAGTGGCCCCGAGGTTCATGTCTCTTCTCCTACAATCGAACAGACTCGGAAAACAAGGCATCCCGAACAGCGTTTTCTACCACCATCAGTACACTCCAGCGGCATCAGGACACGTCGGAATCTTGCACCGTGATCCATGGCGTATCCTCGTTCACAATCGTGGTCCATGCACACCCATTCTTGATTTACCATCGGTGCGGAAGTGAGGACAACTGATCCTCGGACCCGGTCGCCGTGAGCGAAGCGAAAATTGCTCGCAGATGCAGCTGCTTCCACGTCTATGTGTGGTATGCCTTGGAGACCAGTGACCGAGTTATTGCCATCCCAAAGAGTGGCTACGGGGCGTGGTTCGGGTCCGTGGCCGCAAGGGCAAATATGAACTCTAGAATCTCGTTGCAGCGAGTTTCTTTTGCCTTAGTAGGCTCTTGAGATGCAAGCTTTCGATTCGATTTGCGACGCTTTGGAAGCGACGGGCCCCCCGCGTCTTGCAATGCACATTCGCATGTCTCTTGATCCCGGCGTCGTTTCCGTAGGAGATCATTGTACCGCAAAGAGCACTGACGTCCGGGTCGATGGTCCCAGCGCAGCGCGCGCTGCTTTGCCACTTGGGACGGGTGGCGTACTTGCGTACACGGTTGCGGAGAACCTCCATCGGTCGTACGGCTCCCTGGCACTGTCTGCCTCCGCTTGCGGGTCCCGTCATAACCCGAGGCCAGACGAGTTGAGTTGGACATCTCCAAGGGTGCACGGCGGACTGGCCTCTTGCATTTCCCGCGCTCGATTTTAGAGATAAGCCGGCCGGAGTCCATACGGAGCTAGACCCAGGGCTCCGTAGTCCCCCCAATCGGTGCATAGCTAAGCTAATTTCTCCCAGGAATCGACGAGCACAAGAGCCGGGGACCCAGCGACGCGTGGGTGGGGTCGCTGCGCGGGTGAGGCGGATTCCAGAGCGCTGGGAGGCGCTGATGTGTGGCTGGCCAGACTCGGGATGACTGTAGAATGCAGCGAAGGATGGCTGGTGGCGACACGCCGACCCGAACAACGCGCGACTACCGGTGTGCAAGTAGGATGCCTCCGCGAGGACGCGTGCTGCACGCCCGTATGATGTACGGGTGGACGGACGCAATGCGTTCGCTGGGGCTTTCCACGGGGACAGGCTCCTTGCCTTGGGATAGGTTGGGCAGTGGGATGGCAGAGTCCCGGACACACGGGCGACGTCACCCGTGGATGCGCGATGGTGCGAGAGCCCAGTAATCGCTTCAACAAGCTTTCGTACACAGGTTCTACCAGGCACACTGCAGTTCGAGCATCACTGTGGAATCCATCGGATGTGGCAGATCGGGGTGAGCGCCTGCATACGACGCTGTTCTTGGGCACTAGGTGCACTGTGCAGATGTGGTTGAAATCAAATGTACGAGGCTCATATCCAGAAGTTGAGATCCTAATGCGCGAATCAGTATCGACGGGATTGAGATGCATTGAACTCGCGAGCTGCTTACTTTGAGTGATCGAAAGGTGACAATTTCCATTCGTGTGTGGCCCTGACGCGAGTCGAGTTTGAGCGTGTACGTGTGCGCTGGGATACTGGGTCGAACGGGATGACCAGGGCTGAGCCATGGATATCTCGGCCAATCCATAAGCGAGTTGAAGTGTTTGTCATAGGGACGACAGTTTCTTGACTGCCTTTATATAACAGGCTCGCATACAAGACATCGCATTTCGTATGTGCGTTGTTTGACAATGTAAACTTAGCTAGCGGCTTCGAACAAGGTAACATTGTGCCGTTCGCCAAGGGCCAGTTCTCGGAGAGCGAGCTTGGAGACGTCATGCAGTGAAATTCACCAGTGCAACACGGTTCAGAATAAAGCACATTGGTTCGTGCTAGAGAACCGGCCACATAGCACAAACGATAGCGACTCGAGCGACGGAGCAGACAACGCTCAGGTAGATGACGGTTCGAAGTCGAAGCGGTTTATGCATTGTTCCAGGCACATGTTTGCAGATTTTAAAGGGACTCTTTTGTCTAGTCTCTGTCCTTGGTCTTTTATCTGCGACAGGCGGCTCGTAGAAGCTCGGTGCAATGTCTTTGTGGAGGGTCGCATGTAACTCGCGAAACGAGAAACACAAGGTCAAACTAACGCGACTTGCCGAGCGGCTGCGCTCACCACGTGTTGAATCCCACATTTGTCTAACACTGCACAACCGGCACAGACTCTTGCATTTGATCATTCTGACAAGGCACCAAGCATAACACAAAATGCAACCACAACTACTGCTGTAACTACCGGGAGGACTTCGTGTGGAACTCAAACTACCATCTGACCCGCACATCTCCATACTATATGTCTCCACTGGCGTCAAAGTTCGCAGACACTGCCTGGAGGCTGGAGCGCCCAGACTTTCAAAGTTTTCATGTCTCGGCGATCTTCGTTGTTGGGCCACCGGACGTTTACCCAGCTGCAACGCGCACGTCTCCGGTCAGCGGTGGGAACGCCCCTGAGTGGGTCATCGGGTCCTTGTACGAACTGAGTAGTTCCATTTATTTCCGAAGACCTCGTGGTCCGTCTGCAGACACTCTATATCAACCCGCCCTGCCAATTGGATTTACTCGTTCTTCCATAGAGTGATTCGAACTTACGGCATCCCGCCAGAAGCGTTCACGCATCTTGGGCCACTGCGCCATAGTCACACGCGAGAGAACTTGTGTACACTCATATCAACCGGTTGGGGCTGATCGTTAATATTTGCGGTTCGCAGAACATGAGCACCATGAATCGCTATCGGCATAGTGGCCGGTACTGACTGGACGCATTCTACGTTGCCTGACAACCACTTGATCTACCTGTTAATTATACCATGTCCTTATCGAGGGGTCACGGTTTTGAAGAGACCAGAAAGTGCCCAGGGCTGTCATATCAGAGTCAATAAGGCCGACATGTCGGAGCTGCGGTTTGCACTCCACTCCTATCAGAAGTCAAGCTCGTGATTTTGTCCTGCGCAGTTCTGATATCGCTGATCTCATGACACATGTCACGCTTCTCAAAATAGATGTAGCCGAGATTGTCCCAGGCCACAAGTCACACTGACAACTTGTACAGTATGGGTGCTAGAACTACGTGCGCAAGACAAGTGAGGAACACTATAGTATCAGGCAAGTCACTACACAAAGAGATGGTTCGGAATGGCATAGGATGGCTAACTGGTATCGATCAGGCCGTGGAGGCGCACAAAACCATAGACAGAATGTGGTGAGTATACACCGATTCATGGAGGAGACCTTCCAATCCACAACTTTCCCGCTGGCAATGAACCCAGTATTGTTGGCAGTGGTACACATATAGACGATTTAACGACGACTGCCACTGTTCCAGAGACCAATGACCGCTATGTCAGCCGAACGGGGAAGGCTATGCAGGGTCGTTGAAGACCACTCACCACCTTGATACAGCGGTGGCGCTATCTCCCCTTCCTGACCTCGACGGTGAACATGGGGGCGTTCATACTCCTGGACACCCTTTGCGCGATCTCGCCTTCGGTAGACACTATGCGAGAGAAGACATAGTTCGTGCCCAGGCAGTCGACCCGCCTAGGGCACCTCGGCTTCCGAGCCGCGTCGTATTGGGGATTAGCGCAACGTGCTCCGCATGTGCCAGTCACTTGCACATTTTTAGCCCCCATCCGCATCAAGGTTCCCTCCGTCAGCGGGACTCGGAGATGGTCGAAAATCGCCATGAAGACATCCCCGATGGTGACGTATTCTAGGATCCTCTCGCTGTCCCACCAAGCCGCCTTTCCGTACGGCTTGACGATTGCGAATTGCATATCGGTGGGAAGCGACGGGAAGTACAGGTGCATGATGGGAGCGCTAGGTTGCGTGGCGGCTACAGCAAGGTCGTTTGTGTGAAGTCCGCTGGGCTCCTTGTACCGCATGTCCCACTCGATGCTGCGGCTAAGTGGATCTGCGAGGACACTATGGACACAGTGTCGTCTGCCGAGGGGGAACAGCTGTAGGGGCGACGGCGAGCGGGCAGAGCGGACCCGACCCTGCGCCATGCTCGAGGTGGGACAAGAAGGGGGCGTAGGTCAAACGAGCGTCCCAGTGTTCTTAATAAAAGAGAAGCGACTATGTCGTCGGAGATACAAGGTCCAGGAATAAACCAATCATAGAACGCTGGGAAAAGTCTAGGTAGTGCAACAAGTACATATAAAGATCATTGAACCCCTCTTAGACGGCATATCGTTGGGTATCTCGGCACCTGCCTATGGTATTACATATCTGGGAGATGAGTTGGAATATCCTGTGCCAGTTTCACCAGAAGACGTGGCGGCGTCTGTGTCACCCTGCCTTCTCCCGGCGATATCTGGAAAAGAATTGATGCGGCAAAACAAAGGCGTGTACTATTGTACATCAATAACACCCTACCGCATCAGGATGGCGTACTTTGCAAAGTCTATTCTCGACTTTGTTTACAATAATCCCCGTGCCCTGAAGTCCCCCGACCCAGCTAAAGAGCATGACGTGTAAAATCAGCTATTCTCATTATGTGAGTGCCGACATTGATTGGCAATGTCAAGAAGACGTTGAATGGCATGACTGCACGTGCAAAGCTCTGGGGTTTGCGTAGGAGTCTAGGTGATCCGAATCCAGGTATCCGCATACATAGTTCCGATCCTGATCAGTGAAGGTGAGAAGCCGCATGCCAATGTCAGGGTATAAACGGGCCGCGCCATAAAGATGTAACGGAATTCATCACCGAGTGATGACTACGGCGGCTGCTGACGTCAATTGAGGGGCGCCAACGCGTCAACTCTAAAGCAGACGTTATATGAATCGCTTCTGTCTGCGAGACGACATTCTGGGTAGCATGTAGCTCAAATTGCATATCGTGAACGGTACGAAAGACATCTGATTGTTGTCAAACTCCTATCATAGCTACGTAGGCCGTCCGATTTATCTCCATGATGGGGGGGGCCACACCGATGAGTTTGTGCGCGCTCTTACAGGGTGGCTCAGCTCATATTTGTATTGATGCGACGAAAGAAAGATCCACAAATAGACAGACCACGAGTTACTGAAACTCAGTGTTTGCGAGGCATTATCTAGACCGTACATGCTTCCTGCTGCCGTGAGATCGCAGAGCGTACAATGCACCGATGTACTCTCAGCATTTTCGATAACAGTTAATGAGAGCGATAATGATAATATTATCAGTGTTATCGGAGGCGCTGTCGTATTGCGATGTAGACCATGTATCAATATCCAATATGCATTAGGATTGCATTCGTACAACGCAACAGCGCGCTGTACGGGGAAGATCACGACGTCATGAAGGTATCCCATGCTCACCGGATAGTAATCTATCCGTATAGTCGTAGTAGTCGTAGACATGTAAGCCTAAGTCTAATAATGGAATATCCGGTGCAGCATAGCGACAGAGGCTCGGCATCGACACTTTTGTTGTGTGGACACTCGGCTGTCAGGTATGAGACAGTAACAAATTCCCTCGCCAACTTATACTGTAATATCAGTAATTATAACAAATTGTCGCGTCACGGTGTGCCATTGTATTGAGTTCTTCGGTTGTCATGTCATGAAAAGGCAGGTTCGGAGCAGGTATCGAAGGGTTTGAAGTTAAATCTTGGCGAGAAACACATCACATCATCTTTTGTGGCCCTGCGGGGCTACGGTGTTGAAAATTACCCCCTGAGAATGTGCCATGCCCTCGAAACTGCAGACCAAGGAGTCTCTTGTTATGATTTCGACCAAATTGTTGGGTCACGGCGTCACACACGGTTGTTATCATTAGTGATATTACAGTACACATGGTAGAGGCATCGCTCGCGTAGGGTGCCAACTTGAGTGCATGAGAAGAAAGTATAGAAACTGTAGAGCCTAACCTACATACGTACGGGCATCATATCGGACATGAACAGGTTCCGAGCCGAGTAGAGGCTGTCGGCGCCGTGGACGTCTACGTGTGAAGTACTCACGGCACATGATTGGCACTGAAGTATAAGGTTCATGTATTTTTCAGGCCTTATTCTGGGCTTTGGTCTCGATTCCAGGCAAGATCCGATGCAGACTAGCACAGCAATCAACTACAGTCACTCATACGAAACTTGGAGTATGCATAGGCTCATGGATGCACTGGTACTACAACGGACAAGCTCTGGAGTGTGTCTTAGGAAGCAAATGTAGGATTCAAAGTCGACCGGTGCGGAAAGTTGATCTAGGCGCGTTTGTCTCATGAGGTCCAATCTCGCATGCTGCTATTGCATAACTCGACAAATTACAGCCATATTTTGAGCAGTAACATATACGAAGACGAAAGCGGCTCCTCACAGAGGATCAATCTGGAATAGCTCTTTTTCGTTAGACAGTCACACCGATAGAAACATGCAAAGAACCTTTTTGGAGAGTGAATAAATAAATGACCGCACTTTCGGCACTGTCGGATGTAATAAATGTCAGCATTCTTGGTTCCATATGTAGCGTGATGACTGAGCTCGAGAAGCTCTCCCTGCTGCTGTGCTACAGGAGTCTCCGGCATTTACATACTGTCCGAGTGGTGATTATCTCCAATCCACAGCCCACCTGTCGTCGGGTGATCCTCATATTACATTTTCATTAGAACTCACATGTGTGAGATTGAATATCGCATTTCTCGCGATATCCAGTGTACGAGACTGATTGCCAAGAGTACTACCCACAAGTCGCGTGTTAGTCACTGGAGAGCGGTAATGCGCTGAGCGGAACCATGTGGGGTTGGCCATTAATGGTGACAGCGCTCCGCCCTTTGTCACATGCCTTTACCGGAGCCTTTGCAGGCGCCAATGTATACGAGCAAGCTCTCGTGAAGTCTCGCAGACCGACATCAGTTTACGATGGAAACGCAAGGTAGCCGTCAACGGTCGAAAACAACCGGGCAGTTCGCGACTTGAGATGCCGTGATTCCCTTGAGGATAATTTACATGACGTAGCAAATGTTCCACTTCCGATGGGCACCCACCAACCCATCGCCGACCTGCCTACAACTCGTCTTTTACATGTCCCGCTTCGTCGTCCACGATAGAGGTAGCCTGTTCGGTCTGCACCGCTTCCTCATGTTCTAGGGTACTAGTCGGTTTCCTTGCTGCACCTTCAGCAAGCACACCGACATCGGCGGCCACAATGCCCCCATGGAGCCGACCTTGCTCCGCGAGCGATCGCGCGAAGGCCGCAATTTCAGCGTCGTACTTCTCCCATTCGGGTATCTGCCGCGCACGCGAGAGCTTAGGCTCTTTCTGTGGAATGGAGCATGGTGTGAGCTTTCGTTCTGGGAGTGCTGATTGATGGTGAATATTCTCCCAGCTCACCGTTAACGGGTTTTGGCAAAGATCTATAGTTTTAGCGCGATCAAGCCGCTCTTTACTGCACCATGTCTCGCACTAGGAGACAGATAAGTATTTGAAGTTATAAGTTGCAACGCACATACCCAGAGCCAGTCTTCTGGCAGCGAGAACTATGATAATTGCCATTCAGTATGACGCGAGCTACAGGTAGTCGTTATGACGTACGATTGGAACTTCGATCTGTAGGTTGTTCGGAAGATCTGGGCGAAACTTGTATTAGCTAAAATATGCTAAGAGCACAAGCCTGGGCGCACCTTGATCTAGGTTCGCGAGCGAGTTAGGGTCTGCAGAAAGGGCTTGATAGTGGCTGCGGAGAATGTCCTATAGATCTGTGGTTTAGCGGACAGTCTTGACCCGTTTGCGAGCATCACAACATACCCCTGCAGCCAACTAGATGGAACGTTAGCGATTAACCACGACGAAGAGAAGGGAGATACACACCTGACGAAAGCGGACAAGATCTACGAGGTACAGAGCACTGTGAAACGCGGTATAAGCTTGGGTCGGCGAGCTCCAAACACATGGTATACCTAATATGATACGGCTTCCCGCGAAGCGTATCACGCCAGTAACCTGTCTTCCAGAAGCGGAAGCCCTCCATATCCGTATTGTCGTCACCCATAGGAACATATGCATACGGAGCACCCTGAATATCCATGTGGACAAGTTCTGCCAAATCCGCGCGCACGATCTGATCGGCATCGACGAAGATGACACGTTTGAGATCCATAGGGAAGAGAACGTCCAAGAATAGGATCTTGTAGGCCCAAATAATACGCTGCTTCTCGTGTTGTTGACGCAACCAGCTAGGCCATTTGTACGTAACTAACGAATACGAGAAATCATATTCTCGAGCAAAGTGAGGGATGAATTCCTGTAAGATGGTGAGCAACGTCACGTTGTTCATCCATGACACAAAGCGCACAAGGAACGACGGTGAGAGGAAGTTCTCAATGAACCAGAACTTGACGCTGCTTTTCGTATTGCGTAGAACACTTAGAATCATGATCGACGCGAAGCGCTGGGTAAATGGGATGAGGAGCACATTCAAACACAAGTCTGTGTTCCGACGCTACCTCGTACAGCAGACCGGATGCAACGGTGAAGATGTTTATCTCAGCCTCGTCTGAGTTGGTCTTCGCGATGGCATATTTCCCATCACTGTCATGATGACCAAAGATTGAGGACACTCTACGCCACCAAACGATCGGCATGAGCACATGCTGCGGAATTGGTAGAAACGACCATACCGAGACATTACATCCCCTAATACGCCCTTGTTATCCTTGTCGTTCCGCAACTTGATTTCAGCGAGGACGTCTGCCCTTTCCATACCAGGTCTGCGTGTCAATCTCGGATACAAGGTCACCCCCTCGAAGCTGGCAACAGTGATCTCGTCCCCGGCTTCCCCCACAGTCGGGCTATTCCATCCCTCGTTACCTACACTTTCCATGGTGAAGATATCGCGACCGCGTCCAGGACGAATCTCGAGACGATATACACCTGGACTAGTTCGGAATTGAAGGTAACCGAGATTGGCAGCAACCAGAGTGTCCGCAATTGGATGTTCACCCTCCCTGGAAGCAGCCATGAGCTGTAGCTGAACGCCACGAGGAGGGGCCCCAGTCAGGGTGTCACGGGCATGTCCCTCAATCACGAGGTGATCCAACGCGAATAACGCCCATACACCTTGCCTTCGCTCCCCAACAGAGAGAGCACTGAGTTGTATGTTATCGAGGTCATGCTCAGCCTCACGCGGACGGACAAGCCAGGCTTGTGGCACATCCATAGCAAGGGTATAGAGAGGCTCCATCGGCAAGTCGGTGAACACAGTCTTGGCTTGCACCTCATTTCTGTCAACAACTTAGGTATGCATTCAAGTTGGTCCAGATAATGACTTACCCTTCGGTATCGAAGTCCAGTCGCGGACGAAGATTGTATCGGTAGAAACGCTTGATTGGAAGCTACTTGATGGTGAACATCGGGCATGTTACAAACCATGGAAATACTTACTTCGTTGTACTTTCCGGGATTAATATGTAGCTCGACGTAGACGCCAGGTATGTTCAGCGCCCACTGCTGATCTTCAGCGCGGCGTCTGTCAGAATAAAGTGTTGCCTACCTCGATAATGGCTGACCACTTCTGCGCCGTCTCGCTCAACGGGTCCAGAATAATGCCGAGGTGATACAGAGCAGTAGTGTTGTCCCCGAAAGCATACGTTCTTCACTAGGGTCAGCATTGTATGACTTCAGAATGTACAGCATGGACGTACGAATACCGCCCATCCAGAAGCTGATAATTGCGTCGTCGAGGACGCTGCGGCGCATTGAACAGTCCTACTTCGCTCGGGTCCGGTAGCTGTATGGAGGAAATGATGGAAGATGCCGTCAGAACCATGTCCTCGAATTGCGAACTAGGGGACAGACGGAGCTTAGACCTGCGTAGCGGTCGGGGGAAATGATAGGCTCACGATTCATCAAATGATGCTTTGACATCTTCCAGTGCTGCCACAACGGGTGTAACGCGTTTCCGGAGCTCATAGTCCCACAGAAGGGAAAAATCATCCGCAACGAAGTCCTCAGGTTCTAGAGGGCCCACGATCTGTAGAGCGGTGATATATTAATGCAAAATAGACATATAAAGCAGATATAACGTACTCGGCCATTGACAACTAGAGCCAGCTCGCCAGGAGCCAGCTCCAGGTCACGAAGCATCTGACGACCAGCCTTCGTGAAGCTTTCTATAGTCTGAACCAACCCAACACTTCGTGGCTCATTCTCCAATATGTCAGCGAGGATGGTCTCCGGCGATAGCACAACTTGTGACGATTCATCATGACGTGACGCAACCATCTGCAGTGATTCCAAGATCTCGGACAAGCGACTATGTGCGACTTGACTAAGAGTCCCTGTTGTCGTCAAATACGCGAGAAGAGCTGCCGGAGAGAAGCCTTGGGGTGAAGGTCCGTCCTCTACGTTGTGTATAACTCCTAGACGAGATGGAGAGCCCGGTGTCTGTATCTATGTGATAAGACTGACACATCCTTGGTTGATTCCATAACACTAACCAAAGCATCCAATGCTTCTTTGAGGAGCGCTCTGCCAGCTTCAGTGTTGAAGTCGGCCACGATGAAGGTTGTCAGTGACGTCTTTCCAGAATCTACTGTTCAATTTGAGAATGCGATTCTCGATGGTGAGAAAAGTAGCCTACTTGGGTATATATACGATCCGCGCTGACTAGGGAAGTTTGCCCGTATAATCGCGTCTTTCATATCGACGATGCGGAGGCTTCCGCTCTTGGCCGATGGATACACATATTGGTTACGGCGCTTTGCGGTTGTAGGCAAGTCATAGAAGTACGTAGATATGCGCTCGCCATCTTCATCAGTCAGCGAGCCGGCAACAAGCTATGCGACAGACCGAACAACAGTGTCATCGACTACTCTTTGCACAGCCCAGAGCCGGCACGTACCTTCTCTTGGATATGCTGCAATTGTTGACTGACTTCCACTTGCATGTAACGTAAGAAGTCCTGCAAATGGTCTTAGTAGCAGGTCCACACTGGATGTCGAAGCACGTACATCGTCTAGGTCAAATGGCTTGCCATTCACGAACACGTGACCAAACTGGGAAGACTCCAAGTTTACACCAAGACGCCGAGCATACCCACGAATCTTCTCTTCATGCTTTTCCCAGTCAGCAGACTCCTCGTTGAGGATCACGTCGAGCGTAGTCTCCGGGGCCTCAGTCAAAGGCTCTGCCATTTCTACTAGAGCAGCAAATTCTGCCCTAACTGCAGACCAGTCCGTAGTAAGGCTTGGCCGGCGAGCCTGTACACTGTTGAGCTATTGTACGGCGGATCGGTCAGGAATATCTTGCAGGGGTAGAGGTAATGGTGCATACACTTCTCAAGAAAGACAATGTCACAGGCGCGCCGTAGTTCTCTTCCAGGTGATAGAACAAACGTGCCATCCTGATCGCTTGAATACATCTTCAGTGAACAGTGTCTGCGGCCAGCAGGACGCGCATACCATCATCTGTCTCCACAAGTGGGACGACTCCAAAGCGGAAGGGAAGATTGCGACTGATCATGTTCGAGACAGTGACCGCGATGAAACTCGTAGCAGCAGGATGCGAAAGGTCGGTGGCGACAATGATGTTGAAGAGATTCTGCCTGACGGCTGGGAACGAGCCCGGGTACATCGGGCGCAGAAGCTGCAGAATGGTGGCCATCAGCCTTCCATTCCTGGAAAAATCTCATAGACTCACGATCCTGAGCGATGTACCCCACCGTTCATATCTGCAGATAGTGTCTGAGTTCGCGATACGCGTTCCAAGGTTGCTAGTTGCACTTACTGTACATCTTTCTCGATGTCATTCAGCCATCCGATGACTCCCTCGCCCTCTGGCCGGTCGCTGGCATCGTATAAACCGTCTAAAACACCGGAATCGCCCTGCGCAGCACCAATCGTTGGGTGAGTCAACAACCTCATTGCCTGCTCAGAGGAGAGTCCAAGAGACATGAGGTTGAGCATGATTCTACGCTCCTTCCGTAGCAGTCTCAAAAGCCTATACATCGTGTGGTAAATTGATTCCGTCGCACCAGACAGAGGAATGGACAACGTACGCGAAAGGGTTCATATCAGTCTCCGGAACCACGACACCATTCAACCAAGCCATGCTAACGCCGCCCTGTGCCTTAATCTGGTTGCGGTCGAGCTCTTCAACCAACTCCGAATCAACCGTAACGCGGCGGGCGAGCAATGTCGCATACTTCGGGAAGTTCTGCGAGATTTGCTTCAGAACTGACAAAGGTTCCTCCGCATCCGAGATAAGCTGGGTAGCCTGGAAGCCAATCTCTGCAGCGCTGTCAGCTGCAATCGTCATTCTCACTCATCACACATACCGAGGAGTTCCTCCGGGCTTAACGGTATGGTGGCATCGTAGGTCTCGTTCTCCGGGTACTGTTGAATGAGGGTGTGCACCGAATCTACACTGGTCACAAGCTCCGGCAAATCGCCTGAGTCGCCTCCCTCTTGTGCTGAGCCTTTCCGTGGTATATCATGTCAATATATATGCCTGCCTCATTTAGGCTAACCCGCACCTCTGCGTCGGTCATCCAGCGCGAGGTAATCCATCTTCTTCAGGTCCAGAGCAACACCGTAGCCAGAGAGCGATGCACGTTGAGCGGTGTCGTCGCCACTGGGAGGGATAGGCCTGAAGACATATTGGACTGAAGGGGATGGCGCGCTCGCTGCAGAGTACAACCATGAATGAAGCTCCCTGAAGTTGTTCGAGTCGGGTAAGCCATAGAGTATAGCGGTCCGAGCCGGTACATCTGTCGACTGCAGAGCCGATGGCAGGATATGATCGAAGGGAAGGAGCTTCGGCTGCACGACAGTCCTGGAGAAGAGTAACTCAGCGAGCCCATCCAGAGCAGGGTATATGACTACTCACGTATTCGCGGCCTCACCCTCAGGTGGGTCTATAGTGTCTACTCCAGCCAGATGTGCAAGTGTCTCTGCGTCACAAACCACTTGTCCATACCAGTCTACCCATGAGCCGCACTCTGCCTGCGGATCGGTATTGCGTTGCGACTGCCTGTCTCGGTAGAACTGGTAGTATGCCTCAAGCCTTGGGCTTGATGAATGAAGTGCCAGCTCCATCTCCACAGCTGCATATGCCCCGGGTTCAGAGAGGTATCCTTCTGCCGTGGCCGCGTCTAACGCATGTCGGTACCACTCTTGGGATGACCGTGCAACCGGTCGTAGCTCAGGGTTGGTGAGCACGTCGAGAAGATGAAAAAAGGCATCCGGTTCTTCTATGAAAATGGTCTCACTGGATACGTTTGAGAGCCCGTATATATATTCGCAAGAGAGTAACGTACATGCTCTCGAGGAGGGCCGGTGGTGCAGGCCAGGACGAGCGCAGCTCCACCTGCACGGGAGGACTTACAGCCGCTCCATATGTTCTACCCGCAAAGACCGAGAGAGCCAACCCAAGTCCTAAAAGCTGCATTTGTTGAGCAGTACTCCCGTCGAAATCGTGGCTTCCGCGGCGATCTCAGTGGTGGCTGAACCAAAATCCAGTGTTTGCTGAATGCAAGCAAGAATGTCTCAGCGAGTTGTCTAGAGCTGACTACAGAGTCCAAAACATAAGGCTGTATGGTAAAGAGTAGCGCAGCTTGTAAGTCGCTGCAAAGGAGTCTCAGAACAGTGCTGCAAGTTGTCCGCCACGTCGCCTCCGAACGCGTCCACGTAGGTTGTCGATGGGCGCTAAATACACTCCCGCGACGCGTGGCCAGTGAAGGTGACCTACTAGTTCGAAATTCAGTGAGCTATAAACTCGTACGGTGGCGAAGCTGGAACTATTTCGGACGCTGGTGGCATGTCATAGGCTTGGTCTGTTTCTTGGAGTCGGAACCGTCTTCCTCCTCATATTTGATGCACCTTTTCCGAAATGTCGATATCTCAAGTGAGGTGGGCGCTTTAGCTTTACAATGATGATGAAGCTTCAAGCTTTGAAGAATTGGCAGCACTACCGGATGCCATGATCCATCGGACTAGACTCAGGGGTACTATCTCGGTATGTCCGTCCTACTTTCTCATATCTATAGCTATGCACGCAACCCGGCTTCCTGCCGCAATTGAACACATCGAAGCAGTGCTGATATGACGTACATATCTTTCGGGGAAGGCGGGATGATATATCATATCCATGCGCCACAGGATGAGCATACGCGTTGGTATGAGTGGACGTTGTGTACTTCTGTCCTATCACTAATGATATCGAAGCGCTGCTCAGATCCGCGAATACGATTCTGTATCTAAAACTGCTACGCCACCTATGCTGTGCGAGTATGAAAATCCATCTCGGTAGTTCACCGGCCTTGTTTGACTTATTCGCGAAGGGGTCCTCGCGGGTTTCATTCCGAGAAAGTCAAATTTGCGGTAATTATCGAAGAGAGGACATTGTGACATATGCAATCACATCGGGACACTGGTACACAGGTTGCACGCGGTGGTGTACCGTATCCTCCATGCAGTACCCTCAGTGGTGTATTGAAGCGACGATACGCTGTATTCCTTGGGCTCGTTCCTCTGTATCGAACGTTTTCAAGTCCAGCTCCTCGACCTCTTTCAGGGCTCTGTCTCGATCTTCAGGTACAGATGCGAGAATTCTGTCGTAGGCTAGACGTGTCGCTAAGCACCGCACGAGCAAATCGCGATGCTCCTCCAACCTGACGTTGCGCTCGCCACGCGCGAGGAACTGGTCTGCGAACGCGGTCACACTCTGCTTCAGGTGTTCATGCAGACATGCCGTCGAAATCAGAATCATGAGTAGCATAGCCAAGTGACATGAGATCTTGGAGCTAAGTGGGTTGGTCTCAGGAGGACCGGGTAAGGCAGGAACCCGCTGCTGTGCGGCCCCGATTAGACATAGGAGATCTGATGAACAGGTCATGTATAATTAAGGAATCTGTAATGTACAGAAATACGCGCATGTGTCATCGGGCAAAGCGATCGTTTCTTTCTTGACTTATTCGAGACCAATTCAGAATCCCGCAGTGAAAACTCCGGACTCTTCGGAATGTACCTTGTTCAATGCGTCGACGAGAAGAGTCAACACGCCGTCCTTGAATGTTGTCCACTCTTTGAATTCCTCTGTATTTCCAGAACCGTGTTCCTTCATTTCTAGCCACTGCTGGCATCCAATCGCTGCGAAGCGTATCATAGCTCTCGCCACCAGCCGGTGATCCGATGATTGCAGGATGAGGGGACCGCAGGATGTAATGAAACGAGTTCTAAGCCTCAGACAACTGGATATTTTGGGTGATATATCAATGGCTGCTGTGCCTAGAGCAGACTCCGCAGTAGAAGATCTCTGTGTCTCGCCGCTGTTTTTCTCGTAGTTGACGATCGCTTCTGGCCTATACAAGGCGAGACCCGGCTTACAATGCGGATCCATCATGGTAGGAGCGACCACCTCGCTGAGGAACAGATTTTCCATCAGTAATGCACGGGCCTTTGCGAGGACAAATACCCCCAGCTTCTGCTCCACTCCTCCCTTCTTGATGAGATAGCTTTCCTGGATGTTCCAGCTCTTATATGTGTCAGCGCGTGAGACTTTTCTTGAAAGCCGATCAATGTTACATCTAGTTCCTGTGTGGTTATCGTGGTGTGTTGCAGGGAGTGGAGGCTGGTACATAGAACGACAGGCCTCTGAGCGACAGGCCTTCACAAACCATGACCCTGCGGGGAAGCTGATGAAGAGTGCCTTATGCAGGGGCCAGCAGAATCCCAACGCTTGAGTTGATTTGTAAGGGCATTCTGGCCATATGGCTGGAGCAATCGTTGCAAAGAAGCTGAAAACCATCAATATCGTGACTCAAGTTGTCACGATGACCGCGACTAGGGTGCTGAGAGTCCATAGAAGGACGATTAGCCCAGCAAAAAAAGAATATGAGAGCGAGTTGGGTCAAGATTGGGATTAGGTTCAGGATGCCTGGAACTCGCCATTTCATGAGCCTGAAATCGGATCGAAGACAGTAGATGTAAGCGCTGCGCATGAGCACAGGACATGTCGGGCTAATGTAGTGATTGAGCCATTGCCGTAAGACTATGGCTACGGATGCTGCAGATAAGCTGACAACCAGACTTAAGAACCATAGTGCATTGATCGAAACGGAAGACGTGGCCGGGATATTGAGATGGTCAGGCAAGGCAGAAGTGGTATAGTTCAAGGAGGGGTTCGCTTGTTCAAGGAGGTGGAGTAATGTCTGAGTGGTAGGGTCCGTCTCAGACTGTGGCTCAAGCGACCGGAAGGTCTCAACATTGAACGCTGTGAGAATAGCAGAAACGAGCCCAGCCTGCAGTGGTATGTTATTCCACTTTGAGCGCGATGGATGTCGTGATGTGCTTACAAAGACGAGTAGGTTGTCTATCTCCTCCTTCCAAGCTTTGACCATATGTTTGTCATGTTTCTTCAGTCTGTCGGCACATATATCCCAGGCTTTGTCCGATCTCGTCTTATCTTCATCGGTCGAAGTGTTCTGCTCCTCTTGCTTTTGATGGGGCGCTCCTCGACAGTAGCAGTGAGACAGGTCTGAGTTGTCTATCACAAGGCAACCGCAAGGTCGGACCTCCGAAACCTAGCATGTACGAATAAAGAGTGTCAGCGACCAGTGATCGTTGAGTGAACAGCCTGACATATTTATTGCCGGTTGGTCTTCGTCGGACACCATCGTTATGTCCGAACTGCTGCGGGTTCTCCAGTCAGATACTGGTTCAACATTGCGTTCACGCTGGCTCAAGGCATTGTAAAGGTCAGTAATACACCCAAAAGATTACACGGCGTACCCGTTCCGAGGTCAACAAGGGTCGAGTGGAGCTAGCCAAATCGTTAGCCATTGGATTGGTAGAAGCGAAATTCTAGGTGAGAGACGACGTTGGGGGTGCTGGTGTTGACACGGTGTGCGTGTCTTTCAAGTACCCAGAGGTTGTGCGAGCGTCATGCCACGCATGCGTCCTGAGACTTAGTCGAATATAGAACTGTCGTTTGCATATTCCGGATATGAAGAAAGTGCTTTTGAGGGGTGACTGATCGTGGCACTAGGGTGTGGAAATATACCGAGGCCACGGTCGAGCTGCTACAGCAACGACGTTCAAAGGCAGTTTGCCAGTAAATCGCTGAAAGGGATCTAACAGAAAGGCTTCACAGAAGATCCACACATGTCAACTTCGTAACCCTTCTTGGGTCTCTGCGAGAAATCACATACCACGGCTCGGTACAGCACGTTCCTTGATACTTCTTCAATGAGATCACAGAAGCGCAAGGACGGTTGAAAAGCCTCACGGGGACGTGAGGCCATGGGCATCCTGAGAACGAGCGGTTGCTACGAAGACGCTAGGGTCTCGTCAGGTTATCATGCTTATGCCAAAGGCACAGCGGCATCCGAGCGTGTCCTGCCCGCGTTCCAACTTCCAAGGCTTCCTGTCTGGGCACATGGGGCACACATGCCGCTGGTAAATGGTGCTTGTCCTTTGGAAGTCCTGCAGACGTATTCAGGGATCAGTCGTATTCACGACAGGGTGATAGTTGGTCAGGAAACATGCACCACTTGAATTTCCTACTTTTTCGGTAATTGCGGCGAATTTGGACGCCTTTACGACGCGCGGCAAGCCTCGAAATGCAGCCAGAACATAGCGAAGACGCCCAAATCAACGCGGCGTTCTCCTGAGGTACGCGAGCCCCTTATTGTTTTTGAGGTCGAAGATTTAGTATTCGAGTGTGAGCATGAGTAAAGTGCACAACTAGTCAGAAAAGTAACAACCCAACTTGAACTTTAACTTGTGAAGGCGCGTTTGCCCGGAGCGGAGCTTCTCGGTCTCGAACGGGCCGCACGTGCCGCTAGCACAAACCTGTAGCCTGAGTCTGGACCGTGCATGTGCTGTGCTTCGAAATGCTGTCTTCCCCACACCGGCGGGCGCTCCAAGGCAGAGAGAACCATGCTGGAATCGCACACGTTGCGTCTTCCATGCCTTTCTATGCAATGAGGAGAAACTGCCGCTCCGGCTCAGTATCGCTCCAACACCGCCTCATCATATATCGCCCCCAGCCGACCGCCAATTTGATCAGCGAATATACCGCGACGACTCGCAAGACAACGTACTACGGCTACGGATGTAAGGTCTCTGAGTCAGGTGGGAGGATGCGGTACGACTTTTCACTCAACTACGGCAGACAGGAAGTCGTAAGAGGTTGTAGAGCCTCCCCTAATTTGGACCTGCATTTAACACATTGTTCTGGACCCGCATAGAACGTGGGGCAAACATGCCTGTACAGCTGTGCAGTTTCAAGCTGAGCGTGCATAAGCCGTGCAAATATTTGAAAATGACTGCGTCGCGGAAGAAGTCCGTACGATGGCTGCGCGCTGTCAAACCGCGCACTCTGACACATCGTTCGTCGCGGTCGCAAGACATGGAAGATAGACGACTGTAATGAATTGAAAACACCGGAGTTCATGTCCGGATGTTTAGCTTTCTCATGCTCTCATGCTTGAGCTGGAATTTACCTCCCTCAATGCGGTCCGCACTCCACAGTTGATGCCGAGGTGCTCGACAAGCCAGTGGATAGATGCCGCGCGGTCTGTACGCAAATTGTTCGAGGATCTCCTAAAGCGCCTTCAGTGTGTTCGGCTTGGCGACGAGCGAACGTTTACTAGGACGTGATTCATGCATCTGCTGTGAGCATGGCGCGAGGACGTCGGAAGTACTTACTTTTCTCAAGTCGACTGACGACTCAAAATCGATAATTGCTAGCCGTCATCCTTGAACAAATGTGAATATCCAGACTGAAGGGGAAACGGCGCGAACGCACGGTTGTTTCTCAGGAGGCGAGCCGTAATCAGCTTGAGAGACGCAGAGGTGTACTCGTCAAACTTTTACTCGGCCAGGATGGGCGTGTAGTCGTCGTTGTCCTTCGCCGCGTTACTCGCCCCCTCAGTGAGTGCACGCTAATAAGTGCCTAAAAGAGGTGACAACCTGGTCAAAGTCATGCACGGACATTCTGACGACGATTTTCTGCGAGATGGCTGACAATCTCTGTCGGCGATGCGTTTTCTGGGAAACGAACACCTGGCAGACATTGAAATACAATGTCTGAAACAGGTTGTTTTTGCAAGCGATGTACAGCCAACATGAGACCTAAGGACAGCACCCCAAGTCGGTGAGATGTCGCTCGGAGCCGAACGTGAAGAAATCATGAGATGAAGATACTCCTGCAACATACAGGCAACTGTATTGAAGAAGCCCCAATATGTTTGACAGGATACGTGCAGATCGCAACAGCTGTTGCAGGGCTGGACACCCCTAAGCGCATACACAACTACCTACATACGATTTATCCAGTGTCTGATAGCTGAGATGAGCTTTTCTTTTGATACGTAAGTAGCTCGGATAGATGCCTCTGTCGGGTACAATTGAAGTAGGATGCAGTACCTGCTGAGAAGGTACAGCAACGCCATATAGGTCTATCTCGAGGTGTATTGTCGCGAGGTTTTCGTGGACGACCGCGGCTGAATTAGCAGTACGAGCTTACGTGTATAACGTGACAGTGTCGGATGCTCACTGGCCACAGCACTCTGGCGCTATTATGCCTGGAGCCAGCTTAAACCCAAGACGTATGGAGGAATTATTGGATGAGGTCGTCACGCTCCCCATTGGAAGCGGTAGTGGTGTTTGGACAGATTCTTGGACAGGACGGTCCGTCATACGGCCAGTTGGGGCGAGTTGCACGCGGATGTGTTCCTAGAGGGGTAGGGATATACTGCAGGGCCTAACAATAAGACCTTACGAACTCGTATCATCACAAGTATACCGTAACGCATAAGTTGATCAGGTGTGCGCTATCACATACATCCGATTTTAGGACATTTGCATTGCGTGTAGCAACGGAAGTATGCGTGCAGATACAGACGTGCGATGGGCGGGAGGTGCTAGAATATATATTCACAGGAGAGGATGGACAGCACAGCGGGGGGACAGCATGGCAGACAAACACGCTTAGTCAAACAGACCGAAGCCCTGAATAGCGCAAATAGATCAGTCTAGAACTTGAGGATACCGGAAGAAACGAGACGCACCATGTCGTCGTCCGACTCCTCCTTCTCCTCCTCCTTCTTCTCCTCCTTCGGCGCCTCCGCAGCGCCACCAGCTGCCGCCGCCGCCGGGGCCGCAGCACCCGCCGCGGGCGCGGCACCACCAGCACCAACGTTCACAAGGAGGTCCTTGAGGTTCTTGCCCTCAAGCGCCTTGGCAAGGAGTGACGCCCAGATGGGCTCGAGCTCGACCGACGCAGCGTTCGTCAGCGCGAGAATTTTGTCAGACTGCAGAGCGAGCAACCGCGTGAGCCATATCCAGACAATAGAAGTCTGTGTAACGCACGGTGATCTCAATCCCGTCATCCGCAAGGATAAGGGCGGCGTAGGTCGCAGCAAGCTCAGCGGAGGCCTAAGAAGTCCCAGAACAGCATCAGCAGAAGGTTGCATTGAAAATCCAGTCCAGAGAATGAGAGGCGGAGGGTTGATCAGGGTGCGTCTGAGCGGTACATCCGGACCATGTGGATCCCATCCATCATTCCAGCGACGTTTGCAGGCATTCGCAACAGCTTGGGTGGTCTTCAAGGGCTATCAGGGCAGCATGCTCACCATTTGGAATGTCGTGAACGGGGACGGGACGAGGGGGGGTCGGTCGTTGCGGTGTGTTGGGCGAGGACGAGCTTTTCGCAAAGTGGCGCGCGCTGGCCACGTGGCTTCCATATATGGAAGGCAACATTCTCCAGGCGCTACGAGAATTAGACGCTCAATGATCGGCTCCTGGGAAAACGGGCGTTGCAGACTTAGTTCTGATGCTCAGAATTTCTGCTATCTCACTCCTGTCCGCTCAACAAGACAGTATTAGGCGCCAAATATTGTTTCTGCACTTACGAGGTGTCCTTCATTCTCTGTCCCGGCGCTCATAATCTCATCAAACGTCGCTGTTACCTGTAGCAGTTTCTCTACTCCTGTGACACCTGTTGAAGTCTTCAAGCCGTCTCGTCTCGGGCTATTTTCTTAAGGTTCCATCGCAAGGCGCAGATTGACACTTCACAGCTCAAACACCACAGAACAATGCCTCCATTCCAAGATATTCAACAAAGACACTACTACGACGGCAAAACGTGCGGTATAACACATGCGAGGTCACTCCATTTCCATCCAAGCAGGTATTCAGCGAGATCGGGAGGGTCGGGAAGATCGTCGAATAATGTCTGATTGACTTCCATGTCTTCAGCTACTCCTCTCTCCTCCTCGGACTCCATCACAACGGCATGAGCCGCCAAGTTTTCGTCAAGATGCCTGCCGTGGTATGTTTTCCAGTTCTCCGGATGAAGCTCGTAGTTGTTATACAAGGGCTGCTGCTCAGCGGGATCTTGCATTTTGATCCATGGTGTATGCTCGTTCGAAACCATGTGTCTCCACTCTTGCTTTACCGTCGGTGCGGAAGTGAGGACGATCATTCTTCCCGTGAGCCCATAGCTTGGAATCCGGATGGCAATTCCTTTCAATTGCTCCCAGATACGGCTGCTCCTCGGGCACTGGGTACGGAAGGGGTCATCCACGTAGCAGACAAGGTACTCCACCGTGTGTGACCGTAGCAGATTTACCGTGAATGCAAAGACGTCGCTGGTCTTGATCTCGAGACTGGTGTGAAAACGAATGCATATATGTGTGAGGTGCTTGCAATGTCGAAGGGGAGCCACGCCGAAAAGACCAAAGTATGGCACCGCGGGGAACCAATGCCCGATGATTAGGTGGGTGACCTCTCGAAATGCTGGGTGCGCCAGGTTGATGGGCACCTCATTCCACGGGTCCGGTGAGGGGACAAGGAGGATCTGTTTAGGGGTGGCCATGTCGAACCATCCCTGATGCAGCATCGTGAAATTGACGGCTAGTTTCTCTAGACCCATGAAGGAAAGCAAGGTCCCGACCGATTTAGCACGATCCGAAAACTTTGCCACACTGTGATCCACCTGGGAGGTCGTCCCCGGCTCCAGGTAGGTTGCGGCCCAGAGGTTCTTCACGAGGCCAAGCGGAGAAGGGTTGATGAACGCAGTGAATGATTCGAGCACGTGTTCGGCGTCCAGGTTGTTTCTCAAGTGAACCGTCTCCCACATGATGGTTCGCATCCAGGTGTGGCAGGCCTTAGAGACCAGCGACAGAGCCATCGCCGTCCCAAGGAGCGGAACCTGGTTCGGATCCGTGGCCGCGAGGACGAATATGAACCGCAGAATCTCGTTCCAACGAGACTCTTTTGCCTTCGTAGGCTCTTGAGATGCAAGCTTTCGGTTCCACTTGCGAGGTTTTCTGGGCGGTGCCATGTTTGATGGGCGAGCAGGAGGCGATATGCGCGGACGAGGAAGACGGGGCTCAGGATATATATGTGAATGCTGGTGGCCACTCGCGGGCATTTACATTACAGGTGGCCAAAACTCAAGCTGTTTTGACCATTGCTTTTCCTCGAGTTGCCACAGGCGACAAACGCTCGTTTGCGCAGGCCCTCGGGACAAATTTGACTGGTCAAAGCCTACCATGAGAAGCAAATGAAGCGGCTTGAACCGAACGCATAACGCCCCGTCACCGGTGTGTCGAGGAATAGAGACTGAAGTCAAAGCGCGGGAGTATCTGGCGAAAAGAAATGAGACGCGGTGTCTGCACGCCACAGTAGTGAAACCATCCCAGGTGTCAGCGTCTGGAACTTTGCGCCACAAGCGCGTCTGAGCTCTAGCTGTCCACGTGACCGTGTTTTGACGTGTCTTGGGACGGAAGGGGGTCTTCCGTTCTGATTCAGCAGAACGTCGTATCTTGCACACATTAACGCACTGGAGTGTCCCCCCAGTTCCGTCCGCAAGACCCCATGCACGTGGTATCTGCACGAAGGGGAATGGTGTTCCACTTCCTTGAAATGCGGGCGGACGCGGTTACCGGCCCGGACACCGGACCGCATGACGCAGTGTGCCGTTATAAAGCTCGCCAGACGACAATTGCACCAAGCTCCGGATCTGATAGAGCCCTTACGCAGTGATACAGATCGACATGGCCTGCCCGAATATCAAGCTCAACAACGGTGTCGAGATTCCTCTCATCGGACTCGGTGAATACGCACATCTTTACCGGCAAAAATAGCCTGCTGACAGAATGCCTCCTGATAGGAACTTGGCAATCCGGACCGAATGAAGTTGCCAGCGCAGTCGAGTACGCTGTCAAGGAAGTCGGATACAGACACATTGATTGTGCATGGTACGTGCATTAGGGAACGTGTGGCGCATGAGCTGGGTGCTCACGATCGCCTGCAGGGCCTACGGCAATGAGAAGGAAGTAGGCGAGGGTATCCGTCGTTCCGGAGTGCCGCGGTCGGAGATCTTTGTGAGTATATGCATGATGCATGTACGTTAGAGATACTGACGGAGCGATAGATCACAAGCAAGCTGTGGTGCACCCATCACCAACGTGTGGAGGCCGCTGTCGACGAGTCTCTGGCGAACCTCGGGACAGGCTACCTTGATCGTGAGTACTCCGATCTTACTACTAGACCTTTCGCTCAGGCCAAATGCCACTAGTGTATTTGATGCACTGGCCGATTCACCTGAACCCGAACGGAAACGACCCGAAGTTCCCCAAGCGCCCCGACGGCACTCGTGACGTGCTGACCGACTGGAAAATCAGCGACACCTGGAAGCAGATGGAGGCGTGTGTTAAGAAAGGTCCGCCCACCCTCTTCTATATCCAGTCTCCTCATTCACCTACCTTCAGGTAAAATCCGCGCGATCGGCGTGTCAAACTGTTCGCAGAAGGTCCTCGAGGAGCAGCTGCTTCCCTTCGTCGAAATGGTACCCGCCGTGGATCAGCTCGAGATCCATCTGTACAACCCGCAGCACAAACTCGTGGAGTTCCTCAAGTCGAAGGGCATCGTTCCCCAGGCGTACTCTCCGCTCGGCTCGACGGGCAGCCCGCTGCTCGGCGACGAGACCGCTGCGGCGCTGGCGAAGAAGTACGAGTTGCAGCCTGCAGACATTCTTCTTGGATACTTGGGTGCGCTTTGCGTTTCATGTGTGCTGACAGAATAAGATGTTCTGACCGGAAAGAACAGTCTCCAAGGATATTGTTACCCTCCCGAAGTCTGTCACCCCCGCCCGCATCGAGTCAAACTTCAAGGGGACTCTGGCCGCAGTATCAAAGTTGACCAAGGGAGACATAGCGCAGCTCGATGCCGTTGCAGCTGCTGGGAAACAGAAACGGTCAGTAAATGTCTCGCTCATAACTTGCTTGTGGCTTATATGTTCGTTTGTTTGACACAGTTTCATCACACCTCCTTGGGGTAGGTGTTTTGTTTACTCCTAAGTGCATACGATGCTGACCAAGCCACAACTTCATGCAGGTGTTGACCTCGGATTCGACAACTGGCCGCAGTAGATGGGTCGTCTCGAAACACTTTGGTGCAGGGGCATATAGGGATAAAAGTTGAAGTTCATTGACGAACAGGATGTATTGGTAGATAGTAGCTCTCTCAAATACCAACAGATACCGTGAGAACCGCATCGGATAGAGATAGATGTTACCGCAAGATGGACGTTGTGAGCAACTGCAATCCAAACTGGTTGTTGGACGACCTAACTGAGCGCTTCAGCCACTGAGATAAGATTAGATCCCAACATTTGCATCGGCATCTCCATCCATCTAATCTCGCCGCTCATCGTCATTCATCGATTCATCTCTTGACGAGCTCCCTTGATCACCTCATCATCTACCCCCTGCACTGGTCTGCGGGACATAGACAGGATCCACATACCCCAAGCCGAACGCAATTTAAATCGCCTACCGGGACAAAGCAGAATGTCGACTGAGCAGGCGCCCGAGAGTACGCTCCCGTACCCGCCCATCCACAAGGACAAGAAATTCGTCGTCCTCTCCGACTGGTTGGTCGGTTCGTTCTCATGCCTGCCCTGGGCACGCATACGTCCTGTCACTGACTGAATCCTTCCCCCTTCCTACACGCTGACCCGATACACTGATTGATACATCGACGTGTCCGACGAAATGCGTCTGGTGCGGTGATGATGCGGCGGCGATTGCAGGGATGGCACAATCACCACCCGCGATTCCAACGATTGTGCGTGCCCGGACGTTGACTTCCCTTTTGCGTTTCTGGCCTCCCATCTGTGCGGCTGTCCGTGCGGATGAATGGACGATGGGCGGCGTCCGCGCACGGCGGCACGCCCTACGTCACTGTCCAACGTGACAGACGTTCTGTGGCGAAACCGCATGCACGCAGGATTGAATGAAGACTGACGCGAGCTTATAGTTATGACCGATACGCTCGGATTTGGCAAGGAAAAGCGGCGGGAAGGGAACCTCGATATCCTCGCTGACAAGGTCACTTTCCGGTTAGTGCACGCCATGCCAATGACGCAGCCGCGCAGGCACTCACGTCGCGAATAGGGATGCCTTCCGTGAGATGCTGGCCAGCGTCGTCGCCAACGGCCACTCCTTCGAGGAATGTAAAGAGGCTCTGAAGAAGAGTGCGTTTTGTCCCACATTTGCGTCCGGAACGGAATCTAGAGTTGAAGCGCTCACTTCGCGGTTCAGACATCGTGCTTGATTCGGGCTTTAAGAATTTCTACCAATACTGCAAGGAGCATGACATCCCGGTCGTCATCATCTCCAGGTACACATACATCAAATGCGTTCACACATCACCTCAGGCTGATTATCCATCTCCCTCCATCTCAGCGGCATGGCGCCCCTCATCCGCGCAGTCCTCTCGAACCTGATTGGTGACGAGGAGGCCAAGAACATTGAGATCGTTTCCAACGAAGTCGATGTTTACCCTGATGGAAAGTGGGAAATTAAGTACCGTCACCCGACCAGGTACGCGCATTTCCTTTCTTTACACCCATTATGTGTCTGCAAATTTTCTGCTTGCTGACCAGGCCACAGCGGGTTCGGCCACGACAAGAGCCAAGCGATCCTTCCCTACCGCAACCTGCCGAACCCGCCGACCGTGTTTTTCTTCGGCGACGGCGTCTCGGGTGAGCCGCTCTTCCCCACATTTCGTGCTGCGTAATTACTAGTACTGATCGCCCTGGGGCCCGGGCAGACATGTCGGCGGCGCGCTACGCCGACGTGCTCTTCGTGAAGCAGAAGGACGACGGGGAGAACGACCTCGCGGCATTCTGCACGCGCGAGGGCATCCCACACATCCTCTTCGACAACTTCAATAGCGCGCTCGGCGTCGTGCGCCGCGTCGTCGAGGGGCAGACAACCGTGCAGAACGCGCTCGCCGCGGGCAAGGCGTGAGCGCGGCGATGTTGTTGGCAAGATACAGTGTGTTTCTCCTGAGCGCGCGTCATCGCGGCCAGGGAATTTGTAGACTGCCCGGAGTGTGCGCGCTCGGTGCCCGTATAGGCGAGGTGTGCGCATGATGGGACCTTGTATAACCGAGTCGTCGTCATAGAGAAAGTGTGTAGATCGTATTCCCATTCCCATTTTCCCCGTCCGCGGGCCTGGGGCTCACGAGAAGCATAGAAACCATGCGGAGGTGCGTATGGTTTGGGCAACTACTGAGCATGATGCCAACCGTCCCGGCCCCGAATTTCATTATCCGCCAAGGCACTTCTGCGCGCACACGTCCGAGGCTATTATTGTCCTAGTAGAATTTCCGCAGTTTCAATTACAGCGTTTTGGCAGTTGGGTTTTCAATCACGGAGGTGGTCATTCATGTGACTTTCCCGGGAAGGTTGGGCGCTTTGGCTGTGGCTGACTGAGTTCAGGCACATTCAGGCTCAGTTGGGGCTCGTTCGCGTCTCTTCTCACCTCCTTTGAGGCTCAGCACTCTGACACACCGCAGAAACTCTGATCTGTGATATTATATACTGGCCATCTGCCATTTCCCCTGATGTCGACAATGAAACCGAACTCGGAGAATTGCTGGATGACACGTGTTCTGAGAACACGTTCTATGTTCATGTCCGCGCTTCACGCATGGAAGACGCGCATGGGGTATCTGAACTGGTTGCCATAGCTATCGAGCCGCTCGTTTCGCAGTTACACACCGAGAAATCTTTGACGACGTGCCTGGATACGACGCTGGTTCATCCAGGTTCATCCGCGTCTCTGTCTTTGTCAACTCACCATCTCGGCAAACCAACTACTTCTCCGGACCCTGAGTCGTCCCACTTGGGCTCGGAGTTGGAATGCGCCATATGTGCATGGATCTGCGGGATTCATCTGACTGCCTGCAGGAGATAGCTCCGTTCACTTGGTGGCTACTTACTTGCGAATCGTGGTGCTATCCCTATGTTGTCGACTGCAACGTTGCCTGAGAACGAAACGCAACGAGCGGATCTCGGAACGGCGAGGCGTGTGGGTGATTCCGAGCAGGCTGATGAAGCCGCGCCGTTGTATCGGCGACGACAAGCAATCTTCGTGGACTTTGACCAACCAGAGCGATAGCGTTGCATGCTGATAGGAAGGTGATGTTACGGTGCCCGCCGGGGTCTGCCCTGTCGAGCTGGCCGCCCATGGCAGATGGAAGATTCATGCCCATTGTTGGCCCAAGACGCCCACGCATATAAAGCATGCTGCCGTTCGAACCTTGTTTCTCAACCAACGCTTTTCCCGGACGCATCCCTCGCGCTCCTTCCTCTGTCTCGGCGGTTCTCATCTCTCTCCTGCTGGCTCTCCGGCACATCACTCTCTTTTCACCTAACTTTACGTCGCTCTCTATCCCCGCCGACTCGGAATGCGCTTTTCTCCGACGCTCAGGGCGTCTCTGACGCTATCATCCCTCGTTGCTTTCGCCGATGCTTACTGGATCTTCGGTGGCACCCAGCCACTGGTCACTACCAGACTCGACCCCGTCGTCGACTCTGGAACGGTGAGTACCAGCGTATTTCGGCGCATATAGTCGCTGAATAACCACCATATAGCTTGGGGGCCACGTCCATGTTGTCGCCGGCGGCAGCAACTTCGGTCCTACTTACGATTATGACACGCAGATTCAGAGCAAGTGTTCCACGATCACCGTCCAGAAGGATCTGAGCAACTATTGGGCTGTAAGTCTTCAATCTCCTCGAGCTATGCTCGGTTGCTAATTTAGCGCCCGTTATAGCCGCAGCTCTACTACCATGATCAGAGCACGGGAGAACTGACCGCCATGCCGTCGTCGTTCAACATTTACTATCTGCCTCGTGCGGGTCCTGCCAACGAGTCTATTATGGCCTTCCCCGCGGGGTTGCGTATGATCGCCGGAGACACCAACGAGCATATGAACACGTACAACGCGTCGAGCTTTGCCGACCAGGCCATCAGCTACATGTGCCTGGATTACAACAACGACCACACCGGCGATCCGGACTGGGCTGAGCGCCCCGACTTCTTCGACCACACCTGCCCCGATGGCCTGCGCGCGCAGATCTTCTTCCCGTCGTGCTGGGACGGCGTAAACCTCGACAGTTCGGACCACAAGTCGCACATGGCGTACCCGATCCAGAACTACAACTCCGGTGACTGCCCCGACTCGCATCCCGTACACCTGGTATCGCTCTTCTACGAGATGTTCGTCTCCGTCGACCAGTTCCCGTACAACGGCAACGGCACGTGGGTCTACGCGAACGGCGACACGACTGGCCGTGGCCTGCACGGCGACTTCGTCAACGGCTGGGCTGATATCGATCTACTCCAGAACGCCATTGACAACTGCGGCGACGCGAACGGCCAGGTCTCCGCGTGCCCCCCGCTCCAGGCCGAAGTTGATCAGAACGCCGCAAGTGCGTGCGAGTATACCGGCCTGATCGTCGATGAAGAGGTTGGACTGAACGGGCCCATCACGACGCTCCCCGGCTGCAACCCGCTCTGGGACGGTACTGGAACGAAGCCGGCGTGCCCGGACGACGCCAGCCCCGGTCTCATCGACGCCGAGACGCCGCTCCCGACGGGCTGGAGCGACATCGGCTGCATCGCGGAGGGCACGAACGGCCGTGCGTTCACGGGCGCGTCGACGACGAGCCCGAACATGACACGCGCGACGTGCGCCGAGTTCTGCGACAGCAAGGGTTTCTCGCTCGCGGGCGCTGAGTTCGGCGACGAGTGCTACTGCGACAACACGTTCCAGAACGGCGCGTCGAACACCACGGTCACCTGGAGCGAGTGCAGCAACAAGTGCGCCGGCAACTGTGAGTCTCCTCCCTGTCCCTATACCCATCCCCATCCCACCAGACACTGACGTGCCATCTCCTACAGCTCTGCAGGACTGCGGTGGCCCTCAGCGCCTGTCGCTCATGTACAATCCCACTCCCGGCAACGCACAGATCGTGTCCCAGACACCCATCGTGCCCTCCGGTGCACCCACCGCTGCCCCCACTGTCGCCTCCGTCGCTGGCTCTTCTGCGATCTCCTCCGCTGCCCCAGCCACCTCAAGTGCCGCTGTTGCACCTGCGGTTCCCGCGGGCTGGTCGGCCTCCGGCTGCGTCTCGGACAACGGCGCACGCACCCTGAACGGCTTCAGCTTCACAACCGACACGATGACGCCTGGTACCTGCGCCTCGACCTGCGCGTCCAAGGGCTTCTCCATGGCCGGCATCGAGTACGGCCAGGAGTGTTACTGTAAGGCTCCCACTCTCTCCCTCTGTCCTTTCGTATAACGTACTGACATACTGCATCTGCACAGGCGGTAACTCGTTTGCGAACGGTGGCGGCTCGACGCTCGCCGCATCCAGCTGCAACATGGCGTGCTCCGGCGACGCGAGCAGCACCTGTGGCGGCTCGTGGGCGCTCTCGCTCTACTCCGACAGCAGCTCGATTTCTGCCTCCCTCCCGAACTCTGGCTCCTCCAGCCCCTCCTCCGCTGCGGTCTCATCAGCCCTCCCGTCATCCGCGCCCGCGCCGTCCTCGGTCGCTGTATCCTCTGCCCCCGCCGTATCCGCCTCAGCGTCGCCCACTAGCGCGCTCCTGATCGCGGTCCCCAGCGCCGCCTCCGCCTCTGCCGCGGCGCCGAGCATGCCCGCATCCGCACCCAGCATGCCCGCGTCGGCCCCCAGCAGCGCGTCGACCCCCGTGCCGAGCGGCTCCGCGAACTCGACGGTTAACCTCCCCGCGGGCTGGAGCGCGGCGGGCTGCGTCTCGGACACGCTCCAGCGCACGCTGAACCGTGACGCCTACACGGGCACGACGATGACCGTCGCGAGCTGTGTCGCGCACTGCGACTCGCTCGGGTGGTCCATGGCCGGGCTCGAGTACTCCCGCGAGTGCTACTGTGGCGACTCGTTCGTCAACGGCGGCGGCAACCCGCTCCCTGACTCGTCGTGCGACATGGTCTGCCCGACCGACGGCAACTCCTGCGGTGGTCCGCTCGCGCTCAACGTGTACACGAAGGCGAGTGCGAGCACCGCCGCGCGGCGCAACCTCAAGGCGCGTCACTTCGGCCGCCGCCACGGCTCCGGCAACTTCTTCTGAGCGCGCTCCCCCTCCGCGCTCGCTCGCTCCGGCTGGCCCTGGATCCGTCTGCACGCCGTGAGCGAGCCTCGCGGCGTGCGTCTCTCTTCTCTCCGCTTGATGTTTATCCGTCATTATCGCTCTGAGTCTGCTTTAACCTCTCCCCTTTTATCGTCCTGTCTCGAATTGCGTCTGGTTCCGTCCGTTGGTTACGCGTCTCTGGCTCCGGCATGGCCCGCACGAGCCCTCTTCACTACCCCCCTGCGCCCCAAGTCGGGTTGCCGGTGTGGGGACCGGTCGGTGGTCGAGGGATCACGTCGATGATGATTTACTGGCTAAACGACACCGTATTCGTTCCTCTCGACCGCTGCTTTCACATTGCTACCGTTTGCAAGCATGGGCTCGTCGTTCTGCACCGCATTAGTTCTCGAAGAGCTAGATTCACTGTAGTATCGTTGCAATCACAGTTGGTTTATACGCATTTTGCGCATTCGGGGGTGATTTTAGTGCCGAATTGACAGGCGACGGAGGTGAGGCAACGTATAGTGATCAAGAGAGCATCTTCGAATTGAGGGATGGCACGCACATCCCTAGCTATACCGGTAGCTATCGACAGCTTCTAAATGCGAGGGTACGTCCGAGATCGTCAACGCCGCTGTCGTTGCACTGTTGCCCGCTCCAATCACTTGTTTGTGTCGCAGCCTCGGGAGCGGGGTATCATGACCAGTGCGTGTATGCTGGGTGATACTCTGGGGAATCGATGAACTACGTGTATGTACGGACACATGTGACGTGAATTGCGACCGGTTTGGGCTTCTAGTCGCTAGATTCTGCTCAAAGCGTACGATGATGAGGTTGAAAGTACGCCCGTAATCTGTACGAACTTCATCAAATAAGTCACAGATCATTTTGTTGTGGGACTGGTCGACTTCGCAATCGCCCATTATATAGTCGGTGTTAGTATTTGTGACCGCCGTGGACAAAATGATCATGACTGCAGTGGTATAGAGCAGGCCGAACTCTATGATGATGCGATTGACATATATGGATTTGTCATGTCCCTCGATGTACTACTGTATGGTCCTACTCATTCTCCAAATTTGTATCGCCATCAGTGCTAACCTTAACACCTCAGGCGCAATTAGGATTTAAGGAGACTACGCGGGACGCACAGGTCGCAAGGAGATTCAGTACCACAGTCAGCATGAGGGCGACGCAGAAGATGCCGCTACTTGGTCCACAATTTGGGACAGGCCGCGTCAGTAACGAATGACGAGATCCTCAATGTTCTCCCACTCTGACTCCGTTAGGCTAAGTATCGCTTGTCGATAGACTTTAATTGTCCGAGGTCCATACTTGAGTATGGGTCAAAGACCCATTGAGGATGCCCACGGCGCCAAGGATAAGTGACACAGTAACTTGTAGCCACTTGACTTTCCCCCCTCGAGAAGGGTTTTTCACGGGCCGGGTCCACAATACTTGGAGTCGTACTGTTTATGGATCTTTTGTACCCAGGTATTCTTGGACGATTAAAAATCCAAATGATGGCGGAGCGGGATCAATAAGATGCCATGCATTTTTATAATGGATAACGCAAGTAGACAGCTGTCAGAAGGTCATGGGAGGCCCATGGTGGGAAGGGCATGTCAAATGGGTCATAAAAAATACAGATACTATTGATACGTGAGTACATGCAAAAATCTTGGGACTGGTCATCATACTCTAATATTGTATCTTGTACATAGGGCCGGCACTTCCTGCGAAAAATGTGCAGAGCACGCAAATAATCGTATGGGTGTACTGATACTTATACATTAGCAACGTTCAAGGACGGGGGCTTCTTCGAAATCATCAATGTCGCTGTGGATGCACCCTCGGCCGGACTGCGTTGTAAGTCCAGAATCGGGATATCTTGGGCGGTTTCTACTTGCTGCCTGACCGTCCTACCGCTTGACGGATCGCTAACATGTTCTGCCACATGCCAAGACAGATGGTGTGATTCGATCACGCTTCTGCTAGCGAGGTTCTGATCAAATCGCACTATCATCAGGTTGAATGCTATTCCCGTAATTTGTACAAGCTATTTGAGCAACAGTAAGCGGCATTGAATCCAAGAGGATGAAAGGAGCTCACGCAATCGCCCACTATGTAGTCGGCATTGTTGTTTGTGACCGCCGTGAGCAAGGTGATCAAGGCAGCGGTGGTATAGAGTAGGCCGGATTCGATAACGATGCGGATAATATATATCAGCTTATCATGTCTTCCGACATACTGCCGTATGTTTTTGTTCATTCTCCATATTCGTAACACAATGGACGCTGGTGCATGTGCATTAGGTATAGTCTGAAGTCAAGGTATTGATACAGAACGCACATGTTGCGATGAAATTGAGCACCACGGTTAACGTGAGGGCGACTCCATAGTATACCGTCAATGACGGGTCGTTAACGCCGCTCGCAGACTTGATAGCTATTGATTTGGCCACAATAAAGACGCTGATGGAGACACCCGCTATCCAGATGCACGCAGGAGCAACAACGACTTTCCAGCTGCGTTCGTATACCATCCAGCACCGGTACGTCTACAGTTAGTCAGTTGCAATATTAGACTGAGTGATATTGCCTGGTTCACCAACATGGCATCGCCGACGATGGGCGGTATTACTTGATCCACGATCTAGGTCAAGCGGTCAGTGTCAAGCTGCGACACCAGAATTAGCGTACTCACTCTGACGCCATTAGGCCAAGTGTCTTTTGTGAATAAGCTCTGGTTCCCGGACGTCCACACCTGAGCATTTGTCACAGCACCCAGTGACCCATCCAGGATGCCTACGGTGCCGAGTACGACTGACACCGCAACTAGAAGCCAATTGATGTTCCTCCCCCGAGACGGATACCTGACGAATTGGGTCCATAGTACTAGAGCAAATGTGACTAGATGGATACCAAGGAAGATACTGGTGAGGAATAGTGAGAGAACCTGCGCCTCCCCTAAGCTGAGGCCCATTGGAGACGGGCGGGGCTGAAGGAGCAAGACGATGTGGATGGGGTGGACAGCGTGGATAGATGGAAGAGCAGATCCACGTTGCGCAGATTTAAATACAGAACAGAGATACCATGAATAGTTTGATGCGTGTGAGACCGTAACTACATGTACCTGGCTCGATTCAAGTTCATCAGACTGAAGTAGATCGGGTCAAGGATAACAAGAAAATATGAACTAGGTTCATTACAACGGCGCGTTCGCCGGTGCCCAATATCTAAAGGTTTCGCGTTGACGCGATTGAAAGAAGGCCCATTTGCTGATGCGGATTCGGTTTGTTTAGCTGGAGGCGGTAGCTAAATTGTATGTACTAACGGAGCGGAATGAACGCACCGGAAGCGTGAAACATTCAAGACCTACTCAGACAGCATCATCACTCAACCAGATCAAGCAGATCCTGTGCAAACTTCCCTGCGGGCGCAATCTCAACCCATGATGATGGAGGTGGTCAAGCACCAATGCCGTGACATAAGGCTGTCATCGCGGAGACGATGCGGCTGTCACCTACTCCTACCAAGCGCTGTCCTTTGAACCTTATATGCTGGGGAGACCGAAAGTCGCCGGAAGCCGATCTCTTGTTCTGGGAGACCGCAGAGACGCAAGTGGAGGTCGCCGCATATATTAATGTGAAATAATAGTCAGGCCAGAACACCATAGAATCGGCCAGTCCTCAGACGAAGCGTGGAAATATCGTACGCCCGACGATCCTCCGTTTCTGAAACATCTTCGTAATGGGGGGTTCTATAATTAGTATAACGTCTGGCAGGAGAATGGATGGCAGTGAGTTTTTGGCAGCGAGTCTCTTCGGTATTCAGAAATTTGCGGTACGGCATGAACCGGCACGGAAGACGTCCGACGATAGTTGAGTAAATCTTCAAGAAGCCAGGTACAATTTCCATGCGGAGCCTTTGACCATTCAAATCACCAGTTGGTTCAGAACGCAAGATACGCAGGAAACAGAGGACATGGGGAGAGCACAAATGGTGTTCCGGGCAGGAGTAAGTAGTGGCCCCCGAGCCGACTTGGCTAGCTAGGCGAAGCAACCGTTAGGAATCGAGAGATTCTCACGTGACTAGTGAATAAATATTTGTTCGCGGTGGCTGAGTGACAAAGCCAGGTAACTTTGCGTCGCCTGTAGTATGTCATCTACCATATCTTGCTGAATGATCCTGTTCGAGAGTTATTCAAGGCGCATATATCTGCACATCATTTGTAGACTTTTATGCTCGCTAAATGCTGGTCCATGTCCAATGCAGCAACGAGTAATCCCTAGGCTGAGATACATCTGTGGACCATGATCGAGGGAATATTTAGCATCACAAAGTTCAAACCCTGCAATACAATGGGTATTTAATATGCATACGTGTTTTGACGCTTATGTAGGACAAATTGGTAAAGTAACATTAACAACATGTCATGCATACTATAATTGAAAACACGAAGCAGGTAACTGCACGAATATCACATGAGGAGTACGTCGTCAAAGGGACACATCAGTAGCCATACGCATACCGAGAGAAGGTATATAGGTGGGTCAAGATGGGAGGCTCATAACGTGACTATCGATACAAAAAGGAGAAAGTCAAATCAGCAATATGCACTCCGCTGTATCTCAGCTACGAACGAATTAGCCCTAATATCATGATAAGACGAGTTCAAGCATAAATATGACACGGTCAGTATGCTTGAGAGAAGAACAAAAATAGAAGAGCAAGAACACTCAGGCCGGGAACTTGAAGGCGTACATCCGCACTGCTGATCAACGGAACAGCCAGGCCAATGGTATCGTTCAAGCAATTCAAGAGCGTATTGTCGACCCAAGACGGAAGTGGAACTGTGCCGTTAGCTCCCGTCAGTGCATCGGTGTTATTGTACCCGTCCAGGGTGAGCGTCACGCTGCTTGCACGGTAGTATTGCACCGCCTGTTCGGGGCGCGGTTGCGAGGTGTTCGCACCGTTGTACGGGAACGGCAGACCAGAGGACGAGGATCCAACCGTGCAGTTCGAGTCGATAGAGTTGATGAGCGAGGTAACGGTGCTATTATCCGAGAGGACATGGAATGTGCTATTTGTGGTGTTGGAGGTGAATGTTGCTTGAGCCATGGGCCCTCCGGGCCGGCTGCTGTTGCCTGGTAGACCGTACTGCACCATCGATTACTATGAATCACCTTTAAGGTCAATCCAAATAGATAGCATACCTCCGTATCGTACAAGTACGACGCCCCGTAACCGAGACCGGTTCCCCAGACTACAGGCCAGAAGAAGAACGGGAAACCTCTGCCGTTGACCCCGAGGCTGTTTGAGCCAGGATATCCGCTTCCGTACACCCTGCAAGTGAACAGCTCAGGATGATGACATGGGAGGACAGGGAGTAGGGATACACGCACGCTGATCCGTATACCTGGGCACGTGTCGCCCCCCCTGCTGAGCGGCCCGCGAACGGCTGTCCGGCAGGGAGGGTGATTGCCTTTCCACCGCCACCGCCATAGGCAACGGCGCTGGACCTCCCCCCAGTTGCGCCCGAGACGGGGACCGTACCCTGCTTTCCAGCCGAGCCGCTGCTCGAGCCGCCGCTGCTTCCACTACCGCCTTTCGACGAGCTTCCTCCTCCACCCCCGCCTTTCCCACCCCCTCCTCCGCCCTTTCTAGGGTACACACCTTTCTTGGGCGATCGCGGTGTCAATCCAGGTATGAACATGGGGAAGAATTTCGTAATTTCGTGTTTGAGTTCTCGAGAAGGTCTATGTATATATGCGCCTCAAGAATGCTGTGTGCGGGGAATGTTTATCCTGGTCGACGGAATGATATGGTCGAGAGGAGATGCGGTACAAGGTATGGTGCTTAGTACGCCACTTCCATGGTGTATTAGCAAAGGAATCGAACGTTGTCCTCAGGGCTGTCAGGCACGAGTGACGGGGGCGCACCAGCCGCAAGTACTAACACGGACGGCACGTGATGTGTCCGTGTCTTATAGACGGCAAAGCCAGACCGCATCATTTAGTCTAACCTTGCCCGCTACCGTTGCATCACAGAAAAAGGAGCATGCATACGTGCGTTCCTGCTATTGTTCAGCGAATAGAGTGTGCGAGGATGATGTGAAACTTGGAAGAAGCTACACGTGAACCGATCGGAGACACCATGCTGTGCACTGCACAGCATGGTGACCTTTTCACATATAGGCGCCCTTCATTACGCCGAAAAACCCATTGGCGAAGTTGTACCGATGAATAACGCCATGCCACCGAACACGTCGACACGGTTCCGCATCTTATAGTACACCATAGACAGGCGCACTTCAATGTTGCTCATGCTGAAGCGCGAGAAGTGCCGAGATGCTGGTCAATACTCCGACTCGATGACAGACGCCCGACGTTTAATCACACCGGCTTGAAGTCAACGAGTACGAGGACGAGTCTCCATCCGATCGAGAATGCTGATACAAACTGAAGCAATGCTGTACACGTCGAAGTTGCCCGTAGACGACAACTGCCGAACTTGCGAACCTACCTCCTGAGGGTACGGGAAAGGCTGGAAACTCTTCACACAAGATCCGGACGTCCGTCCTTTCGTTTTACAAACCATGGTGTCCGAGTCCCACGGGATGTCCGATCATGAAAGCACAGCTCCTAATTGCGATACCTCAGCAACTCATATAACCGCGACCCAATGAAGCAACTGAACCGTGTCGAACAATGGCTTGGGCTACAGATGGTTCGCCATAAGTCATATGCATGATATTGCAAGGAAAGCGATAGGAAAGGAAAGGACATGACTACAGGTGAACCATACAGAGCGATCGCATAGGGCGAGGTATCCCCGACAGAGGCATTTTACGCAACAACCCTGAATCACGCATGTTAGTACAAAAGATTTCGAGGTCAGGCAGGGACCACGCACTTCTTGTGGGAGGCCTTGACCGCCGCGACCTTCTCCTTCTTCTCGGCAATGCGCTTCTGAAGGAGAACATCGTACTCCGACTTCTGCTCCTTCTGGCGCTCGATCCGGCGGCGCTTGAGGGAGTGGAGGTGACGGCGGCGCTGGAGGCGCTGGGGGGTAACCAACCGCTGGATTTTGGGACTTCGCGAACAGATGTAAGGATATTGAGTCGGAACGGTAGACTGGGAGACTTACGCCTTGGTGTAAGGCTTCGCATTCTCCTTCTTGGAGCTCTTGACCTCCCGGCGAACAACGTACTTCCGGACGTCGTCCTCCTTGGAGAGGTTGAAGAACTTGCGGATCTTAGTCGCACGCTTGGGGCCAAGGCGCTTGGGGAGGACGGTGTCGGTCAGGCCGGGGATCTCGTTGTCGCCCTGCTTGACGATTACGAGGGAGAGGACGGCAATATCGGGACCGACGATGCAGCCACGGACGGACTTGCGCTTGCGCTCACCGGTGCGGCGGGCGCGGTAGCACGAGTGGCCGTCGGAGAGGAGGAGGCGGACACGGTGGGGCACGAGGACACCCTGCTTCATCGGGAAACCCTGCTTGTCGTTACCGCCGGTGATACGGAAGATGTAGCCCTTCCACTCGTCGCCGAGAGAGTCCCCAGGGACTTCTTGCGAGATCTTCTTCTCGTAGAAGACACGGCTGCATAAGTCGGACTTGGGTCAAGGGATACGCAAGAACCAGAGCGCGGTGGCGTACTATTTCTTCTCATCGTCGTAGTCGATGGTCTTTTGTTCCCCGGTTGCGGGGTCTAGTAGCATACGCCGTTAGAGGCAGAGGCTAGTCATTCCGTCACGAGCATACTCACTGGCAATGTTGAGCTTCATACTGGACGATCAAGAAAGCGAAATTTTTAGCAAGCGAGACAGAGGCTCCGAGGTCAAGGATCACACCTTCAGGCGGGCGTGGTCTCCGTCGGCGGTAACGACGGCGAGGAAACTTGCGCTCGATGTCGGGATAGCTGCACGCCTAGACAAACAGAGCCAATTGCGAGGTGGCGTGTGGCAACAAGGTTCAAAACTATACAGCTCGTTCAGCCACAATCCGGCGGACGTAAGCGCCCATTTTCGACTACCGCGCCCAACGGCACAGACGACGACCAGCCCTCAAGACTCCCCTCCCCGCAAAATCTGTGCGTTGTACAGACCGTTTCGCATGGTGAAGTGCTGACAGTTCACGACAGAGGCAAAATGGGTCGCATGCACGCTCCCGGCAAGGGCATTTGTATGTCTCGCCTCCTCAGCCCGATCACGCAGATATGCTAAAGCCCACAAACAGCGTCCTCTGCCCTCCCCTACCGTCGCGCCCCCCCGTCGTGGCTCAAGACCACCCCTGAGGACGTCGTCGAGCACATTGCCAAGCTCGCGCGCAAGGGTCTCACCCCCTCCCAGATCGGTGTTACCCTCCGCGACTCGCACGGTATCCCGCAGGTCCGCTTCGTGACCGGTAACAAGATCCTCCGTATCCTCAAGTCCAACGGTGCGTACTGCAGAGGGAAAAAAGGAGAGTAGGCAGCTGAATCAGGACGATAGGCCTGGCGCCCCAGATCCCTGAGGATCTCTGGCACCTCGTCAAGAAGGCGGTTGCCGTCCGCAAGCACCTCGAGACCAACCGCAAGGACAAGGACTCGAAGTTCCGCCTCATTCTCATTGAGTCGCGTATCCACCGTCTCGCGCGGTACTACAAGACCAAGCAGCAGATCCCCCCGACGTTCAAGTACGACTCGGCGACTGCATCCACCCTCGTCGCATGAGCGGGTTGTTGTATTGTTAGGCGGAGCGGAGCTGCGGCGGATGCTCGGAGGGGCGGGCGAGCAGTCGGTGTTATGTTATATCGCGCTTTCACTTTTCTACATGACGCTACTGCAATCCAAAATCTAGGGCTATGCACTCTAAGGCCTCTGCCGGTGTCTGTCTGCGCTAGCCCCAAGTATTGAAGAAAAGTCCGTGGATACCCTCATCCTCATCCTCCACGCTTTGCAACTACCACGGAGTACATCATGGCGTATGTGAGGCTGATGTTCTGTCTGACCCGCAATCACAACATCTATCACCGATCTTTGCAAACATTCAGCATCGACATTCCCCAGCTGCCTCTCTTCGTCTTTGTCTTGTCTGGCTCTTGTGACTGCTGTGTCCTTCTACCATTCCATCTCATCGCCCTCTGCCGAATATCTGTCTGTATACGAGTACAGCTCGTGCCAACGACGTCTACAGCATTGGATTATGCAGGCCTGCTATATCACGCGGCCAGATAGGTACCTCGATCTACATGAGAACATGTGCTTGACTTAGGGATAAATATGCCGGTGTTGCTGTCTGTGCAAGCGATACACATAGCCACATCGGCATAGGCTCACTTCGATTGTATCATCCTAAGATGTTTAGAACACCGATGGTCGCGCCATGCTTGCTTTGTGAACGCAGAATTTGGCTGATCATATGCGCCTTGCACAGCGTTCGCTAGCACTGGCCGCCCATGTCCAGAATTAGACCTTATGCTGTGCACAGCCTTCACTCACTACAATCCGGCCAGGCGGATCTTGAGGAAGGGCCGAATTTCTGGTTGCGCCCTTACGTTGTCTCGTCGGCGCCGTCAGCTGTTGGGCGATGTCTACGGTGCATAGGATTGACACAATGGCATAACACGACCTGGCGGGTGAGTATATGAACCAGACGCGTCGCTGAAAAGTCGCCATCGCGCACAGAATGTCTACTAGGTGAGTGAATGTGATCGACGGGTGTTAATCGTCTGGCGTACTCAATGTCTACAGCGACGGATACACCCCTGTAAACGAATCGGAAGATTTGCCAGAGGGCTGGGAGGAACGCTATACGCCGGCCGGCAACCGATACTTCGTTGACCACAACACCCGTTCTACCTCATGGGTCGACCCCCGCATTCGCACCGCCAGCGGAAAGACTCTTGCAGAGCTCGGTCCTCTCCCCGATGGGTGGGAGATACGCATGAACGAGGAGTCAAAGATATACTTTGTCAATCATAATGACAAGACGACGAGCTGGACGGATCCTCGTCTTTCCGAATGGTACGCTTTCTTCGTGCTGTACATATCCTTCTGCCTGACTCTTCCAGATCGTTGGGAGCTAGTTATTGGAAATGGGTTACATGTTTGCTTCCTCATACGCTTTGATTTCAATATTCTTTCATTACAATCTTTCTATGGAGCCGGTTTTATGAAGGATGTATATTCGTCGATCTAAGATGGACATTTGCCCCTTGCATAGATGAGCATGATTAGTTCATTATGAACCACTATTGTTTTGCGGGTATGGCTGTCTTAGCAGCGGTACTTGCCAGAAGTGATCGGTAAACTCTCAGAATCACACATGCCAGAATGCACATTACAAGAGCCACGCAGCTGTAGGCACCTTGCGCCAGTCACATCTCGAACAAGTGGCAAGCGATGACAAAGATGCTGCCCGAAAGCAGAGGGAAATATGGCCGCGAAACACCCTACAAGATCTATTCCTGGTCGAATTTGCCACATCCCGATTCAGACTGGAGCTTGCCAGAGCATGTGTACTTGCCTGTCTCATGGAACCGCAAGGATCTCGCAAGCACCTCAAGGTCTTGTATGTCGAGTTGTCCGTGTGCAGAACCCGTAACCCTCCAAGACCTGGTCGCGCTTCGACATCCGTTCCGCTGACCTCGACACATACAAGGAGCTGCGCAGGGCGATGCCGCTGCCCCTTCTTACTTGTACCCCACTAGCTGAACTTGAGTCCACGGACAGACATCGTCAGCTGGGAGCCGAAGCCCAGATTCATGGTCACAAAAAACGGATGGCCACGGTTGTCGTGAGTGCCGCCTCCCCCTTCAGCCTCAAAGGCAACCGTACCCGCGAGCCATTCGGGAAGGTTATTCTTCAAGACTACGTTGAGCCAAATGACCCTGCAGATGTGGAGGAGATCAAGGATTGGCGAGAGAGACTTGTGGCAACCGTGAGGGGCAAATGCAAAAAGGCGTTTGTCGAGGAAGCAGGACAACAGGGGATATTGCTTCCTCTTGAACAGGTGACCAAGCCCGTTTGTGGTCATGGACTCAGTTCATATATCTCGATTCCATACACCACACGACTATTGGCAGTATAAGTCCTGATATATCGACATATTCGGGACCCTAGGAAGGGGCAATCATACCTGTTACACCCATATTGAACGGTGCTGGACGCGTAATATCCAATTTGGCAGTCATATCGACTAAGACTTCGTTTTGTCGTGCACAATTTTGCGATGATGTACAACGCTTGGCGGATACAATCTCACGAAGCTGCTGTGTTGTTATTGACACGAGGCTGTACAAACCGTATGCGGCAGTGCTATCGGGCGCCTATTGCGTATGCTGAAAGCGAGGACACAACGAGGTAGCATAGTTGCAGTGTTGCAGGCAGCATACAACTGCAACCACCATGGCCTCTTCGACATTCCACATCGACGGCAAGAAGATTGTGATACCTACTACTAGAGTCATTACACCCAAGACTGGGAAGTTGCGGATGTGCTCCGCATGTAAGTCCGCAGCTTTGTTATGCTCAGTGCACAATGGTAGAAGACGATGACTACTCCAAGGTTCTGCTTTTGAGAGCAAAACAAAAAAACTTCTCATGTGTAGCGCATGCAGAGACGCTTGGTATTGTGTACGTGTGAATTTAGTGCAACGCCTTTGCATACTCATCCCGGGGATGTAGGACCGTAAATGCCAGCTTGCGGACCGCAAAGACCATAAGCCCTCATGTGCCTTGCGCCAATTTCACAAAGAGGCTCTAACATTGGACGACAGCAAGTTGGTCTCAGAGATACCAGAAGGATCTGGGCCGATCAACACACTGGAGAAACCACTCTTGACAGATTTTGCTGAGGAATTCCATGAATTCACCTCAAAATTTCGGTTCGACCTCCTAGAGGCATACGTCCTTGCGCACACAATGCAGCCCAAGCAAACGACGGACGTACCGCAGGTTCTATACGTACGCCTTATCCGTGTGCCAAACCCATTGCCGTCCTCAAGGCCATGGTCTCGCTTCGACATTCGCTCTGTAGAATCCTGCACATTTCCGGAGCTGCGCAAGGCAATGCCCCCAGCAATCCAGAAGGTCACCCCTCTGAACATCCTAGAGGCCGCGGAGCTCGTGCGACGGGCACAACTCAAGGCACAGGCACGCTATAAACGCATGTCGATAATCATTATCAGTGGAGCCTCTCCGACACAGATCTATAGTCATCACAACCCCGAACCATTCGGGAAGATCGTTACACAGTCGTATATGCTTCCCGAGATCCTTGATTATGAAGAAGCGAAAAATTGGAAGAATAGGTTGATCGCCACTGTCAGAGAGAAATGCGGACGGTCTTTCATAGAGGAAGTACGAGCTTAGCGAAAGCACAGGTCCACGTACCCTTATGCGACCTTATTCACCTCACTCCATTCATACTTTCTTGATAGCGCGCGCCATGAAACCGACATGATCTTATATATATTCAGCACGGTCTTGTCGACATGATTAATACCTGATCGCTTGCGCCCTCTGGCAGGGCTTGAGCTGACCCTCTCTCCTCGACATGTTCAGTTCGTGGTGCCAGCAATTTTCGCTGCATGCATCCAGTGGACAGCATATGCACATGGCGGTTTATGCAACAGCTGTGTTGTCCACGGGAAGTTCCAGTCGCACATGATGTCGCGAGGGCCGCACTTATAAGCGCTTCGGGCCCCGGCAATATCCGGGGGCGACTATACACGGATCGTTCGCAACTTTACACTCCAGCCTCTTCCGATCCCTATCCAGCATACTTTGGAAATCTATTCGAACTGTTCGGCCCGCATATCTGCTTCGCGGATTCTTGGTCCTGTCGCGCAACACAAGGGCTGTCACGGTTTGCTCGACGCTTGAAGTCAGCTTCAGCCCCTTCGTAAGAAGAAGACTTCCATTACTCAAATGTCTCATCCCACGTGCCAGTCCTTCAATATTTCATCTTACATGATTTATATATCAGCAAATTGTGCCTGTCAAACCTGATCTCCAACAAAACTTCAGATGGATTGTTCAAAGGAGAAACATGAAACGATGCGTTCATTTCATTGCGTGGCCTCCGGCGTTTACAACGTCCTGCGCCTTCGCCACGCAACACATGGCTCGGACTCAACACTTCCCCGTCATCATCTTCACCTCTTTTGGGTCCACATGACGTTGATTCGCCGTTCACTAAAGCGAATAATGTCTTTTTGCGGCACTGATGCACTCCGCGCGCTGCCCGGCATCTCAGTGCCGTAATGACTCCACAGTCCTAGGACAGTAAACCCGTGCCCACTCATAGCTTCAGCGGGAGGGCATCATGATAGAGTTTGCGATCCAATCTTATAAGCATTGCCCTTATGTTCTCGGCTACATCCCAGGCTGTTGCTCGACGTTTGACTCACTATGTCTTTCGATCCAGGGACAGCAGAACTTCTGGCGCAATTCTTCTCAGATACGTTCCTGGGCATCCATCTCGTGACACTTGGGATGTCCCTGCACTCACAATTGTACGGCAACCCTGCAACTGACAGAAAGGTTCACACCCTCCTATTAGTCGTGACGTTGGCAATGGGAGTGATAGGCATGTTCAACGCGTCCTTGGGCGTGGCACTCAATATACTGGCTTGGCATAAGCAAAGCAATAATGTGTATATTGACGCACCTTGGCCATACAAATTGATTGTAGGTGATGGGTCTTGTGGTCTGCATTCTGTACTGACGTAGCTTCAGAATGTCAACATTGTAGTGCAGTCATTGATAGGAGATGCTACCTGGGTAAGTGCCGCGTAGTACTCTTGGTCTCAGAACACCAACCACAAACAGATATATCGATGTTGGATCGTGTATGAGCGACGTTGGAGAGCAATTTCGGTATCCATTCTACTCTGGATAGCAGGCCTAGTCGTCAGTATTTTGGTTGTGATCAAGGCTGGTCCCGAACATCGCGATAATGGTATCAACAACCCCTCTCTCACGCCATACATTGGTTCCGCGCTGGTGTTGACTGTGGTACTTAACGTTGTTACGACGTGTACGTCCTGTCCGGTGTGGTGTATCTTGATGGCCACGTTAGACTGAAGGGCCCATCAGCACTTATCGTTTTTCGCATCTGGAATGTCAGCCGGGGTGTCCGCACTCATATGGCAGCGCAGCAGAAGCTGACCTATGTCATCCGCATCGTCGTCGAATCCGGTCTCCTCTACACATTATCGGCAATCTTTGTACTCATCACGTCCATTCTCAAGAGCAATGTGGACTACATCGCGGGACATTGTGTGAGTGATTCCTGTTACCTCAGGTTCCATCAGAGCCACGCGGGCTTATACAGCCGTGACCGTAGTTCGTACAGGTGATCGGCATCTCCTTCAACTTAGTCATCGTCCGGTTTGATCAAAACCTCGCGGACCGTAGGGAACACCAACACTATTCCGGCAGCAGCTCAATTTCGTTCAATGATATTCCTGCTGGTAGCGGATCCCGAGTCCTCAGCGCCAGTCCTGTAGTGCGCGTGCACGTTTCTCGAGACGTAGTAGCCGACAAAGGACGTCTTCCGTCTCGTGCTTCTGATTTTGAATCTGACTCGATGTAGAATTATCCGCAGAAGTTTATGGAGACAATCTAATTTGGCGAACGAATCGTCTTAAGGATTCTTGTCACCTGGCTGCGCCGGGAGAAAATGCAGACAAGCGCCCTTTCGGAATATCCCGTAGGCCAGAAATCGAAACTAAGAGCACTCTCCGTCATCTCTTCGTCAGTATCATCCATCTTGGTGCATTCCAATCTGTCTCGTTGGACGAATTTTCCCAACCTAACCTTCCCAAGACACGAACCCTAGGATACGTTGCTGATTGCAGTGCGAATGCAATCCCGATTTGGAAGACGTCCATTCCTAAGTACTGTCACCCGGCGGTGCTCGGTGAAGCCAAGATCCACCCGCGTGCGTCGCTGTGCGCTGTCCTTGTACTGCTTTCATTTAAGTCGACCTCACTGCTACTTTCTACCCGCGAAGGTTCGGAATAAATATCTCCGGACCACAGGTATTTTCAGCGGATGCTGTGCAGCTCTGCCCCTACCGCACGATTGATGGAGGCCGAGTTTGTCTTCCGTCCTCCCTCTTGTCAGTGTTTCTGATCGGCGGTGTGCAAATGAAGCGCGTCGACTTTCATACAGGCTTCCCTACCCGGTGTACTCGGCCGTCTCTGTCTGCCTGATTTTCGATGGACTGGGGCTGATTCTTCGATGAACACTCTCCGTGATCAACAAGCCAAGGTGTGATGATAAATCGGCCTAGGGTACCATATAAACGGCCTCGATTGCCCCTGGTCCCCTGTGGACGGCTCATTCGCAATGGCGTTCGGTCCAGGCACTGCAGAGCTCCTAGCGCAATTCTTCACGGATACGTTCCTGGGCATCCACCTCGTCACCCTCTGGATGTCCCTATGGACGCAGCTCTTCCATGGCTCATCCCGAGGTAGGAGGATACGGGCGATTCTCCTCATTGTGACGATTATCATGGGCATGCTCGGTGTAGTCAGCGCAGCTTTGGGTGTTTCGCTCAATGTGTCGGCCTGGCAAACGGGGAATGATACGAATTATTTGAATCTCCCTTGGCCATATAAGCTGATTGTACGTAGCGCAGCTCATCGTAATATCCTGCCACGATTGAACATCGCTTTTCAGGACGTCAACATAGTCGTGCAAGCCTTACTCGGAGACGTGACATGGGTTGGTGCTCACATATTTAGTTACGCACTCAGGGACTGACTGATGGCTGCATCAGATCTACCGATGCTGGATTGTCTACGAACAACGCTGGACAGCGGTCATCTGCTCAGTGGTTATCTGGGTTGCGTGTCTGGTCGTCAGCGTCCTCATGGTTCTCAAGGCGGGGTCTTCGCATCGTCCTGATGGGATTAACGACGTGTCCCTCACTCCGTATATCGTCACTCCTTTGGTCCTAACGGTGTTGCTCAACTTACTCACCACCTGTAACGCTTCCACAAGCACTCCTATCACAAAGCACGACTGATTACCTTGACAGCGCTCATCGTCTATCGCATCTGGAACATCAGCCGAGGGATCCGCGTCCGAATGGCGACGGAGCAGAAACTTACCTATGCTATGCGCATCATTGTCGAATCTGGCTCGATCTACACACTATCGGCAATCTTCCTACTGGTTAGCTGTGCTATGAGAAGCAACGTGGACTATATCGCAGGACATTGTGTAAGTCACTAACCTAGCATCATGCGTTGTGTACTAAACGTCAGCGACAATTCAGTTCATACAGCTCATAGGCATCTCATTTAACCTGGTGATCATCCGACAAAGCTCTGCTGACCAACACCACCGGTCGTCTCCTAGTGCTTGCTCGATCTCCTTTGGCGATGCCGTCGATCTGGCAGCAGAGATCCCGATCGGCGACATGCCTGCAGCACACTTCCGCGAGTCTCGCTATGTCGCAATCAACAAGGACCTTCCGCCCGACTACCGCGATTCACGAACTGGACTACCGCGCGACAATTCATCGGAAATGCAACGTTACCAGTCCCCTTACTAGATTATGACAAAATGAGCTTTCCGAGTTTCATGGACTGCGGAACGTTATAGTCTGTCTTATCCATTATGTTGCTGGTCGACGAAGGCAGTATGCTACGGACAGCTTAGGCAGCCATCGTAGAGCTCTATTTATCATATCAGATGCTACAGACAATGTATTTGTACTGCTTACTCTGTACCTCCTTCACCCCATGTTTTAGCATTACAAAAAGCAATGATTATATCATAGCACAGCACGTCGACAAATTCAGTTCGTGGGTGATCCTGACAAAACAATTTGCATGCAGAGCGCACACCGGTGGTCCTACAAGACAATCACATGCGCTCGAGGGGCTTGACGCTGAGCAGGCGCATCGCCGCGCCGAGCACGTCGCGCGCGCAGAGGTACATCCACATGCGCGCACGCGCCTTCTCGACGTCCTGCTCGCCTTTGACGACGACGGCCTCCCACGCGCTCGAGATCGCGTGGCTGAGGCGGAACGCGAACGTGACGACGCCGCTCGGCTCGTGCGTGCGCAGAGCGGTCTTCACAACGTCCGGGTACGTCCCCAGCAGGAACACCATCTCGCGCGTCGACGGCTCCGTCAGGAGCGACGTGTCCAGCGCGCTTGGCGCGGGGAGCGGGAGCAGCTCGGGGTTCTTGCGCGTGATTGAGCACACACGGACGTGTGCGTACTGCAGGTACGGGCCGGTGTCACCCTCGAAGGAGAGCATGCGTTCCCAGTTGAAGGTGTAGTTGTTGATCCTTGTACGACACGCGGGTAAGCACTGTAAACAGACGTAGGGGAGAGGGAGAGAGCACTTACCGCTTCGCGGCCATGTCCTGGATTTTGACGCCGGTGATACCGATCTCCTGCGCGGTCTCCTCCGGGTTCTCGATCGCGTTGTACTTGTCCTCGTTCTTGCGCATCTGGTTATGCATCACTGATGCCGCCTCCTCGATGATCTGGTTGAGGAACACAGCCGTGCCCTTGCGCGTGCTCATCCCGAGCACGAGGCCGTAGTTCACATGTTCCAACCGGTCCGCCCACGGCAGCTCGAGTAGCTGCAACACCTTGAGGAACTGCGCCATGTGTAGGTCCTGCTGTGATGACACGACGTAGATCATCTTGTCGAAGTTGTACTTCTCGAACCGGTCCTGAGCGCCGCCGATATCGCGAGTGAGATAGATCGACGTTCCATCTGCACAAGGTCTCGGCTGTGAGAAAAGGCACTCCTCAGGAGAGCTAAGACTAACCCTTCTTCCGGATGACGGCCTTGCCGAGCTTGAACTTCTCCAAGTTTACGAGCTTCGCACCCTCGTGCTCGTCGATCAGACCCATCTCCTCGAGTCGCGTGAGCGCGCGGTCTTGCGACTGCTTCGTGACCTCGCTCTCGCCCGTGTACACATCAAAGTGCACGTTCAGCCGCGCGTACTCCTCCTCGTACTTGCGCACTGATAGCGCGCGCCACACGCGCCAGTTCGCGAGCGCGGCCTCGTCGCCGTCCTCCATCCGCTTAAACCACCCAGCGGCCTCGACCTTGATCTCGGGGTTCTGCTCCGCCTCGGCGTTGATTTTCACGTAGACGTTGTATAGGTGCTTGATCGCGTCCTTCTCAAGCTCCTCTTTCGAGCCATACTTCTCGAAGCCGACAGCAATCAGACCGAACTGCACCAATGGGAACCCATGAGCAATGCATGCATATACGCCCCGTTAATTCATGCGACGACGCACCTGGGTTCCCCAGTCCCCTAGGTAGTTCATGGAGATGACCTCCCAGCCACACGCCTTGTAGAGGTTCGCGAGGAAGGCTCCGATGATTGTGCTGCGCAAGTGTCCGACGTGGAACGACTTGGCAATGTTCGGCGACGAGTACTCAATCACGATGCGCTTGCCCGCACCGGAGGTGTTCGTACCGTACTCGGGCTCCTTCGAGGGCGTGTCGTGTGTGAGAGCGTGGACTTGGTTGAGGACGAGCCGCATGAGCGTCGGGGTGCGGAGGGTAAAGTGCAGGAATGCCTTGTCGTGCACGACAGACTCTATCCACTCGTTGGGTTGGAACTGGACGGCGGGGCCTCGGTGAGCACAGTGTGATCGCGAACGACCTCTGACTTTCAGAAGAATGACCATACCTTGCTGAGAACCTTTGCCGCCAGCTCGTCGATCTTTCCAGGGAGTCTGAATCGGGGGATCGCGACGGTGAAGTCGACGCCCTTCTTGCCATAGTCTACGCCGGCGTAGACCTGCTCGAGGGTCAGTGGCGGGAGCGCATCTGCGACCAGCTGCGCGATCGCTGTCCGGAAGGCGTCCAACACACAGCGATCCGGTTCAGTTCCGGGTACATGGGGGAGTGGTGGGAGATCGGAGGGTATGGAGAACGGCGAAGGGGCCGTGGCGTGTGCTGGGACAGTCGCAGACATGGTGCGGAAACAGAGAGCCGGGCGAGCCGCTAGACGAGACCGGAGTGATAATACAGGGGTAAATCGGCGCAGACTCAGATGCAGAGCCACTTTTTGTCGTCAAGATGCAGTCGTTTGAGCAAGGAAATCTGGAGAGCCTGACTCGAGCCTCGGACCTTTTCAAAGCACTTGACTCCTTTGGAAAATCTCAGCAGGCGCTTACTCTGCCTAAAGAGGCAATCCGTACAGGCGCTCGTCAGCTCGCACTCGACTGACGACCGCTGCATTCGTCGACTTGTATTCAGCAGCCTATCTTCCGCCAATGTCTGAGAGGGGAAGGGTAGCACAGGCAACTCGATATACCAACAATAGAGACCTGTGACTGCGCCATGTAAGCTCCAAGACTTCACGCTTAAAGCTTATGCTAACCACGCTCGTCAACTAATCGTCGATGCGTCGTCTCCTCGTCGATTACTGGCTTTGCTATCTTAGCTTGTAACGCGCTTTTCTCGGTTCGCGAGCAGATGAGAGCTCGGGGGCAGACGAGAGTTCGGGGGCAGAAGCAATTGATTCGTGGGCGAGACGACGCCCCTTTATATACCTACAAGCCACGCGACAAAATAGACGACATGACGACATGGAAATAACGAAGAAGGATAAAAGACGGGTAGAGACATGAGTATGACGTGCCCTAGTCTCCGTTGCCGACCCTATAAGGAAATGGATGTGGATGACGGTCGATCCGTATCTAGACGTGCCCACAAGCATAAACGGATAATGACCTTCCAAATCCGGACCGTCGGCGTCGCGGCGTCAAACCCGTCGGCTTGCGCCCGTGAGGTTGAGGACAATTAAGAGGCTCACTGCTGTCGCGCCGCGTTCCCTACTTGGCATCCAGATCCTAGTGCTAAACTATGACTTCAGCCTAGACTGGGAATAAAATCGCCCAGGTCTTTGAGGAAAATTCCGCTACCTGACATAGCATACGTACAGTGAACAAGGAGAACGGCGAAGCAATCCCTGGTTGATGTTCTAAGCAGCAGGTTAGATAAGATACTACTAGCAGTCTACTAGGTGGACGAGTTCATATTCATGATGCTCCTGAGACAACTTTCTGACGATGCCATAAATATTACGCGCATGTATTAAGAAGGAATATCGCTCAGGCGAAGATTTCGGTGACGCCTTCACCATTCAATCACCTCTGGGAAGAACTTCGCAATCAAACCCTGGTAATATGGTTTCAACTCCTCTGGCCTGACAGGCTCATCGCTTTTGCTGTACAGATCGTACGGGTTGAAGGCGCGCACGGCTGCCAGCGCGCGCTGGTCGTTTGCGTGCGTGAGGTGTTGGTAGGCGTTTTCGCGATGCCACCTGCGAACAGTCAGTTACAGCACGAAATTTTGAAGTCGAGGGCGGAACATACGGGTAGAAGCTGTGGTATCGGATCATGTGCAGGGCATCTTCGGGTAGCGTGCTCTGATTCTTCAGCACGTGGTACAGATACTGAAGACGTTCATAGTGAGTCACTTTTGAGACGCCTCAAAAGACAATTGCCAAGCTTACTTCATCGTGACCCCAGGAGAGCATGACATTGTCTAGACCGCAATGCGGAGAATATACCCCGTACTCTGTGGAATACATCGGATCTTGCGAGTCGGGGTTTGCAGCAAATGTGTCCGGGTAAATGATCTTGTCGGAGAACTTGCAGCCGACGACAAAAGTATCCTATATCTTACTATCAGGATAGAGCTCAGATGCAAATGGGCTTAGTAAACGCACCCCTACAACATCCCACTGGCCCCTATATATCCCAACGTCAGCCAGCCAGAACTGATCACAATCAAGGTTAGCCACTCACTCCGATCCGAATATGTAGAGGAGCTTCCCCAGATCATGAACGAGCCCCGCAACCTACATTGAAGATAAGGTCACAGACGTCAATTGTTAGTAAGATCGCAACAAACCTGCATCCATTCGGGCTTGCCGTCTCTGCGGATCGCCTCCGCAGTCTGCAAGAGATGCTCAATCTGCGACACGCTAGTCTGTTTCGTGAGCCATCAGCATCACTAGTAGACTTACGAGGATCGTAGGGGAGATGACACACATCAGGGTCCGAATCATCAACGAGCGTATTCAGCTTTTCCATGGCCTCCCAGACGCCTGTGCCACGTACCGCATCAGTAATTATGGGCGGATGTGAGTCACCGCAGGTCAGAGATGCCCACCCATTCTAGCCCGCACGGTCTTCTTGAACTTCTCGCGGACGCGAATGTTGAACTCTACTGTTTGCTTCTCTGAGAAGGAACATGCCAACGGAGATTAAGGTCGAGTGAGATTGATTGTTGATTATTGCGCACCATGTTGCTCGCGGTAGAAGTTCTTGACGCGGTCACAAGCCTCTTCGTACTTCCGGAAAGCATCCTTTTCCTTGTTTGCGTCGAACTCGGACGTCGCATCCCATGCTATGTCTGCACTTGCACCCTTGAGCTTGTTCACTAAAGTGGCGATCGATCACACCGTCAGCCACAGATCGACATTAGCGTAAGCGAACGTACCCTCATCAACAGCATCCGAGACGACTTCCAAAGTATCCAATACATGCATATCGGCTAAGCGAGCAGGTCCTAGAGCAAGTGCGAGGTGGTCGTGGTGAGATACAAGGGTCGTCCAGCCAAGGGTCCTACAAAATTTATCGCCCTGACCACAGCTTATGTCACACGGGACGCTGGTGGGAGCGGCATGTGCGGGCTCCAAGTGTTGGCGAAACGTCAGATGAGTACCCGCACGCTTGCATTGCAGCGGAATTTTAAGCACAAGTCCTGAGATATTCGGAAGAGGCGTTGTAGACGCGGTCATGCGCCGACGGAGCAAGCCAATTGTGGCATCAGTATATTAACTCGTCGGGAATAGGGTGGCTCGGCAGGCACCGGACCGGCAACCGTCAACATGATACCGACGCCAGCGCTGGGTGGGCGAGCGTCCCCGGGCCCGCTTCTCGCCCGTAAGCTTAAGGTCTTGCGTCTCGTGCTAGCATGCCTTGTCTGCTCACGCCGTCTTGCATGTTCTGTTAGCAGAGCTGGCGATTTCATCAGCACCCTCAGCAGCAATTGGGAGCTCGACTATGCGCACGTGCGTGATAGCATCCTCTACCTGGGACTCCTCACTCTGGTGCATGTCGTACTTGGTGTCTAGTAGCGTAGGCATCTGGCTCCTCATTTTGCATTTGTATTGACTTTCAAGTTACATCGACTGCGAGACAGTGCTAACCGCCTCCAACCCGCTCATTCCTTATAGCATATAAATCGTGTGCTCATCTTTTCAATGTCTCGAATTGTCTCAGTCTAGCATCTGGACGTTCCTCTTCCAAGGCGTCAAGGCTTCTGAGTAGTAAACGGAACATGCTCGACTGGAAACAGTGCGCAGATCTGAGGCTCAGCTCAAAATGACACTGTCCAGCATATTAACAGACCACCCGAGGCCCTCAACTTGATGAGCCATTTGCTGGTTTGTTACCGATCGATGCACAGTGTTTGGTCCTACGACCATAGATTCATTCTCTGGGTGACAAGCAAGCATAAAATCGTGGATCGTGACTACAAGATTAATATTACTCGACATGCCCCCCTCTTGCTTTTCTTGCAATGCAATACATCGCTCCATTCTTACCGCCGCCAAACCTTATTCGGGCTTCTGGGACCTCATTCCCTATGTGTCAACCTAGCACGTTCGTGCTCTAGCTTATTTCCCAAATAACATCGAGGTCTGCTATATGCATCTCTACATGGAATCACTTCACTGTCTCATCGTTCGTGCTCTACATGGAAGTGTTAGTTGCAACTGTGACAAACGGAGTGTGCACGAAAATCTCGCTGTACATACCATATATAACTCAAGGCACTGTCCCGTGGTTCCCACTCCTGAGGCGATAACGCGTTCTTGGAACGCATCTCTCACCGCCTCTACCTGTTGTAGTCGCAAGCGTTCTTGTTGTCTGTTCTGCACCACCGGGCATTCATGACGTCCGCTCAGAGATGCAGATTTAAAGCCAGACGTAGCACATTGGCCACTGCTATCAGCCATCAGCCATAACTGTAACTTCCCATGTCGTACAGAGGCTTGGATAGTGGTGTCCTCCAGTGTGTTGTCGCTCTCCACCCTGCTCTCGCCGTTCTTCAGGTGGCATACGACTCCTATACACGCATCAAGCACTCGAAAGAACAATGCAAGGCCCTTATGCGTCGTGCGGAGCATATACTGCGTGATATAAATCAGGCCATGCGAGATCAAGCGCTGGATCCGGGCGAGGAGAATCTGAAGCGTTTGAAGCAGTCCGTCAAAGTGTACTCTTTAGTATTTCACATACTAATGATGACGTAGGAAACTCAAGGTCATCAGGACGCTCATGAAGACCCAGTCAGAGCGACGTTTCTGGGACGTGTTGATACGCGGGGCCGACATTGATGCAGCGCTTGGAGATGGACACCGCGCTCTCAATGATTGCATCGATCTGTTCCACGTATGTCGTTCTCCTTCGTCTGTCTAGCACGATTCCGATATGCGGCCATCACCTATACAGATCAGAGCTGAGTTGAAGATACAAAGCACGCTTGAAGCGTTCGAGAAGGAGCGGCGTAAAGATGTTTCCAGAATAGAGGAAATATGCAAACAAGTGCTTCAAGAGCAACAGTCTCAGCGCGGGACACTGCAAGATCTCAACGTGACGGGATCCAACCCAGACACGGCGAAGGAGATCATGATAGCCATGGGCCGGGTTAGTGGAAGCGATTTGCATCCAGTGTATTGACTAACGTCATAGTTGTGCAGAGGTTGCAAGACGAACCCGAAAATGCCATCCGACGACGGGCTATGTCCTACGGCTTGCAATATTTGCAGTCAAGAACTAATATCAGTATCAAGGGTGACGAGTATGAAACAATTACAACCTATGAGATTCAGCTCATTCCCGAGGCTGAGCTTGGGAGAGGCAGCTTTGCCGAGGTCGTATTGGCAAGATGGCAAGGGATCATGGTTGCTGTAAAGCGAATGAAGAGAGGTCAAGTGAGGGTATGTCACGAGATCTACTATGACTACTGTATGCACTCACCACGATACACCAGGAGTTCAAACGAGAGCTGGATATTTGGCGTGGCTTACAGCACGATAATATTGTGCCTTGCTACGGTGCCTCGCTCGCAGCGGATCCGCCCTTCATAGTCTTGAAGTACATGCAGAACGGGGATCTCTTGCAATACTTACGACGTACACCTGATGCCAATCGAGCGAAGCTGGTGAGTAGCGACAATTTGCCTTACAATTTGCCTTAGATGATCGCTGTTCAACACGGATCTCAGCTTCATGATGTGGCTCTCGGGCTTCTCTTCCTGCATTCCAAGCAAGTGGTTCACGGTGATGTGAAATCTGTGCGTGTCAGATACACCAAACCATGCATATACAAATCCATTGAGTTGTGTCTTTTTTTAGGGAAACGTCCTCATTGACGATGCAGGCAAAGCGTGCGTGACAGATTTTGGCTTAGCCATCAAATACCAGCCCACGGGAGATGGCAAGGACCGCAGCCATCCTGTTGGCACGCTGCGCTTCATGGCACCTGAGACAATCACTCAGGGCCTTCGCACGTATGCCTCGGATGTATTCGCATTTGGCATGCTCATGTACGAGGTATGCAACATAATCACGGATAATCGATTGGAATGGTATACATTACATATGACAGACTTATACGCACCGACTCCCGCATTCGGATGCACGCGATGCTGATGTTGCATCGGGAAAGCTCGTCCTCAGCCGGCCTACTTCAGAGCAAGCCATCTCTCGAGGCTTAAATGACGACGTATGGGATCTGCACCAGTCCTGCACATCTCCGATGCCAGAGAAGAGACTGACTGCAAAAATGATATCGGCGAAGCTTGCTGAGATCATGTACACCTATGTCGTTGATCCCTCTTTACCGAAGTTGAACTTCGAGATCAGTGCGTTAGGTTCAACTATGGCTGCACCGTTCTTCTGACCTCTTCCTGAATAGTTGCCCTCCCGTCGTCCACCAGTATCCATGTTCAAGGCTCCTCCTACGATGCGAGCTTGTTAGCTGTACCTTCCGCGCTATCTGACGGGACATCTGCATCTCGAAAGGCGGTCGCTACCACGTATCGACTCCAGCCAGTCGTCGTTTATAACACCATAACAAGGTCCAGAGCCAAGATGTCACTTGACCAGGACGGTTGCCCCAGGGTAACGAAAGACGGAGATCATGAATTATGTTATCCGAAGGATGCCCAGTACAACTCGTAAGATCGTCGAACATCAGCACGCCAACGATATTAATACATTCTTTGCAGCTCGAATTCGAACTCAGAGAGAGAGTTTACCGCTGAAGTTCCCTACGGATCTCTTGTATGCATCGACCGATGGGAAATTGTCGGCACGACCATCAGTCGTACTGGAGAGCTGGGCGCTTCCGCATGGCGCTTCGAGAGCGACATTTTGGCGCTTCATTGGTTTCGTCTCTTGCGTAGCTACGCAGAGAAGAAGCCCGAGAAAGCTGTGAATGCAATGTTTCTGTCATTTACTCAAGTATCAGAAGGGACAGATACCATTGTGGATTGGACGTTGAGGACAGCCATCTGGCGGAGGGCAGCCGGGGGTATTCGGAAAGAAGCGCTCGTTATTCTCGCAGAACGAGACAAACCAGTACGCTCAAAGCGGCACTTCTGAAACATCGATGACCATACTCACAACTCGTATAGCCTCCCGTATCCAATTGGATGACGTGTCGACAGCCCCCACGTTGTCTCACCAGGAACCAACTTCCGCTCGACGCGACAGGCGCGGACAACTCGGCGTCATATACAGTGTACAGCGAGCGGACCGGTGCTCCCAGTTACACCCGTATGCTAGAACTCTGCAATACCAGCGTCAGGAAAATCCAATTCTGTGGCGAGGACGACACCGCGCCATTCAAAGTTGAGGAAGACAAATTCGATGACGCGGGCCTTGCTAGCACCTGGTTCGCCCTTTGGAAAATTGAGCACGACGACGAAGCTATCAAGTATGAAGAGCTTAGGCTCCGATCGCCAGAGTTAAGACGTCGGCGCTCCTTGGGTAGTGGTTATAGTCCTGGTCACTCTTTAGCAAACTACAGCCCTGTACCAGGATTCCTCCACCTTCCTAACTGAGTGATCAGGTAGCATGCAATCGCTATTGTTGTCGATGAGAGGCTCACACGACAAATCTACAGGATGCAATGGTGTTGACGACGTCCAATCCGCGAAGAGCGGTATCTTCAACGACCTCATGCCCGGTTAGCCTGTTCGTTTGTGTACGTATGCCTCTTCAATTGGACTACCTGCGAAATACAGAAATCTGCACGATCACATGTAACAGACGTATTATATGGTACATAAGTACATTACAATATGATCAAGAAAAGCTTTGGATGTATGAAAGAACATCACTGAGAGCTATGCGTCAACTGCCTCGATTGTGGCACGGCCGGCCATCCTCTCAACGGCTTTCTTCAGGTTCTGCACCCAATTGCCCCGCTCCGGAAATCGCACAGGTCCGGGCCCGTAGCCGATGTGTGTCGAATGATTCGTGGGATGAATCGCGCCCGTGTTCGTGTCGTACGGGCACTGGGCTACAATCGAGAGCATGCCAGTGTAGCCACTCGCCCGCCGATATACCGTATCGAGTTGTTCCTTGTACGGAATCCAATTGCGCAGGCCATCCATGAACTGCCCCGGCATCAGCTGCAGGTCGCTGACGAGTACAGCTTCGGCATCCTTGATTCTGAACCGACTCCAGGGCCGCGAGGACGGAGAAGGGTCAGGTATCCGCTCGAGGTGAAGGTACAAGACCTTCCGCTCCCACGCGGTGCAATCCCGCCTCAGGTTCAGGGCACACCAACCTGCCTCCATAAGCTGCCCCTTGAACTTTGTAAGGAACGCCTCGACCTCCGCCTTGAACTCGGTGGGCAACGGGTTCCTGAGAGTGTCTCGAATGCCTTCAGAGATATGTGGAGCTGCAGCCAGGATGCGCCTCTCTAAGTCTTCAACGTGTGGGAGTCGCGTCCTACATTGCTCGCAGACGGCTTTGTGCACCGGCCAGTGCTTCCGTTGACATTCCTTACTCTGCGAGCTGGGGTCAGATAGCCATCACGGTTTGCGTATGAGGACACCCACACAATACCAAGTCGAGTTGCATGCACGGCAAACAAAGAGCTTGTCGACTGGGTTGAGGCCGAACTTACCTCTCTTGCCTATAAGAGGTGGGGCTGTGAGCTTAGATTGACGACACCGCGTGATGTCAGGAGCTCACAAACTTCACAATTCTTGCGGTAACCAGGTGGCTTACCCTGTGCGGTACTTGTGGAGGACATGACTGCTGTAGGAAGAGGCAATTGAAGGATAAACCATGCTAACGACTCCCGAGGTAGATAGGGGCTTATCTCCAGCGCCTATGTACGCAAAAGACAGGCCCCTTCAGTCTTCCCTAACCGTGTGAAAGTATCACCTAATTGATGTTCCCAAGAGTCCCTGTCTTGCATCTGCTCGTTCCATCATGTTCTCTTCTCTGTTGGCGCATGCTGATGGATTGCTTTTCCCAGTAAATCATCCGTCAAGCTATCGTAGTTCTGGATAACTCAAGGATTTTCGCTTGTTTCTATGAACGACTAGCGACGCACTGCAACCCCGCTATGCTGATGAACAAGTGCTGAACTTGAACGTGACCCTATACTTATGAGCTCCTCGTACGGTCTCCCAGCAGCAACCGATAGGCTGTCGCCGAGACCAGCGTCTACTTTGGTATTCGTCATGTCTGCTCCAAATCTGTGAATGCGATGCTATCTTGAACGCTATGGTACAGACCAACCGGAAGAGCTCAATGACATGGTCTTTGCAGGTGCTTTTTGAGCGCTTTGTGCAATGCGGGGGCAGTGACCCTGGGGAACGGCATCCTGTCATCATCGTGTTCTCTCCGCGAGTCACGGGCTGTGCGCGTGGAATGCTCCGGTGTCTGACCATCGCCTCTCCCGAAATTCTCTTAGCTATACTAACTCACACGTCATTCGAACTGACAGTAAGCGCTGAGCGCTGAGGACCTGCACGACTACTCTGCCACTGGTGTGACTTCGTTGCTTATTCCGGTCCCGAGCATATCTCTGTCAGCCGACTATATATACATACATATGCTGTTCTGACGCTTGGGTAACTCCGTCCAGGTCTTGATTATCCCAGCATGGAGGACGTGACCAGAGCCGTCATTAAGACGGTCGCAGCGTTGCACCCCGCTTTTACGATACTTGACTCTGCATACGACTACTTTGATCGAGTCAGGAACTCGAGGAAGAGGTGCAAGAGCTTACTTTCACGAGCAGAACGTATCTTGCGTACTATCGCCGAACTCATGAAGAACAATCCTGGTAGTTCCACTGCTCAAGATCTCGGCAGACTGGAGAAGTCAGCCTGCATCTGAACTCTATTCTGACTCGCTGATCCGACACATTATGCTCCAGGAACTTCAAATTCGTGAGGAACACGATCAGGACTCAGTCCCACATGTCTTTCATTAGGAGTATGCTAAGACTTGATGACCTCAATGCTGCGCTCGAGGAAGGTCACCAATACCTCGACGACTGTCTGACGTGCTTCCAGGTGCCGTATAAGATTGTCCCAGACATGGTAATATCCTCCTGACGCAATGTTACAGATACGAAGTAACGTTAGTCTTCAAAAGAAACAGGAAGAGTACCACGAAGACATTATGGATATTAAAGAACAATATAAGAAACTTGCCGAAGACCCGAATCACATGAAACGCGCCTTGAATGTAAGGCCAGGGCAAGTCAACGATGTCAAGTTAGCCTTGCAGCGGGTGCGTCTTCGAGCGCGTTTTTTTATCCCGGTCAGCTCTATCTCAACGTATCATGACCCCAGGAGCTCCAAAGGGACAAGAGAGAAACTCCTAAACGCGAGATGATCGTGCTATGTCTATCCTACCTGGAGCGGACGACGGGCAAGATTGACCTGAATCAACACCCGCGATGGCTCATCACTGCGTTTGAGGTCACTATCGATCCTAAGACAGAGTTGGGAAGCGGTGGATTTGGTGTCGTTATTCCTGGAGAATGGCGAGGGTTACCCGTGGCGGTGAAGAGGATCAAGAATAATAACCTCAAGGTTCGTGAAACGTCCTTCGGAACTTTGTGCGTCTAAACTGTCCCGCAGGAATTGACACGAGAAGTCGAAACTTGGTACAGTTTGCGCCATGATCACATTGTACCATGTTATGGTGCATCGCTCACCGCGGATCCTCCGTTCATCGTTCTGCGCTACATGGCGAATGGCGATTTGCTCCGATATTTACGACACAATCCCTGCGCAAACAGGGTGAAATTGGTAAGACTCATTTATTAGCCTTTGTGCTGCCTGAATGACCTTGTTTCAGGTACACGAGGCGTGTCTTGGAATGCGTTACCTCCACGATGAGAAAGTTGTCCATGGCGATATCAAGGCGGTGAGTTTACTTATATACAGGGGTCTTCCGCCATGCTCACTATGCGTGAAGGCCAATGTCTTGGTTGATGACGCCGGAAAGGCGTGTCTCACGGATTTCGGCCTATCATTCAGAGCGCAGAAACAGGACTCATCCAAGCGTCCTAAAGCCGCAATGGGAACACTCCGCTATATGGCTCCGGAAGCAATCAAGGGCGAACTGAATTATGCCACGGATGTCTACTCGTTCGGAATGCTCATCTACGAGGTATCCATGTCCCGATATCAGTATGAGTGTGACATACAACGTTTTCTCCCTGCACCAGACCTTCACGATGCGCTCCCCTCTCATCGAGGAATCTGACAGCGATATCGCTTCAGGCCGCGCGGTTCTGAAACGTCCTGGACACGATGCCGTTGGCCGTGGCCTCACTGATGCAATGTGGCAACTGCTACAAAGCTGCATATCTCGAGAATCCAACCGCAGGCCTACGTCCGGCAAGGTCTCTGCAAGAACTGCAGCCTTAGTAAACACCTGGAATCCGAGCCCGTTGAAATTGAGCGTCGCGAACGGTATATATCCTTGTTCGACTTCGTATCATGTTACTCAGTCTGCCCCGTTTTTAGTGACATCCTTTGATCAACATGGGTCGTTCCTCCATGCGAATAGCATTTCCGGTCAGGTTGGCCAGTCAAGCCCCATCGGAACCGCGGTATCCTCGGACAGTCGTTCAAATTCGTCGCAATCCGTGATGGACCAGCCGGACATATCACCCGTGCGCATCTGGTGCCATACGACCAGGAACGAAGCCAAGATAACGTTGAACTCTGCTGGCTGTCCCGTTGTCATGGAGAGCGGGTATAATGTCGAATATGCATGCATGCCAGAGGAAGCAAAGCTGGTGCAGTAAGTGCTACTTAGTAAAGTCCTCAAACGTCGACTTGATTTGGGGACAGGACTTCAAATAAGGATCCCTCAAAGCCGAGCTTCGCCCTTGAGGTAATCAATGGCACGAGAAAGGTTCAGGAGACATTGGAGCTCTCTGGTACTACTATCAAGTACAGTGGAGCGCTCAAGATGTCGGAATGGAGGTTTGGAGGAGATGATGTGGCGCAACAATGGTTCAAGCGTCTCCTACAGTATGCAGAGTCCAGAGGATCCAGCGGCAGTAAGGTTGCTGCCGCTGCCTCTAACTCTGATCGTCCCGTGGCGGCGGTCGAGTGGAAAATGCGAGTAAGTGAGTGGCGCCGTGCGATAAAAGGCCGGAGGAAGGAGGCCAATGTGGTGTTTGCAGAGCAAGATATTCCTGTGAGTCTCAACTATTCTACCGTATGAAAGATAGTAATAACAGTAACCAGCCTCCAGACTTCGCATGGCGCCAATGCACTATGCCTCCCCGCAATATTTCGCCGTACCCGCAGCCTTCCTTCTCGCTGTCAGTCAATATGTATGTCATAGACGGCCAAGACGAAAAGCTGCGCTTCATTCGAACTTTCGAACTCGAAGGCTCATCGGTTGCGAAGAAATCCGCTATCGATGAGCATCACTCGCCTTTCCAGATTGTCAAGGAGTGTTTCAACGACGAGTCAACTGCGCAAGTCTGGTTTGACCTAGTGACTAGGGAATACGAGAGGAACATCGACTCCGGATCAGTCCAAGGTCGTCTCCGTGGTCACACCCTTTCAACTGGCAGCAACCGGAGCAACCGTGGACATAGCCCTGCTCCAAGCACTCGTTCTGCTCATGGTCGTGACATGTCCTAAGGCCGAGAACACAGTCCGATTCCGAAGGAATGACGTACATCTCACGAGAGGACCTTTCATCATACGCTCGCTTGGAATTCTATGACCTGTAGTATGTACCAGTATTGTCTATCCAGGTGACTTGTGAAATGCCGATCAATCTCACTGTTTCTTCTGCACTGCCACAGCAGGCATGAGGTTTTATTGCCGATCACGCCTATGCGACTGGTGATGAAAGACTCCAATACACCGCCTTACGTGTAAGGAAAGACGCCCATGTTCCTGCGCTATGGCTGCCTTTCCAACGCTATTGTCATGCGTTCCGCTCACCTCGACCTTGCTTCCTGCATTCAACGTTCAACATGGATGCTTTGTACACTGCGCTTTCTGCTTTGCACGCTGCATATAACTACTACGTCGCAATCAAACAGTCGAGATCAAAATGCAAGAGCCTCTTGAGCAGAGCAGAATTCGTCTTGCATTCAGTCAGTGAAGCCATGAAGAATGATCGTTGTGATGCAGCCACTGGTAATCTCGAGTATTTACGACGGTGAGGATAAGTCTTGCACCTATATCGTAACCCGTAACATTCGCACAATTCGACACGTCATGTCTCTGACGACCAGAGTGCCCTATAAAAGATGCCGAGCGGAGTGCCGTTTGCGCTCGCTCGGCTCAGTAGAGTTTCGATCTCTTGCCAAGGGGCATCGAGTAGCACGAGCAAACTGCGACGAGACTATCGTCAGCCATACCAGGAGGCGTTCTTCGATGGGTCCACTTGGCACTGGCACTATCTAATACTGGAGGAGTCCGCGTCCATGAGCGCGCTCTAAAGTGACGAAACAGATAGAAGGGTCTCCGTGGACTTTTGTCTTAACGTCTGCACCGCATCATCACGCGTCATTGGTGGCACTAGGCGTGTTATCTCGAGGCTAGCGCATCTGTGTTGTAGATGAAGTCCTCAATACATACAGAACGCGGTGCATTAGGTATACATTGGGCTAGGAACAGTCTGTCGTTCGATGTCCATGCCGGGTTCCTGAATCTTCTCTCTGCCGTCCCGTGATACCTCTTTGGTAGTGTCAATGGTAATGTGGTAATTGGTGTCATGTTCAACAACTTTGCTGATATGAATGGGCATAGTGTTCATCGGATATTGTTGAGAAGACGAAGTGCTGTCCCAGATGCTGGACGGTCGTACAGTGCCCACAGCTCCTTTCGGTGCGGATGACAGACCAAGGTGGGATGAAGCCTTGCTGGCTCTGACAAGAATCATATAGAACGAGATTGCTATGACTTGTGTGACCTGTCGAACATCAGACGATGTATCTATGGCACTTGTAGATGGAATGTCACTTACCGCATCAACAAGCACATGAGCGTTAGAGCGGATAGCGAATGCTATCAACGAGAGGATGAGGGAGACGGAGTACAGTGCGCCCGCATCGATGATAATACGTGCAATATGCATCAGAGAGCCTTGTCTGAAACGCGCTGCGCGCCGATTTACGACCCATATCTTGTATGCTAGTATCGCTGCGAACGTGTCAGAGTATTATACAAGTCACAGGCCAAGTTGACGCACAAGTTGTAATGATATTCGTCGCAAGTGTGAAGGAATAGAATGATGTTATCCAGGTGTCGAGCATTGTGGTATACACGCCTTTGTGAACGCCGCCGGTCACGTTTGTCAGGACGCAGAAGGCGACGGCTCCTGTCCCTGTCACTGACAAAATTGGCGCGAATTAGTAGCCAGTATCCTTGCTCTCCTTAATTACTCACCGAAAACAGCAAACCACATCAGAATAGGCAGTGCAACAATCCACCAGGATCTCCACAGCATGTAACAGCGATATATCTGAAATTTGGACCATGTTTGAGGTCGATAAGAGGAAATGTGTCTTTGTGACTCACCAATATGGCGTCTCCTGTCAATGTCTGGGCTATGTATATGGCGCTCTTGAATACATATGGGAAGACACTAGGTTGTTTGAAGTATCCTATTGTGCCTCCAGGAAATTTATTGCTGTCGATGATGAGCCCGTTCAGGAGCAACTTGATAACAGCTCCCATATGCTGAACGAAGACGGCTGTTTAGAATAAGATATGACATATGCCACATAACGTACCATTGTGCTTAGCATGAAGAGCAGTACAGAGACTCCGAGCATGAGGCGACGATGAGGGTTGGTTCTCCAGCTATGCTTCAGTAGTATCTGTACAGTCAAGCCGAATAACAGGATGGAGAAACCTCCGTGTTCGTGGAAGTATCAGCAGATGTTTGCCTACCATGGGGCGACTGATAGTCTCACCGTACAACATTGCCTCGATCACGGTTGCGACAATGACTGCTTCATCGAGGGGGAAAGCCATCATTCACTTCAAGTCATGTAAAAGACCAGATAGTGTAAAAGACCAGATAGTGTAAAAGACCAGATAGTGTAAAAGACCAGATAGTCGCCGCGAAGTTTCCTTTAAGTACTTCAGTGTCAAGGGCCTCGGGCTAACAAAGAGCCCCAGAAGGGATGCAGGATAGCCATGAACGACATATCAAACTTAATGCCTCCACAGGTCGGGGATTCTCGATCCCCAATATACTGTCAGTATCGTTATCCGAAATCTGTAAACATTGGCAGAGGTATTTTCGGAGAAGAGACGGTGTTGCAAGCGGATCTCAAGCCCAGAGACATTGCGCGGCATAGCCATCATCTTGATAAGGTTCGAGGGGCTACAATCGGGTCAGCTTCGACGTGAATTTGTAAAGCGGAGTCTCGACATTTCTGACCCGTAAATCTTGCTTCGGCAGCGTTGTGATAACGATAGCTGTCATCTTATGGATTGTTCTGGATGTAGAGTGAGTTTATGAGTAACAGCTGCCAACATACTGCACCAGCGACTCGCCTGCACAGTCATACCGTTGCCATACGATGGGTGGCCCACAGACGCGGCATCGCGAAGACAGAGGCTGTGTTAGGATCAAGAAACTTGACGGAAGGCTTGAAAGCCATCTGCCTCCACTCTGTTTGCTATACGTACATCCCGACAGGGGAAATTGTTCCAGTGTTTGAAGATCTGCATTCGCATCCACATTTCGGTCAGTATATATCTTATCAGACAGGCTGGGATTCCTTATAGCCATATAAGTGCAGAGCTGAACAATCGAGGAAGTCTTGTAGACATCATACTTCACCTGTGGCGTTTCCACCCGCTCCAGCATACCGCCGCGCGGGACATTGGCATGGATAGGGCAAGATCAGTCAATGCAGCCGGATGCTGTGCTTCTCTGCCATCATGCAGTCTGTCGACGAAGTGGTCCTCTCGGCCATTGGGTCTGTCCCGTTGCCAGGCTGTCGTCCCACTGCAAGCTGGCATCTGCTGTGAATACGACAGCGGCGCATTTGATGCATCCCTCCACCAATTACTGGGTTGGAAGTGGTGGTACCCAAAGGTTGGGATTTCTATCACGCTGCGAATGGCACGTACACGAGGACTCCTCGGATATTGATGTACGGGGATCCCTGCCAAACTTTGTGCATCGACCTGCCTGACAGATGAGTTTGTGCAGCGACTGGACCGGAGCAGCATACCCATTACTCTCAAAGGCTCCGAACGTGTCGTTCCGCATCAATTGAGGGCTGGAACACAGAGGATGAATAAGGTGTTCAAGATGACACGATTAAAGCCCTTAGCGCCCTGATCCATATAGGGATCACCGCCGAGTGCGATTCTGCCGCTCCTCCTTCACACTACATGGAAGGCGGCGCGGGACAAACATACAGTGACCAACATGGCAGCGTCTACCCAGTGTTACTTCTCGAAGGCTCTCAGCGGGTATCACATCTGTCCGAACTTCCTGTAGCGCATGCTATCCACGAGGCAACTCAATCTCTGCTAAGGGAATCTCGGATCTGTCCTCAAAGCGAAGAGGGCAAGAGGTCTTTCCGGATGTGCGGCAAAGCCTGATCCTGACAGCCTTTTTGCCATCTCCACGTTAACTACGCCGACCGGCTCCCCTGTGATCCTAAGCCCCTCTTTATATGGGTTCCATGGCTCTCACTTGATCCCATCTTGAGCCCTACAAACGTGTGCGTGATTGGGGCTGGCAGTACTTCCGTGCCCTCTGCAGTCCTTTCCGACCATTCCCTCTTGCGCCATTCCAGCCCCATGGGTGTCGAAGATCGTAAGTGGTGCCGAGTCTATTCACACCTGAGCCGTGGTGGCTCACATAGCTCTCCCTTGTGCAGCACAGCGTTCGCGGAGCACCTCGCTCAAGGATGCCAGCCCCGTCCTAGGCAGCTCTGGCATAGAAAAAGACGTTGCTGATAGTAGCATGGTTGACGACTACAAAACACGATTAAGCCACGTCAACGAGCGGAAGCTCATGAGAAAGATCGACTTACGAGTGGTGCCTGTGTTGACCATCCTGTACCTTCTTGCATTCCTGGACCGGTGGGTTTCACGCTTCGCGCATTCTGATCAACGTTGTTGACAAAACTCGCAGTGTAAATATCTCCAACGCCGCCTTGTTTGGTCTCAAGACGGACCTCAAGCTCGAAGGGAACCAGTTCAACACAGCACTTGTGGTCTTGTGAGCAAGAGCAAGCTATCATCTGCAGACATTCACGCTGCTGAATACCCATGCGTACATGATAGTTTTGTTCCCTACGTACTCTTTGAAATTCCTTCCAACATCTTGGTGAAGAGATTCAGACCCCATCTCTGGCGTCAGTTCACTTTCTTCGCCTCTTCGTTCGCCCAACGCTAACTCGAACCACGCAGTCTCACTGTGCATGCTCCTTTTCGGTCTTGTCTCGGTGTTGCAGGGCTTTACTCAGAACTTGAGCGGGCTCATTGCAATACGATTCTTTTTGGGCAAGCCACTAATCCTCCGAGTACGAATCTTCTTGACTGACGTTTCACAGGACTGGTGGAAGCAGGAATTTTCCCGGCATGTTTTTACCTTATGTCCATGTGAGTCGCTTACTGTAGTGAACTGTATACGTAAAGTTTTTCGATCTCGTGTTAGGTGGTACAAGAGATCAGAATCGCAGAAACGATTCTCATTTTTCTTCTCCTCCACGACACTGGCGGGAGGTTTCGGAGGTCTGCTTGCTAGCGCAATTGGCAAGATGGACGGAATGCGAGGCTTTCGCGGCTGGAGATGGATCTTTATTCTCGGTACATTTCCTGTGCCCTTACTATCTGTAATCTGATCATCCTCCTGTTCAGAGGGCGTGCTGACCTGCATAATCTCGGTTATTCTATACTTCAATATCCCGGACTTCCCCGAGGACGCAAAATGGCTCTCCGATGATGAGAAAGAATTTGTCAAGTCCCGTCTGTACGAAGAAGTGGGCGACTCTAAAAGACTCGAGCCGCTGACAATGAAAGCTGCACTGGACGTTTTCAAGGACTGTAAGTTGGGCCTCTACGATCGCCGACCGACAGTTATGCTCATATATCTCGAGACAAAATCATCGCCGGCGGATTCATGTATTTCGGCCTGATAGTTCCCGCATACGGCTATGGTAGGCGTTCTCGTTAGTAGTGGCGAAGCGCACTGACCAATGGTCCACCCAGCGTACTTCGCGCCGACCATTATTCAAGGTCTGGGACACGGTAGCATACAATCTCAACTGCTCTCTGTGCCACAGTGGGCTGTTGCCTTCGTGGTCGCAATGATATCCGCTTCCGCTTCGGACTATACACGTCATCGCTTCCTCTTTGCTGTTGGACTTAGCCTGATCTCCCTCGCTGGCTTCATAATCTTGCGAGTTGTTCATGATAACACGCATCTCCAGTACGGTGCACTATTTCTGGCGTCAATGGGAATGTACTCGGCGATGCCAATCGTGATATGCTGGTTCAATACCAATCGTAAGTCGTTCGCTAATGGTGTGGTTCTCATACTGATTGTTCCAAAGTGGCTGGGCATCACAGACGTGCAGTTGGTACTGCGTGGCAGATTGGTTTTGGCAACAGTAAGCATGACAAGGCATCCTGGTGATGGCTGCTGATAGATTGTTCAATGCAGTCGGCGGGATAATCGCTACGTTTTCCTTCCTTGCGAAGGATGCTCCGAAGTACATCCCCGGATACAGCGTATGCATCGCATTCCTGTGTGTCAGCATTGCTGCGGACATCGCCTACTTCGTCGGAGTTAATGTCGAGAACCGGAAACGTGCATCCCGCGCAGACGAGGACACGCTGACGTTCGATGTGAAGAAACGCATGGGGGACCTGAACCCAGATTACCGCTATTACCTCTAGACGACCCTTACGACCTTCACGTATTTTTGTCATGTTTCACGATTGGATACCTCGTTATTGGCGAACTGTACTACTCTCATAGGAATTCTGGCGCCAAATGAATGCGGATATATGGGTACCCCACTCCTGAGAGTTGTCTGCACAAAACCTCAGGCAATTACATCCAAGGCACCACGTACACAGCGCTCTGTGGGGTATATGAAATCCTGGGATGACATATTTTCGTACGGGCCCCGCGTGATATTTGGGAGTGCCAAGCGCGATAAAGAGGCGGGGTGTACGCTTCTAATGACAGCCCCATGTCTATGCACGGAAACATGCATTGTAGGTGACTGGAGTTCAAGGTAAGGAGTTACAAGAATCCGAACATATGTTCAGGCATGAACATCAGTGCTCATGCTCGGTACTCTCTCGGTGCGGGCTACGCGTACAGCGACTGTCTAGTTCCCTGGTGGGACTCCTGTCTCCACCATGGCGTCATCCTTATTCGTGCATCAAACCTTATACCTGTGTGTCAACGCGTACTCACCAGCGTTGCTAGAGACGCTCGTTAGAAGAGAAGGTGGATCAAAATTCTGTCTCTATATATCAGAAATGTCTGCCGTGATACTGCAGCAGACGCCGAGACCCTAAGACCATCTAGGTCGCAGTATCACTCGAACATACTGAAATAAGTCTCGGCTTACAGGCTCACAGGAACGCAGAGCAGCATAGTAGGACTAGAGGACCCGCTTCGCACTCCAGCGACATCATAAACCCTTGACAATCCAGATGACTTAGAGCTGCAGAGGATGATAGCCAATGTAGTAGGAATGACTCCACGAAGACCACAGTGGCTTTTCGCTGAATGGGAAGTCCGACCGATGTCCGTGAATAACGCACAGAGGAATCCGTATACGAATCTGCTCTAGACAGGCTCCAGAAGGTCCGAAGCTTTCTCTGTGGCCCTCGTGATTGCTCCCGAACATGTGATCCCTTGACCTGGCCTATCGTATTGCCCCAAAGGAGTCCCGGCGTTTATCGCCCCCGCGAATCTTCACTCAAACTCTCCCGTGATGTGGCGCTCAGCTATTTCCTTGTGCGACACTCTTTTGATCAACTTGGCAGACACGCTGCGCCCAGGTATTCAGCACGAACAGCTTACAATCAAGGGTGCAAATGTCTCCGGCGGCGCTGCATGCATGTGCAGTCTCCAGGTACAAGGATTCGACCCGCGTGGCAAAGAGAGCCCATAATCTGCCAATGGTACAGCTGCCGGTATATTTGACAGAAGAATTCTCGCCGTGAGTCCTCTGACCCTTGCGTTTGGGCGAACGGAATGTGCGTTATTCTTGGGTATGTACTACCGGGATGATGGGTCCAACCTGCGCTTCACAACAGACTCCTTTTCCGGAGAATGTTGTGCATCTCAGGTTGAATCCCGACTCCTTTTGAACCATCCAAACCTATGTGCAGTGGCGCTGACTGACCATGCGGGTGTCGTATACTGAGCGCCCTGCCCCAAGGATACTCTCGCGTTTCCACTGCGGTCCGAGTTCTCCATGGGATCCTGCTATTTTCAAAACTGGTACCCTGTATATGCCCTTCCAGTGTCGCTATGCAGGTCTGAGCGCACAAAAAGCTTATACATGATAAAGCCCCATTCCCTGTTACCATTCTGACTTACTGCATTGTCTACATTGTTGCTGTTCTTAGCTTCTCGATGGTGCATCGTGCAAAACGTAGATGACGAACGGCTCGGACCTCGGATCGGTACAGGTCTCTTGTACTCGATGTGATACTCCTGGATAAACTTCCCAGCCCGGTTCTCGTCAGAACTGCACTTCGATTCTGTTTTCCCCATTTCCCGATGGCTGTGGCATCTCACGCCCATATCCTATGACATTCATGCGTGCGCCCGAGTTTGATGATATTCCTTGCTGTTCCTTGGATTTGCTTGCACACGTGGCGGATCAACTTAAGTGGTCGTTAGAAGCCAAGCGAGTAACGTCTTCTCGTGTCATGACAACTGTTTGGACACTGTGGGGACTGGTTCTACTTTCGAATCTCAGAGTCCGCAGTACACTGATGGAGTGAGCCACAGCATGGAAAAATGATGCACCAACCGCTACATCTATGCCGAATGGTATAAACCTTGGGATCTGGGCGCAACATGGGAGCCACAGTTGAAGTCTTTCCGCCGTCTCAATGCCTCTTCCCATTATCCAAGCGCGTATTTTCACGCTTATGTTCTCCAGTCTCTTCCTTGGTGTTCATCTTACTACTACTACCATATGTCTCTGGTCACTTCTCTTTCGAAACCCTTCACGTGGACAGAGTATACATCATGGCTTCTTGGCCATTACATTGATTATGGCGTGCATAGGGTCACTCGATGTATCCGTCGATGCGGTTACCAATGTCCGTGTCTGGACAAGCGGTAACATCAAGCTATTCACCGATGAAACTCAGTGGATGAATCTCACAAAGGCGAGTATCGAGTTTCATTGTAACATTCGAAACTGATCCGCCACCCGCACAGAACATCGACATTAGTCTTCAGCTGCTCATTGGGGATGCCGTGCTTGTGAGCTTAAGACACGTCCCATTGTGCCTTCCCGTCTAATCCCTCTACAGACTTACCGATGCTGGATCGTTTACGAGCGGAAGTGGCTCGCCATTGTACCGTCCATTACGATATGGCTGGGCTCGCTTTCAGTTACTATCCTGCTCATGGTCCGCTCAGTGGCCTTTGTCGGATCATCTGGCATCAACTCTCCATCTCTGGTGCCTATAACCGCGGCCCAACAGGCGCTCACTGTCGGCCTCAATACTGTCACTTCATGTACGCTTCCCATTTGTGAGCCGTGATCATTGCTGACAATGAGTTAGCCATCATCCTCTTCAAGATTTGGAGAGTCAGTCGAGATATCCGAGCCTACGTAATGGGCCAGGACAGACTGGTATATGCCATGCGCGTGCTCGCCGAGTCTGGCGCTCTATACGCCATGACTGCCGCTATTTGTCTTTTTACCATCCTGGCCCGAAGCACGGCGGTCTATCTTACTGCCGACTGTGCAAGTAGCCTACAATTCCCGTTATCTTGCACGGTGTTCTTACGACTGTGTCCTCCGCAGCTTGTCCAAATTACTGGCATTTGTTTCAACCTCATCATCATTCGTTTTGACCGCAACTTGGCCAGCAAGAGCCAAATCGAAACAGAGTTTAATTCGCGTGTGATACCGCTGAGCTATTTGACGCCATCGAACAGAGGTGCAACGAACGGTCCCCGGAGCGTTCAGAGGATGGAGATTGAGGTGACTCAGGGCACAGAAGTGGATGGCAGCTCTTTCACTGAGGAGACGAAGAGCAGTGTACTGAAAATACAGCCCCTCGGTGTCTAAACTATAATTTGTCCGTTTTGTCTGGTTCTTTGATAAACTCGACGCTCGTTTTTGGTCCTACTGCTAACTTCCATGAAATTCGATGTGGAAAGTACAGTTGCTCTGCGTTCTGTCTACTACAAGGTGTAAGGCCTGAGGTGTGATCATGCCATGGTACTGCACAGCTTGGTTAATTTTCAGGCTCGTTGTGCTCTCTGAATCTCGCCAAAATCGGAATACCACATGTCAAAGAGAACTTGTTGTGAATGACCGTGGATTACTGAGACGCTTGCTTGTGCTCCTGTCAATCATCAGCCGTCGCAAATGCATGAAAGCTTCGAATGAGGCCTGTCACATGCAGTTGGTGAGAATGCTTGTTGACATCATCCTGGCTCCGCCAGACAGACACCGCCCGACTAGTGATTTGAGTGACTGTTTCCCCTTCATCTCCTAGAGACTGTGAAATGGTTGAATTAAAACACTGAGACTTTCCTGACGACAACATGGTGACAAGGAGCCCATTCGAGTCTGACGCGCCACAAACATGGCCCCCGGTTGTCTCTTTGCTTGCCTTTCGAGACTTTGAGCGTCTTCTCATGTCTGCCGCGCGTCGAAAGCGCGCCGAAGTCACACTCAAGGTCAGGAAAGGCAGAGAAGATACGCAATGACAATGCGATAAATTTTCCTGTTGACTTCTGACGGAGCTCCGTCGCCGCCAGCGCTGCTCGGGAGGTGTTCGCTGGGAGCGCAATCCTATTTTTACCAGGTCTGCGTTAAGCGCGCCAACGTAGCCTGAGCCGAAACCAGGTATCGTGAAAGTTAGGATGCCGATTGTCACTTTTCGTCGTGGAATCGATTGGTGGCGTTAATTGAGGTATGGCATTTGCAAAACGAGTATCCTGTGTACAGTTAGCTTATCACGTGCATGCGACTGCTGCCATTGCCGGAAGTGGAGGGAGGAGCTTTACCGTTACCAATTAAACGGCCATACATCGAGAAGCGGCGGGCCTGCAGTGGAACCAAATCTTGTCAAAGCCTCATTCACGGTAGGCTATGCAATAATTGAGTAACCCCAAACTAGTCCTGACTGATCGAAGATGATGTGCCAGACTGTGGAGGCATATCTAAGTAGATCTCTCGGTCCGCAGGATCTGTTCCGGCGGTTGCTCTGCTCACTGGCCCAGTTCTACCACGAGTCTCGTAACAGGACTGGCATCCCATTGATTTTGCCGCATCCCAAACGCACTGTTCCAATTAGTCCGCTACGTCTCCTATTCCGATAATGGGATGTGATCGGAAGACCCTTCATACCGACAATGGCGACGTGGCATAGAACAGCAGCTCCCCGCCCTTGTCCTTGGATGATCACGAGAAGATGTCAAGGATGGCCATAATAGAGAGCAGTCTGCTGACATCCATCTTTGTCAAGACTCGTGTTCACCCTGCTGTTCAACCCATTCAACCATGTCTCTTCCAGCAACTGCCCACGCGCTTACCAACGGCACCAGCGGTGCTGCAGTAGTCAAGTCGAAGACTCCCATACCATGCGCCTCTCGACTGAAAGCAGGCCGAGCTCTAGCTCAGGATGTCTGGTCGATCTACAGGTAAATTGAATGAATAATGTAGCATCCTCAGAACTGACCGATAGACCAGTGCTGCAAACCTTCCTCCGGACTGTATCAACCTAGGACAAGGATACATGAACTTCGCACCCCCAGTATGGTTAAAGAAGCTGCAGAAGAAGCGCTCAATCAGGTTGCAACCAACCACTACTCCCGTCCCAAAGGCAGGCTCCGCCTCCGACAGGCGATCAAGGAATTCTATGGCCCTCAACTGGGCAGGGATCTTGATGTAGAGTCTGAGATCCTTATCACTAGCGGTGCCAACGAAGGTACTTGTTTAAGTATCCTCTCACTTCGGGTGACGCTGACTTGTGAGAACAGGGGAGTATTCTGTTTTCGTCGCCTTCCTGGAACCAGGCGACGAAGTTATAATGTTCGAACCCTTCTTCGACCAATATCTCGCATCTGTGGCGTTCAACTCTGGCATCCCTGTATACGTGCCTCTTCATCCTCGACTGGACAAGGATAAGCCTTCGAGTAATGATTGGATAATCGATTTTGAGGAGCTACGGTGGGTTCAGTACACGCCAAGATGTCTACCTTGGGACTGAACTGATGCAATGTTCAGGCGTGCTATTACCCCTCGCACAAAGATGATCATTGTCAATACACCTCACAACCCTGTTGGAAAGGTCTTCACCTTAGAGGAACTGGAGAAGATTGCTGACCTTGCAAAGGAACATAACTTTCTAGTCATGGCTGACGAAGTGGTAATGTGTCCCGCCATTCATGACCAGCCATGTATCTGATGGTTGCTACTTCAGTACGACTCCCTGGTTTTCGACGAGAAAAAGCATGTGCGCATTGCTACACTCCCCGGCATGTGGGAACGCACAGTGACAGTCGGCTCCGCAGGCAGCAAGTTGGTAGTCTTGGATCAATTGTGTCATACTAATGCAGTTAATACAGAACTCTTTGCTGCTACTGGATGGCGGGTGGGCTGGCTAATAGGCCCCGTGCATATACTCTATCCTACTCTAGCGGCAACGACTCGTATCGTCTTCTGCACCAATTCGCCTTTGCAGGAGGCTTCTGCCGTGGGGCTGGAACAGGCCAATGCGCGTGGTTTTGTTGAGCAGCAACGAAACGAATACGAAGAACGTCGAGCCGTTCTCACCGAAGGATTCGACCGGCTCGGCATGAAGTACACAATGCCAGAAGGAAGCTACTTCGTACTTTTGGTAAGTCATAAGCAACGGGATCTTACTCCACCTCATCCCTCATCCCGTGCATGGACAGGATATTTCACCCCTTGATTGGCCAGAGGACTATCCTTTCCCAGAGAGCGTGCTTGGCAGAGGGAAAGACTTCAAGTGAGTCCCAGTCTCAGATCCGGTACCTGCGCGACTGAATGTCAATCGTAGAGCATGCTGGTTCATTGCTATGGAGATAAGTGTCTCCTCTATTCCCGTCAGTGAGTTCTATTGCGAGGAGCACCGCTCTATCGGTGAGGTATACGCGCGCTTTTCCTTCTGTAAGGATGTCGGCACCTTGGGGCATGCGGTAGAGCGCCTTCAGGGACTCGCGAAGTATTTGACCAACTAAATGTGGGTTTCTTGTGAATATTGGTGGGGTCGGAGGCATGTGCGAATATATTACAGCGATCTGATGTCATTACACTTTATCGGACGTCTGTAGAATGAGCTGTCGACACCGAGATACGATGTCCGTTCCTATATTCTGGAGAATAGTGTGATACGATTATCACAAGTAAAGCTGCAGTAGGTTAAGTGCGAAGTTTCTGCTCATCAGTCATTCCGCCTGTACACACGGGAAATTCAGAGCCGAATGACAACCTACAAGTAAGAAAATGTTGTGTAATATCGTTGTATGATCCTTTATATCGTTCATGTGTAATTGACCCTTGTAATTGAATAGTTAAGTGACCGCTGTTACATGACCACTGTTGACGAGCTACGAATCGGTTGGATCACCAATCTCGCTGGTATTGAAGTCTTTGCACGGGACATCATCACTAATGACTTTCTCTGGCTATCGGGACCAATCACATTGAGGATAGGCATATTGATCACCACGGTCCATTTGATAGAGGATGACGATGTGTCCCGTTCGGTAATTCCACGCGTATCTAAGCTTATACATACTTATCGAAAGGAAACATCACTGTATGACAATGGTGCTCCAGCGAAAGGGAGGCGGTGTTCTGTACCGCCGACTAATGACGCAATTCCGGGACATAGACACATCATCCTACGCTGAATACGAGGGTGCATACAATTTGAAGCAAAGGTAACTCAGACATCCACAGCTATTACACTGGATCTACCATGGAGCCTTCTGTTCAATATCCTGGGAGCGAGGACAGTGACCGTGGTACTCTAGCGCCATTGGCATGCAGGGTATCGAGGTTGATGTAAGTGCGTGTTGCATAGGTTGGGTTGACGGTTGTCGATATGGAATTTCCGATTTTGAGGGCATCTGTTTGAAGCGAATGATGAGGAGGTTACAAGTAATGCCTGTAATCTGCACGAGCTATTCAATTATGCTCAAAGGTCAATGAGGGAACATCAGAGCGTCTTTAGAAATGAATATATACGCACACAGTCACTTGTGATATAAACCGCTGAACTCTTCGCAATTTCCGTGGAAAGTGTAATGATAGCTGTGAGGGTGTATAGGGCTCCCGCCTCGATGAGAAGACGTATGACGTATGGGACCCCAGATGGTATCTGTATATATGTGCGACTGCGCTGCGACACTTGCCAAATGCGAAATACAATCAGGGCTGCATTGGGAATCCCTCAACGCCATTTTCACCACGTTACAGCTATGAGGGACATACCTGTGGTGATAGTATTCAAAGCTGCTGTTAGAGACATGATGGGCATTGTGAGGGAATTCAGGGATGATGTGTTGATTCCATTGGCAGGATCAATAGCGGCGGTCCGCACATTGAACAAGATGCTAAGGACCAAAGTCACGATCCAAGTTGCACCCGAAAAGGCAATGGACAGCCAATTTCGCTCGTAAACTAGCCAGCATCGGTATATCTAGAACGGAATTAGATGCACGAACCAGAACATTGCGAGAGGACGAGAAGAACCATTATAGCATCGCCGATCAGAATCTGTATACACTGATCGGCGTCCTATATTTCAAAGCGGTGAACACGTGGAGTTCGATGAACACAAGAGTTATCCTACTTTGATTCTGTTCATCCAAAGGGATACGTCTGTAAATAGAGATGTGTCCGTTGCTTTCCACACCCGCATGTTCAGTGCAGCATCCACAGACACATCGAGAACCCCGACGATACCCATACACACTGACGCAATTACAAACCACCTCATCACCTTTCCTCGTGCTGGATCCACACACAGAAGCGACCAGAGCGCCATTGAGAGCGTCGAAAGGTGCACGCCCACGCAGATACTGGTGAAGAAAAGTGAGAGGATACGCGCTGCTGCCAGAGATAGAGCCATTCGGAAAATATCGCGCAAGTGGGTGACTGCGTGAGTAGGATGCTTCCTAGGTTGACCCCACCCCTTGATCTTTAAATGGACGAACCGCAATATGGCGACCGGAAGGGAGACTCGCACAGCCTAGACTAGAATGACACTTTTTTTAAGCAACTAATTACTCAACTGCACTTCTGCCCGGTTTGAACACTTGGCCCATCAAGTCAAATATCACTGGATCGTAACGGTCAGAAACACGCATGATGGTCCTAGGACATAAGATAGGTACCCGCGGCGCTCAGCAGCCGTAGGGCCAAGCACAGTACATATCGGCTGCCATGTTGTCGCCGCGACTCTCCACCATTCAGTGCGTGATTGCTCTACTAAATGAGGCTCGTACTTGAAGCGACAGGTGCATGGTGCATTGCTGTGAAAAGACCGAAAATTCAACAAATGCTGTTCTGTGGCTCCTGTGACGGATATACGGGTTGATAGATCATAAGTTTGACACGAGGCGCTACTCTACAATAGTCGCCACTGACTGCCCTGCATGCAACATCAGATTCACATTAAGAATGGTTTTTCAGCATGCCCTCACCTCATACCAGAAGCGTGCATTGAACGTTTTGCGAAAGCTCTCTCCTACCACCGAGATATAAACTTTTCAAGGTTCAAACTTCTGCAGTCATCAATGTCCAGCCTTCCAAGACAGTAACAGGCACAATTGGCGGTCAATCGACAAATGTACTCACAATCAGTTGGCCGGTCAGCAAGTGAAGTTACTGGCAGATTCATATTATGCTGACCCGAATACAAAATGTGCACATCCACAGTCCTGCGAAACGCAATACTAATTGGGTAGTCGTTCCGTAGACTATGGAGCCTCGAGAAGGCGCTACGCAGGGTTGACCTCATGAGACACATATCCCAATGGATCCCGGTGCCTTGCCTCGAGAGTTCTGGGATAGTAGTCGACATGGTCGTAAGCGGATTTAGGGGCCTATGACAGCGCAGAATTATTGGAGGCTTGGGCTAGCATTTGGCGCCATTTCACCTGACGTTCTGTGGACATGAGATACAGGTAACACGCTCAATACGCTCGCGGATTCCTGTGCGTACTTCCCCGACATGAAGACTAAAAATGAACAAAATATTCATGCGTTGCGACTAGGCGCTCACGAAGCAAGTAGACCTACTCGGCCTCATGGTTCAACACCGGTCAGCAGTGTGCTCACGTCAAGCTTCAAGCTTCAAGCGTGATGCATTGTCTGCAGCAGTCTGTGCTCCATCACATCACCCGAAGCACATGCACCTGGCGCGCTCGCTCTCCTCAGCTGTGAAGTAATAGGTATCAGTCCAATTGGCCAAGCTAGTCCAGGCTCTCGAAAGACGGCTCGGGATCACCCCAAAGATCTCTTCCTTCCTCATCAGACCGAAGATATCGTCAGGCTTGAGCGTGCTCTACCGCTGCAGTCCCATATGCTGCCCAGGGAATTGAGCCCACTCTGGCAGGTCGAACATCCCGTGGACGATCCCCATCGCGTCCTCCGTGTTGGGCTACTTGCTTCTGATAGGCGGCAGGTTAATGCTCTCGCTGGGTATAGCTGATTTCAACCTCAACTCTGGTTTGTTGGTTGTGGCCTCCTTCCGTTCAGGGGTACCCATGAAGTCCGCTAATGAGGTGCGCAAGTCGTCGATAATTCAATGCTGAAACGAGCACATAGAAAGCGTATCTCGTACTTCGAACCGGTCTGAGAAGTAATTCCTCCGGATAACTATCCAGAAGATCGTGTACGTCTTGCGTGTGCTGTATCGTGAATTGCCGTCCTCGGTCCCTCGGAGAAGCCATTGCGAAGCGCATCTTGTGGAACTGCACAATAACACCTGCGTCTCCCGAAATTCTTAGCATTAGTCTCATCATTGTCGACCTGGGAAGAAGAGAGAAACAGAGCTAACAGACGTAAGCAAGACATCACGGAATAGCGAGGCAGTGGCAGTCGAAACAGAAGTCACAGAACCTCATTTCAACCTGAGTAGGGACGCGTCGGTCACGTGACGGCAAGCACTCATGACGAACGCTTTGCAAGTTGCACACGACACTCTGTACCGCCGATTGATGGCACAACTCGGGAACATAGGATACATTCTTCCACGCGGAATACAAGGGTACACACAGAAAACTAAATAAGGCGTCTGCAGTTATCACATTGAATTCCCAATGGAGACTTCTGCTCAATATCCTGGGAGTGAGGTCGATGCCAATGGTACTCCAGCGCCACTGGCATATGAGACATCTCAGTCGATGCAAGTGCCCGGTGCATAGGTTGGCTTGATGACAGTTGATACGGGATCTGCGATTTTACGGAGCTCTCATTCACGAGATTCTGTTTGAAGCGAATGATGAGGAGGTTAAACGTAATGCCTGTGATTTGCACAAGCTGTTTAAATGTGCACATTGCTTGATGAGATGGGGCGTCATCCACTTTTCAGAGTTGAACATGTACCCACACAGTCACTTGTGATGTAGACCGCTGAGCTCTTCGCAATTTCCGTGGCGAGTGTGATGACAGCGGTGAAGGTGTATAGGGCGCCTGCCTCGATGAGGAGACGCATGACATATGGAAGCCCAGTTGGAGTCTGGGTATACGCACGACTCCGTCGCGACGTTCTCCAAATGCGAAGAACGATGAGAGCTAGCACGGAGATCATTTATTCTGCTGGTACCATAATTGCATTTGCGAAGACACACCTGTGGTGATAGCGTTCAAAACTGCTGTGAGTGACATGAGGGGGATCGTGAGGGATGTCAGGGATGATGCGTTAACCCCGTTGCTAGGATCAATTGTAGTGGTCCGTGCATTGAATAGAATGCTGACGATTAAGGTTGTAATCCAAATTACAGTCGAAAAGGCGATGGCCAGCCAATCTCGCTCGTAGATTAACCAGCATCGGTATATCTAGAGCAATGTCGTATGCATAACTCGAAAAGCCTGTAAGATAATCGAACGAACCATGATACCGTCACCAATCAGGATCTGTATACATTGGTCGGCGTCCTGCATTTGAAAGTGGTGAGGAAGCGAACATCCGTGAATGTAGGAGTCATCCTACCTTGATTCTGTTCATCCAAAGGGATACATCTGTGAACAGAGATGTGTTGTTTGTTCTCCACACTCGCACGTTCAGCGCAGCATTCACAGACACGTCAAGCACCCCGACGATACCCATACACACGGACACAATTATGAGCCACCTAGTCGCCTTTCCCCGTGCCAGGTCCACGCAGAGAAGCGTCCAGAGTGCCAGTGCGAGCGTCGTAAGATGCACGCCCGCGCAAATACTGGTGAAGAAAAGCGAGAGGATACGTGCTGCTACCAGAGACAGGGTCATTCGTTGGGTGTTGCGCAGGTGAGTAACTGTACAGGTGGGATGATTCTTACACTGGCCCCGCTAAATGATAGTTAATGAGGAAAGACTTTGACATTGCGCAGCCTCTGCGCTAGTATCGGAGGGAAAACTCGCACAGCTTAGATAACTCGCTCAAAGCAGTGTAGTTCCTTATCTGCACTTGTACCCACTCCGAACGCGTGGCCTGTCGAGTCGAGACGTAACTAGAACGTAACAGTCAGAAGTATGCATGACGGTCCTAGGATACAAGATAGGTACCCGCACTACGAAATCCGTGTCGCCAAGCATCGTACATATTGACTGCCGAGCGATGTCACAAACTCCTACAGCGACTCTCCAGAGCTCCATCGTTCAGTGCGTGGGTGTTGTGCTGCATGTGTTCAACACTTGCAGCGGCAGGCACTGAGTATGTTTTTTGTAGCGAAGAGACCGAAACTCACACAATGGGTCTTGTGCCGCGTATACAGGTTGACAAATCATGGATTTGGCACGAGGCGCTCCTACTTTATGGTCGCCGCTGACCGCCCTGCATGCAATGTCAGATTGACACATCGAGAATGGTTTAAACCTACCCTCACCTCGATCAGAAGGGTGCATTGGAGATGTGTGCGTATGTTCTCCCTGCCACTGAGGAGTGAAACTTTGAAGGTCCATGGTTTCGACGGTCACCGATGGCAGCGATCAAAGGATAAGATCGTAGCAGCTCAATCGGCGGTCAGCCTACAGATGTTTGTGCAATCAGCTGCCCGGTCACGTCAGCGGAGAACGACAAGTAGGGTTGCTGGCAGATTCATAACATGCTAACCTGAATATGAAATGTATAAATATCAACAGTCCTGCACAAGGCGACACTAATTCGGCCGCTCCGTGGACTACGGAGCTGCAAGCTGACACGCCGGTGCTACGCGGGGCTGACATCACAGAACACATATCCCAAGTTCGCTTTGTAACCCTACTTCGAAAGTCTTGTGATGATAGTTCACAGGGCCGTTAACGGTCCTCTTTTCCCGAGTTGGAGTGCTCGCTTTTGAATGGAAGAAAAATCAGGCAGATGCAAGACATCAAAGTCAAGCTTTCAGCTTCCAGAATGGCCAGGTGGCAGTAGCTGAAAGAGAGCCTCAACGGCGCTTAAATAGTGTCGCCAGGAGCACGGCGAAGGTCAACACGCAGAACTAGAGACCGAGATAGCATGCTACTCATTGTCAGCTCATATACGTAGAGGCTTCCCGATGATGACGTTGATGCGTCCATGAATCATGATCATTACAGTCTCACTCGAGTCTAATCAAGCAGTCCTGACTCCTAGTCAACAACTGCGATTGGCACAAAGTGCAATGACTATATACAAAGCAATCAACACTAACATGAGATCGACGACAGGAGCAAGGTATCTACGCTACACGGCGATATTGCTGAGAACACAGGCGTAAGGATGCGAGGGGGTAACAATCATGACGGTGATTTCGACTGCAGAGTCTATGGCCTCCTGGTATGTGCAGTCTTCCAATTCCTACAGGTACTCACGCTCGAGCTTCTGCGCGTAGCCCGGGATGAACATACCACCATGGTATGCTCATACAGCACTCAGCCCGTATGCGTGTCGAAGGTGGGCGCGAGTTGTCTGCACTGCATGTCCAGCCCGAGCGCCTGCATGATGCTGCATCGTGTGCTTGCTGTCCTGCATTCCCTACACATGTGACATCGACGTGGGGAGCCCTGCCGTCGTACTGCTGGCCAATGGGCTGCTGGTGCTGGTGCTGGTGCGCGGACGGCCCGGGCATGTGCATCGGCGGCGCGGGGAGGGACAACGACAGGGACGGCAAGCGGGAAAAGACAGACTTGCGGGAATCATCTTCCGCTGCGTCATTGGTCCGCGAAGCACGAACATAGGAGGGCTCACAAAGCCATCGGGGGCCTTGATGGACGTGGGGTGCGCGTACGCTTCTGCGAGGACCTCCCACGGGCGCACGTTGGCTAGCATCGTGCCTTGGGCGCGGGAGATGCTGTTCACCGGCGTGAGTGGCCGTGAGCCGCCGTGTGCGGGCAGAGATCTAAGAAACGTCGGGAGCGTGGTCGGATTGCAGAGCGTCGAGGGCATGCCGCGGCATTGGGGACAAGGAGGATTTATACTGAGTATGCATCACGTTTCTGCTTCAGAGCGATTTCCTTCACGATCACAGTATGTGTAGCGAAATGTAGCCCATTTCGCGGATATTGGATGTTGAACTGGTCTCGCTACTTTCCCACCCAGCCACCCTTTGTACGACTAGCTAGAACTTGTCGTTGACATTATCCGAGGTTCAGTACGATCCATAATCCAGCTTGTGGTTGCAATTTATAACAACGTTACGTGACTATGTACAGAGCAATCAGCACAACACGAGAGGCGATGACAGCAAATTATGGTATATACGTTACACGGCGATATCGCTACAAAGGGGATCAGACCCGAACAAAGTCGTAAAGATACAGGTGGGTAACAATCATGGGGATCATTTCGGAGAGTCTGGGGTATATTACGGAACGTCTAGTAAGCAAGTTCAGTCTGGGGCGCAGCCGCCTCCTGGAACGCGTAATCCTCCAATTCTTGCGAGTATTCCTGCGTGTAGTCCTGCATGTAACCCTGTGAGAACATGCCACCTTGTGCGTGCTCGTAGGGCGCGAAGCCCATGTGCATGTCGAGCGCGGGGGCGGGTTGCGCGCACATGTCTAGCCCGAGTGCATGCATCGCGTGTTCGCTGTCCTGCAATCCCTGCGCCCAGCCATCGTACTGCTGGATGGGCTGTTGGTGCTGCTGGTGCTGGTGCGAGTACGGCTCAGGCATCTGCATAGGTGGCGCCGGCAGGGAAGACTCGGACGGGGACGGCGAACCGGAGAAGGCAGAAGAGGGCCCCGATTGCGAGAACCAGCTCCCGTCGAGGGCCATGCCCGCAAGTGGGTCGACCGGCTGGGGCTGCGCGTAGAACGGGCCGGGCGTGTACGGGCTCGCGGTGGAGACAGAGGAAGGGTGCTCGTGCGGGGGCACCTGCTCGAACGGCGAGATGCTTAGCGAGAGCTCGGGCGGCACCTGCGCGTCCGCGAACTTCTGGAATTCACAAGCAGACAAGGGAGGGAGATAGCGTGCATCAGCATCAGGGTCCCGCGAAGCACGGATGCAGGAACACTCACGAAGCCGCCCTGGGCGCCGTCCATGGGCGCGCCCGCGAAGGCGCCGGACGCACCGCTGTCGAGGAAGGTGGGCTCAAAGAGCGAGGTATCCACATCGGGGAGCGGGGACCAGTCGCGCTGGAGCTGCCACGCCTCGGTGGGCACGTGCTGCGCGTACGCGTCCGCGGGGACCATCCACGAGCGCGAGGGCACCGGCTGGGCGCTCGAGGCGCGGCGCTGGCCGAGCATCGCGCGCTGTGCGCGGGAGATGTTGCTCACTGGTGTGAGCGGACGCGAGCCGCCGTGCACCGGCGGCGCGGGGAGGAACGGCAACATCGGGAGCGTGATCGGGTTGTAGAGCGTCGAGGGCGGCGGCACGGACGACGAACGGCGGTGTGCGTAGAGCGGGATGGGCGCGTGCAGCGGCGTGCTGGGGCCGGCGCCCGCGCCGAAGAGGAAGCTGTCAGGAAAGTCTGGGACGCCGGGCGGCATGTGTACGCCGCGCTGCATGTCGAGCTGGCGCACGGCAGCCGCGAGCTCGTCGCCCTTCTTGCCCTGCAGGAGGAGCTGCGCGACGTCCTCGCAGCGCTGCTCCTCGGACTCGGCAAACGGGGTCTTTTCGTTGCGCTTCGCGGCGGCCTCCTCCTTCTCTTTCTTTTTCTTGTGTACAGGCCGGTACTTGTAGTTTGGATGCTTCTTCTGGTGTGCCGCCTTTTCCTCTTTCGCACGCACCTCCCAGATGCGCTTCTCGTCTAGCGGCAGCGCACGCCAGCAATTGCCTGTCCGATGCTAGATCAGAGCCAGCGTTCAGCGCGACGCCACATGGGACATACCGATGATCTTTGAGAGCGAGCAGTGATTCGTCTCGATCGAGCCGGGGACATGCTTTTGTCGCACGAACTCGCGTCGGAAGAGCATGAACGCATTCGCGGGTCGAGGAATGTAGCCTTGTGATGGCCGCTTGCCTGGCGGGATCCGTCGACGCGTGGGTTGAGGTGGTGGTACCTCTGAAGGCGGGAAGATCGCGTTTGTGGGCGACGACGACTCGCCGAAGGACTCTAGCATGTCCTCCTGGCCTGGCTCAACGTACGTGCCCGGGGTAACATTTGGTGCAAAGGTGACGCCTGCTGGCGATGGCGATGAGATTCCGTAGTTTCCTGCTTTGATCGGGGTAAGGTCTGCAGTGCGATGGTCAGGCCGCTGTAAATGCGATTGGGAAGAGAAAACATACTGATGGCCAAAGAAGATCTCCTTCGCTGAGTAGGATGTCGCACCACGGGCATGTCTATTGTCTAGAAGGTGAGAAGGTCGTGTAGCGTGAACTTGTGATGAGTGTCGATTGTCGATTGCTCGCCCGTTTGCCGAAGCTGGGAGACAATAAGAGGGCGACTGGACAGCGAACCTTATTGTTCTCCCCCATGTCTTTATACCGGTGAACGCCCATCACACCCACGACCCTCCATCCTCCGAACAGATTCCATCTCAGAATCCTCCCATCGCCTATCCTCCTCAGCCCCGGACCTCGGACACCTCCATTCCCAAATCCTCGGCAGATTCTGCTCCGCCACATTTTCGCATTTTCTCATTGGTCAGATTCCTGATTTCTCACGGGTATCGCGTGTGCCTCGTCGCGCGAGGACCTGCCTCGTCCTGTCCGCAATCATCATCTTCACCTCCGCACAGCTCAGGAAAATCTCCTCCGGACACAACCATCGCCAGCACCTCTGCTCTCGTCGTCTCCGCATCTTCGACTTCTCCTCGTCCGTGCCCGAGGCTTTCCAGTCTCTCGAGGACCGCTATGCTGCGCCAGGGTCGGCCCGCACAACCTTCTCGAAGAGCTGCCAGAGGTCCCGTGCCTGCCGGAACGAGGGCCCTGTCCTATTGCGGTCATCACCTTGTCCACGAAAAAGGCAACTAGCTTGTACCCTCTCGTTTTGGCTCTCGTCCATGCAAGTTCCTAGGACGGTCCATGTGTCCCGGCAGCCCCAGCAGGGCATCTGAGTATCGGGACTGTCTCGTACGGCTCGCTCGGCATCCTGGCTCGAGACTGCCCCATGTTCCGCGAACGCGAATACACTCAGGGCGACTCGCCCGCGGTTCTGCTGTTATGATCGCCATGATATAGCTCAAATTGAGACATTTACTCGGACATCACCTGCTCGAAAATATCTCATGTCTACTCTGCAATGCTGCGGCTGGCGTCCACCTTCCGGCGGTGTGTCAAAATCCTGTGCGCCAGCGCATAAACAACGGCTGGACCACACGTGGCGACTGCTTCCGTCCCTCTCTGAATTTACTTCCGCGCGTAATCACGCTTGCACCAGTGCAAACCCAATCGGAAACTGGTCCGACCCCACCTCCACCATCACGCGTCGCCGTCTGGCCAGCTGAGCTCGCGCAGTGGCAAACTCCGTCCGAATAAGTTGCTCGAAGCTCCATCCGCGGACCCAGGCTTCCCTTTCTCGAGCTGCTCGCCTCCGCTCATTCTACGTCGCCATGCACTTCTGATCCGCTCGCCTCATCGCCAGGACCCATCTCCAGGATACGTAACCCCCGTACTCCGCGAAACCAGCGCGTCGAGCCGGCCCGCCCGCGAACGAGCTCTTTCAATTGCGCCCTTACGCAATTGCTCGACGCATAGTTAGCCGCGCGCCCCGCTGTGAAAGGCAGGCGTTGTTCATCTTGAACCCTCCCATGAATCTTCCTGGACTCGTCTTGTATTCCGTCGCTCGCGAACTCTCGTCGGGCGGGCTCGTAATTCGTCCAGCAGGGCGTGAACTTGCTGAAACGCGTTTCAGATGTGCGGAGCTCACGACTGCTTGTGTCTGATTGACTTCTCTAGCCGTTGCCTTGCGAACTTTGGCCTACAGGTCGGTGCCGGTGATGTCAGCGCCCTCGATGCGCCTTCACTGCGACTTTTGCAGACTGGCTCTCCGCTCTTGGCTGAGGACCTCGCAACAACCCCCAAATGCTTGTTCCTGCGTCGTCCTGGACACCCCGCAGGCCCTTCGTGCAATCCTGTGCCGCTTCTTCTGCGTACTGATCGCTTTCCGGAGCCGGGTGCTATGTCTCTGTCCCATTCACTGATCAGTATGCTCTTCGAGAATGGACGGCCCCCCTCCGGCGTTTCTACGCTCGAATTTGCGGCCAGAGTCGCCATGACGTGGGCATATAGCGGTGCGTCCACAGCGCCCGGCAGAAATATTCAAGTCTCCGGCACCGGAACAGGCCCATCTGATATCGCACCTCTCCCGATCTCAATCATGCAAATTCGCAAACTGCCCCAATACCTCCTCCTGCCCGCTCGCACAAGGTTTCGATAGCACCTGGGGTCTCGCGGATCGTTCGTTCCATCTGTGGTACTTTTACCTCAATAAACGGATAGAAGCACCTACGGCCTTGTATAAAGCAGATAACTGGAATACTATGGAAGGATGGACGTTGTATTGAGCGCACAGCATCCGTACACATGTACTACAGGAGCTGTGAATATGATAACTGTCGACGGCAGTGCCGTGGCTATGGCTGTGGCTGGCGGGCACGCAGGCGCACTGAAAGTGCACGTCCCGCAGGAACCTTTCTGATTGTTCCGGATTCCACACGTCGCTCTCCTTGCACTGAATACATCCGTACTCACGACGATCCTTGACTGCCAGCGACGTCGCCGACGAACCCACCGTACATCCATGACGCTCATCACGCATCTCATACCATCGCAAACAGCACACAGACAAACGCACGCAGGACGCCACATCACGATGATATTCGAATGACACCCGCCCGACTCGACTCCGGGACGCACGTGTGGGTGACACACCTCGCACGATCCGCCTCCAGTCTCCATACGCCGCCTCCGGACGCCGCGTGCGCCTTTGAGGGCCCAGGGACGGTACCATCGCGCGCTTTCAAAGTCTCAGGTACGATACGTGCCGTGCGATGCCATCTCGCGATACTGCTCGCAGCCACGCAGAAAGATCGCAGTCTCGTACCTCGTGGGCGCTGCTGTCTGGCGTCTGGCACTGTGACAGTGCGAGGCGTAGAGCGTCTAGGGGATGCGGCTGCGTGTCGCCAGGGTGATCAGCTGTGAGATATGGCCGCTAGAGGTTGGACATATACGGGTCTAACAGCTACTCTCTGGTAACGCCTCGTCCCATCAGGTCGAAGCTATCGTACGGGGAATTGCAGGAGGGGTTCATCTTCAGTGGAATGTGCGCAAGACAGGCGTTAGGTACCTAGAGTACTGCAAGAGAGTAGAATATATCGGCTCAATGGTCTAGTAGTATGATTCGCGCTTCGGGTTGTCCCCGGTCCGTAACTCGGACTTAATCTGCGCGAGGTCCCGGGTTCAATTCCCGGTTGAGCCCTTTTTGATATGACAAGACACTCGTGCCTGGATGTCCATCGTACTTGCATACATTGCTGTTGTGGCTGTTTCCGCTTATTTTCACCGTCTCCATCTTCCCTCCAACTTGTTTTTCATTAGTCTCAGAGGCATTTGTCGGTCACCCCTGTCATGTCTCGTATGAATGAACTTTATTTCTTCTGAGTGGCGTCTTGCACTCCGAAATAACACGGGAGGCCTCGTGTTTCCAGAATGGTGCACCCCAGATAACCGTGGTCATCTCAGAGACAACGACATACATCTTCGCACTGTTCTTCCCTGATATACTCCTGGGGGGCTACCCTAGAAGTTAGAATTCTGGGGCTGACTTATGGAGGCAGTTTGTGAGCCGCGGACTCCACAATTTGTCGTCCAGAATCAGAATCCCTGTTTCATTGCCATATGCTGGTGCTAGGCCGGTATCGACAGTGAAGCTGAGTCTAGTCACTACACGTTCGTCTGTCGTTTCGATCAACTCTCGTGTGTCGACGGCTGACACCTGATCTTCCGTATAGCACTATTTGTAACCTACCTCATCCAGACCAAATCCCAATAGATCTATCGGAATGATCCTGGGACTCAATGAGACAGTTGCCTGAGTTGTCTGCTTCATAATCAAGTCGGGTCTCCTGGATACACTTGCGGCACTCATCACCCTCTACACGAGCATCTCTGCCAACACAATTGGCTCCTTTTCCTTAGTCCGGTATGAAAGAAAGCCCAGAGACAACGAAATTGCGTCAAGGTACATTGTAAGAGCATCAACTAGAGAGAACGGTCGCCAATTCAGGCTGGCGAAGCCTCTAGCTGTCAGGAACGGTCGAATAGTACGGGGACATCAGCAAAATCTCATTTTTATTTTTGTCGCTTTTACGTCTTGGTTGATCGGTAAGTGCCCCTAAAGCAAGATAAGTACAAAAGTCCAGTCCCATTGGACTGGGATTTTCCCGCTTTTCCTGCTTTGGGCTACCAAATCAGCAAAAGCGGCGCTAAGATGATTCTGACGATTTCCTGATGTAAGACATAGACGGGATTTCCGGGATAATGGGAGAAGATGGTGGTGACTGTGACCGTTCGGGTCTCTCTGGAATGATAACTGGTCCGTACGGGGGTGATGGAGAGGGCCTTTCTTGAAGCATTGGAGTAGGGGGTGACGGGGTGGATCTACTAGACCAAACGACTCGGGGCGACGAATTATACGGAGTGGGGGAAACTATAGGGGGTGGTGGTTGCTGCGCGACGATAATGATTGGTGGCGGTGTATCAGCCCTTTGTGATTGTATAGCCATTCTAAATGCCCCAAACCATCCGCTAGCATTCTCGCCCGTATCGAAGTGCCTGTTCTCGACTAACGACACGTGATCACTCCGGGAGTCTGTGCCTTCACAACGAATCGCGTCGCCGTTCAGTGATACCTTCCAGGATACCGGAGGAGCATTCCCGTAAGACTGGGTATACGAGAAGGATTGTGGGTCCGAATCCGAATCGAACTCTCGACAATCCGACGACATTTCAACGTAGTTCCAGTTTGGCTCGGGTGGCTGGTTGGTGAGGGTTAGCACCGTTCTATCACAAAGCGAGCAACCCAACTTACCACCACGTGCTCTTTATCCCAAGGGTTCCAGTATGCATACATCATGTCGCCGTCCACGACCTTCTGCCATTGGACAAGGCGATACCGCCACTCCACCGTCTGTTTGGGTACCCGCTTGGATTCCCGAGGGCGGAACATGCCTGCGACTGATTTCCTAAACCCCTTCGGCCGTGCGTAGTTTCGCAGGGCGTTGAACCATTGTTGCGCGAGGTTGTCGCTTGAGAAGCGCCACAGCACATCAACGTTTGCACCTGTACGGGTGATCGACGGCCCAATGAGCTCCCAAGTCTCCTCGTCAACCAAGGGGCCGTATTGAACATAAGCCGAGAATGCGGTAGCACCATCGCTGCACCAGCGTCAGGCCATTGGAGTCACTCGCCGTGAGTAAGTTGCGGCACTCACGACTCGAATGTTGCGTGGCGCGGATAGCATGGAACACTCATTCCGTGCGATTCCACGACGGGGTGCCCTTTGTCGGTGAACATGATCGTAGCGCGTTTCCTGATAATCAAACAGTCCATTCGACACGGGGGGAGATCCCTCTGTTGTGTATCGGGGGACTCTGGCTGTGGTAGAGGCTTTTCCGCACCAGGAACAGAACTGCTGACATAGTCCGTGTAGGACGCAGATCTTGAGATCTGCAGTGACGCAGGAGTGGAGGGAGAAAGGGCTACTTGGGTTCAGGAATGCGAGGGTCACTGCAAGTAGGGGGAAATGACGTACAGCCGGAAGGACTAAGTAGCATCGGTAGAATCCACTTCTTCGCCATCGCGATTAGCTTCGACGAAATTTCCTTCGTGGTCGGTCGACTGCCAGGGTCATGCGAGATGCAAGCTGTCAGCAATTTCCACATCGCATCTGTGAAGCCTCTGTCGACGATCTCTTGCGCGGTAGGACGTTCGAGCGTCACGCAACCAGCTCTGACATCGTCATCTGATTCCGTGAGGAACGGAGGTCGATGTGTGAAGCTCTGCCAACGTCGAGCACGGCGTCATCGAGGAGCAGAAGACACAACGACAGCCTAACTCACCTCGTAAATAAGCATGCCAAACGCGTAAACATCCGTAGCATATGACAGATGTCCAGTCTCAATTGCCTCGGGCGCCATAAACCTCAATGTTCCAGTGGTGGGACCTGATGTCTGAGCGCTCTGTTCCTTGCGATACCTGATTGAGAGACCAAAGTCCGTGACGCATGCTTTGCCGCCATCATCGACGAGGACATTGACCTCAAATGTGGCATCAAGATCCAACGCGCCTATATCCATAATCAACGCGGACATACTGCTTTGATGTCTCCATGTATGATTTTCTCATCGTGAAGGTAGCGAATGCCAAGAGACACCTCGTACAGCTAGATAAAACAAGGCGATGAGACGGATCGGAACAGGATCAGCGACGTGAGATCCGCTGACCAGTCTAGCTCGGTTACCATCCGAGAACGAGTCCAGGTATTGGAGTAGATGACCGTGCTGCATGTAGCGCAGGACTATGAAAGGTGGGTCTGCCGTGATCGATGCACCATAACAAGGAACAATGTGATCGTGGTGTAAAGTGTACCATGTCTCCACTTCTCGCATGAGGTCCTGGTATGACGAACCAACTTAGCCTAGTGGTGCCAGCGCATATTACAGAGGATCGCACCTCTTTTTTATTGTTCTTCATCCGCTTGACAGCGACTGCGAGCCCTCGCCATTCCCCTCGAACAACTACCCCAAACCCGCCACCTCCCAACTCCGCCTCAGGATCAATGTCAATGTCGTACGCAGTGATGGTCCAGCGAGGGGAGTTCGTAGGAGCTAGCCTCCCAGTGGACCTTTGGAGGCAGATGAGACCTTGTTCTATGAACCTTCGTTCTGGTCCTTCCTTGGAGCTCTGGTGAAGCTCCTATCATGACATGCCATTAGTACAGCACAAACATCTGAGTGCTGGAAACGGACATACTCGCTGCATGGCCAACATTGCCTCGTCTGCGTGATCATCCTTGACCTCCAGAGCGCGCAGCATGGCTCGATCATCCTGCTTCTCGAGGATCCGAAGGCAGATATCCTTGATCTCAAGTGCGTCCTTCCGACGCGCCTCCTCGTATTCGTCTTGATGTTGAATCACGATGGCATGTGCGGAGATCTACGTCATGTCAGTACAACTACAACTTGTACTGTGCACATCTGACCTGGAAGGAGCTCAAGCAATCATCGAGCGATTGGTTACACTCGTCAAGCGCGTTCTCGATGTCATCTTGTCGAAGGATAGCCTTTAGGAAGGGCGTCTTGCACTGCGTAGACATCACATCTCGGACATATTCCATGTTTCTAGCACAGCCTATGTCAGATGCTGCCACTTGGGAGCAGTTTAGGTGGATTTGCCTTTGCAAACGTTCGAGATTGCCCGCACTGGAATCACAGCGATTCTCCGGTATTGCCTGGCTGATCGTGTGTAAAGTCCGTTCTGCACGGCCCAACAGGGACTTGCACTTCTCCTTCGAGTACTTGACATCCTTGTAATAATCGTAAGCATTTTGTAGGACGCCTAGAGCTGGGTGTAGGGAGGACACGGCACTTATGGCTGCCTTCACAGCGAAATCCATGGCCAGAACTACTGGAGCGGAGTCAAGGTAGATATAGCGTCGAGGTCATGAGATGCAATTTATGTGCATCAGAATGGCTGTTCTGTAAATTCGCCCGACAGCAAGCATGCTTGGGTGCTACATACGGCGACCCGTTTCTCATGAAGGCGCTTGTCTGCTGCAAGGGAATTGCAGCTCCGGTGGCTCTTATCCAGAGCTGCATGGCGAGGATAAAAAGGGGTACAGCAGAACGCAGAGGCGTTCTCAATCGAGACTTTGCATAGGAATGACTCGGGTCGTGGAACGCTTTCTACTCATTTAGTGGATATGACAGAAAGCCGCAAGAGGGAGTCCTGGCATATGCTGCGATGCTCCGATTGACGCAAATCGATTCGAGGATCTTCAAATTGCCTGAGATCATGAAGTAGTTGAATTCCAGAGTGTACAAGACCAGGATGTTCGGCTCGATGTCGATTTAAACTTGGAGAGTTCAATGAGGCGATGAGGCACGCATTAGCGCTGGCGTGCGCAGGTCAGAGGCTCGCACGCTCAGGCTCCTCTCATCGACCACTGGACGTTGGCGGCGACGACCACGATACAATGTCTCTTCCTAGATCCAACTACGACCCTCGACGGGTCTGTTTAAACCCATTTCCAGCCCTCAATCTAGGAAAGCACAAGCACGCCATTGGCATTTACCTCGCCGGCGGCCTCGTACGTTGCGCAGCCTTCTTGCGCCATGCTCGAATTTTGACCGTGTTGCTCTCATTCCCAGTTTGCATTGGCGAATTGGACATTCCTTGACGCAGCCATTCTATCTGCACACGCTCACTCGCCATATGGCGAGCCTCAGATTCCGCCACCCGTTCATGTCTCCTTTGTCGACTGGGTGCCCGGCATCTGCTCGCTGCTCGGCATGATAATCATCAACCTCATCGACAAGGACAGGGTACGGGGAGAGGAGGGATTTGGAGACTCGCGCGCAGTGTGGCAGGCGCGACTGCTCCTGTTCATTGGGTTTGCTCTCATGGCGGGCGGTTTGGCGGGTAGCGTGGTGCGTCCCATTCTTCCATTCACTGTCCATCTATTCTCAAGGATTCCTGCAGACTGTGCTCGTCCTGAAGTACATCTTGGCTGGCTATACGGAACAGTTCACGTACTACGGTTACGCAAACGTCTCTCAGAATGTTGCGTTGATGCTCTCCGCCATCGTTTTATGGATCTCGCAAAGCACCGCGAGCGAGTACGAATACCACCTCTCTATCTGATTGTATTCGCCGCGTGAGCGATGTGCGTACGTGTACAGCTTGTAATATACTCGGATTGCTGGATCTCGTGAATAGAATGATGATACCATGCTCGTGGTCTGAATCCTTTAGCTCATTCACCGGCACTTTCCCAGATGTTTAACCCTTTATCACCGTCTTGCTGCTCGTTGTTGCATGCAAGAAGCTAAGTTGGAGGAGGAGATACTGTTGAGACGAATTCGAGGAGGCTAAACAGATGACGTCAGACGTTGTAGCACCAGCGGAGTGAGTGCCCCTCTTCCGCGATCCATTCACTTTTGCATGCAATGTTGACACTTAGATGAGCCTGGCGATAGCCCTGAAGTCATTGATGGCGTAGCCAGGGCGTCACACTTATATTGACGGACGGGATGTCAGATTATAAGAACGTTTCGTCAGAACCATGCTCACTCGTCTACTGCAAGCATCAGCACGCCTGCGACCTCCGTTTCCACCCCCTTGCACTCGAGTCTCACTATTATTCTACTCCAGAAGACAGTACCTATCACGCACAGCAAAAGCGAAAATGTCCTCCCACGAAGGCACCACTCTGAAGCAGAAGATCCCAGCGCAGGAGCAGGAGCTGCCCGGACTGCAGAAGAAGATGCAGCCCGAGCCATTTGACACCAGCTTGGAGACAGCGAATGGACCCGTACAGTACATTGGCATCGGGAAACTGAAGGGCAAGAAGGCCCTCATCACGGGTGGCGAGTGAGTACTGAGTGCTGAAGGTTTTGGCGACGACCGCGCTCTCGACTGACACGACTCAGTTCCGGCATTGGTCGCGCAGTCGCCATCCTCTACGCCCGCGAAGGCGCTGACGTCACCATCGTGCACCTGCCCGAGGAGCAACCTGACGCGGACGACACGATCAAGGCGATCGAACACGAGGGACAGCAGGGCCTTTCCATCGCGTTCAACCTTGAGGACTTCAAGAACGCCAAGGTCGTCATCGACAAGCACGTGCAGAAGTACGGGAGGATCGACATCCTCGTGAACAATGCGAGCAAGCAGATCATCCAGAAGGACTTCGCGGAGACGGACCTCGACGTGACTGAGAGCACCTTCCGCAGCAATATCCTGCAGATGTTCGCGGTGACAAAGTTCGCGCTGCCGCACATGCCAAAGGGCTCGAGCATCATCAATACGACATCTGTCACGACGTTCCGTGGTTCGCCGAGCATGATCGACTACGTCGCCACCAAGGGCGCCATCGTCGGCTTCACGCGCTCGCTAGCCGCAAACCTGGAACCCAAGGGCATCGTAAGCAACTCTCCACCCTACTGTGGAAATCCGCAGCTCTTACACGCATGAATCTCCCAGCGTGTTAACGGCGTCGCTCCCGGTCCTGTGCACACGCCTCTGCAGCCCGCTTCTCGTCCCGCGGACCAGATGGAAAGCTTTGGAGAAAAGACCAAGATCGGACGCGTCGGCCAGCCATCAGAGATTGCGCCAAGTTACGTCTTCCTCGCGAGTGCAGAGTCAGAACTGTATTACGGCCAGATCTTGCATCCATATCCGTTAGGTGATTAGATTGAAGAGTGAGGCCATGATAGCAGAATACAGGACAATTGTTATGTATCGTACGAGTCAGATAAAGTGCAATGTGATGCCCTTGCCTTTCATAGTTGCATCTGCATGTACTTCGGCATTCTGCCCTTGTTGTTTGTGCGATAGAGCGCAGGAGGGGAGTATACTCAGCGCTTCAACGTCCGCCAACGGCGCCTTCCAGAATTAGGGCGACTACAGTACCGCTGAATGCGTGGGAAATATGTATGATCTTCCGTTGCTGGCAATAGAGACGTTCAAAGTTGCAGCTATGTTGCTCGCTTGCCTTCGCCTAGAGGCCGCGTAGGGCCGGCTACCGCGTTAGCGATAGGTAGGCGAGAGCAAGTGGTCAACTCTGAACGACTCTAATCTCTTTACTTGTTCCTGTTCTGAGGTTGTGAGGATGATATGCAATGCTAAGGATTGTTTCATGTGTCTGCGACTGGCTGATCTCGTCTCGACTGCGATCAAGCTCGCTGTTGAAGCGTCATCATTCTGCTACAGTCGCGCTCAGGAGCAACACCCAGACTCAGAGCATCGTCCGGTATGCTCCCGCTATGGTTGGTTAGTTCTTTCGTTGACATGGAGGCGTGTTCTAGTCCTGTGCAGTTCGAGTTCTCACTTCTCTGCTTGTGCTTTCGCAGCGAGTCTAGCCTCCAGCGTCATGTTCGGGCCTCCGGTCCCTTAAGATTTGCCATGCGTCTGGCGCATGAACACTTCGTGGTAGCTAAGTACCATTTTGGTGAAGTTGGTGAATTCCCTGACTCGCAAGAAGGAACGTGCCAGGGCAGCTCACAACCGCAGGGATCTGCCTGGCTTCATGGCCTCGCCTTCTCCACTGTCTTCGGGCCCGATAGGCTGTTCTCCTTTCGGACGCTCAGCATGATGTCGAGCGCTTCGCCCAATCAGCTGTTCTCCTCAGTGCAGCCGACAGGACTTGAACATTCGAATGACCTAGGGTCTATTTCTGCTTGAGAAATGTTCTACTTGTCCTCGTGATGTTCAGCTGCTCTTGGCTTGAGCCGAGATTCGGACGACGTCTTGTTGGCAGGTGCATATGTTTTGGATGTCATGACTCAAAACTCTCAAGGGTAATCTATTGAAGAAGGTTACCAAATCCATGCTCAGACGTGGCCCTCACTCGGCGACAGGAATGGTAATTTGAATACAAGGAAGCCGGCCTGCCCGCCCATCCAGCACATCTCCAGGAAACGACGATACGGGGTAGACCATATGCCGATTTTCTCGGTATCCTAATACAACCAGCTCCTCACGCTACATGCAACACGTGGAAAGTACCGCAAGGGTGCCGTTATAGGTTGACGCTGAGCAGAAGAAGTGGGTCCGATTGAAACGTCTTCTCCGTAAGTCGCGGTCCCGTGGGTCCCCGCCCAAACGAGTTAACGCTGAATGTATAGATAATCCTGGCACTTCAGGCGGGGAGGATGCTGGCGTCTGCTGCGCTCGATCTCGCTGTCGGCGCAACTCGGTCAGTGCCACTTGCCGTTGTCAATTTCTGACCGCCTGCTGTCTGATATCGTTTGATGACAAACTCTCAAAATGTCTAGAGATTAGAGATCACGATCGCCGTCCATCGTGCGCTGAGTATATAGCCAAAGCTTTGTCGTTACGCCCCCCCCAACTGGGTAGACCACGGACGTACCCTTGAGTATCAGCCATGAGCACACAGCAAGCAACACAGGTATGTCTTCTTAGTCCGTGGCTAATCTGACATACTCACTGACTTCAAATAAAATGTGTAGAGTAAAGAGAACGACTCGATCCCTGAATACACGAGAGTACCTAGGCGAACTCCTATGGCATGCCAGTTTTGCAGAGGCAAGTATCGCTCCATTCGATGATCGACTGATCTTCGTAATATATTGAACTGGGTTGGCGGGGACTAGGTCGAAAGCTCAAGTGCGACGGTCGGCAGACCTGTGCCAACTGTGAGCGCCGTCAGATCCCTTGCGTCTATCTTCCTGTGTAAGTCGACCAGTCAATGCGTGCAACGCGTTATCTTGACAGTGCCTGAGTAGGGCAGCCCAGAATCAGCCGGGGCCCGCTTCTTAGCCTCTCAGGCTCCTTGGCTCGTCAAGTGAATTATGCCTGGATTTGTGACCCTGATTGTCAAACACTTTGCGGACGTATCTGAACGCTCAGGTGCACGTGTAGCGTTTTGAACTCACGCAATTCAGAACTGTATCATGTCTTCTGTAATCTCGGACCGAGCCACCCCTCAGGAACCTCCTGTAATCACCCCGCGGCTCTGCTAGCACGAGCCCAGATCTCTACAACGTCGGGATCGCCGGTATGGACATCAGCGCAAGCTGACATTTGTGTCATTAGTTCAAAGTCTGGGTCTCGTCTGGGTCTCAATTTTGAATTGCAGGACGACAGCGAAACTGCGGTTTTGAACACCTGCACGGTTTGTGCGAGGAATCTAGCAAGTACGCGCAATCGGGGCTGGTGTTTCGCTACGGCATGCCGGAATTCTTCGACGAGCATGAGAGCCGTTTCTTGAATCCACGGCTGATAATTGTTCCATGACAGTTACTATATCGACGTCCCCACCTGCACCTCAACACGGCTGCTGTAATGTTATGTCACTACACTTCACGAGAGGAATGATTTGAGGTTGGCATCGACATGATTCAGATGGCTCTGAACAAACAGCATGGGCAGTAACAAATAGTTGAGACCCTTGGTTGGTACAAGAGCCTTGCGCCTGACATACAGCAGTATCATAATATTCGCAGATAACCAACACGCGGCGTACGTGCGGGCCGCTTGCCTTGCGCCACGCCGCGCCACTCATGATCATTCGTGGCAGTGTCAGCCGCTCCGAGCCTTGGAACACGTCAACAGGCTCAAAAACCAACAACGGTTCGTTCCTAACTCGAAGATCCTGGCTTTGAATGACATCACAATTCGCCCAAGAGATCTCATCTGTCATGCACTGCATGCATGGTGCATCTGTCGTCAAATGAGACAACGGTGGCGGCTACAAGGAGCCTGTGACGGTCTCATGCTTCTCTTACTGCGGTAGCTATTTGCGGACACGGTGCGAATGCTCCGGTTGGCCGCGTCAATAGACCCTGATGGCTTCTTCTTCCGCTCCGATAAGTACCGGGGATAAGCGAATGAACACCCTGTCGTTGCATAACTCCCAGCCGTCATGGCGTCTGCGTCGTGTAGCATTCCGCTCTCTCGAGTCAAAATCACCTCGGAGTTCTGGGTGGATAGGCGTCATGCAATCCGACACGGTTCTCTACCGGCCATTTATGAGCAAATGAAACTTACCGGAAGATGGGATTGTCTCAAGTTGAAGTGGAAGCCAGGCGAACCCAACCCGCCGTTAGTGATGCCCTGATGTTCCAAAGTATCGTCACCGTTGATGATAATTCAATAGACATCGATTCTGGTAAGCGCAGACTCAGGCTCGGATCCTGTGCATTCTGTATTGCTGTCAAAGAGGCGCCCATTCATGTGCCTTGAACTAACTGAAACACGTTCAGGGACTCTGACATCGCAAAATGGCTAGAGGCTGGCTGCTACTTTCTCTCCTCTGACTGTGACCACCAGCTCGCCGACCTCGTTGAGGAAGCGGTGAGCAACATCCGCAGAGCGCAGCAAGAGGACGGATACATCAACACCTATTACACTGTACGCGATTACATTGACTGGGAGGACATGCTGATGAATCCAACATTGCACGATAGGTAGTAGAACCTAGTAAACGCTGGACGAACATCTCGTGAGCGTGGGTCGCTGAAACATAAAGCTCATGCTGACGTAAGGGCTGTCGACAAGATGGTCGCATGAGCTATACGATGCTGGTCACTTGCTGGAAGCCGCTCTCGCCCACTACGAGTACAGTCAGTAGCATCCAGAGTCATTTGGGGATGGCATCTAACTTTATGTAATTCAGCACACTCCATGCGTCTATTAGATCCTCTCTTGAAGTACATACGTTACATCGGATCTGTGTTCGGCCTGGCTGAGGGTCAAAAAGCTGGGTAAATTTGACAAATGTGATTTCATATTGACAGATATCTCTTGAATGATTTTCTACCTGTCAGATACCCTGGGCATCAAGAACTCGAGCTAGCATTACTGAAGACGTATGAAGTCACCGGAGACAAAGCTCTCCTCGAGCTAGCCAATTACTTCATCGAAGAACGCGGACAACACCGCCCGGAAGGTCATTACTTCGATATCGAGGCAGAAGCTCGAGGGGAATCACCAACGCCAGGCCCAGCGCCCAGAGATGCTCCAAGGTACTCATACCATCAGGCTGATCGTCCAATACGTGAGATTCGTGAGGTAGAAGGACATTCTGTCAGAGCCATGTGAGATAGTCTATTTGACGTGTGCTCTAGCTAACGGCTGACAACGGCTCCACACGAACGCAGGTACTGGCTCACTGCGGTTGCTTCCTTGGCTCGTCTGACAAAGGACAAAAGTCTCCTGGCCGCCGCTGAGACGCTTTGGGGTTCGACAAAGAGAAAGATGTACGTCACGGTGCGTTCTATTCCCTACTATCAAAGCTTCCCATCCAAATGCACGATCGTCAGGGAGGGCTCGGTTCTGTCCCTGCATGGGAAGGATTCGGGCCCGATTACTATCTTCCAAACGAAACCGGTGAGTTTTTGCCAGAGTGCTTCACGCTTCTCGTTGAAGCTTCTGTCAGGCTACTTGGAGACCTGTGCTGCAATCGGTCTAGTACTGTTCGCCTACCAGATGCTACTCATTAGTCCGTACAACAACGATTATGCGGACGTGGTGGAGTTGGCCTTACACAATGCGGTCCTCGTCGGGGTCTCTTTAGATGGGAAGCGCTTCTTTTACGACAATCCCCTTGCGACGATCGGGAAGCATACAGAAAGAAGTACCTTTTTCGAGGTCTCCTGTTGTCCAGCGAATGTTCGTCTCACGCCTTGTTCATAGTGCATCGCTAACTGTCAATGGTCACAGGTTTCGAGGCTCATCGGCTCATTGGGAAAGTACATCTACACCATTGGATCTGACGGCGCTGTCCATGTCAACCTCTATATCTCCTCCACGTTCGACATCAAACAGTCAAATGGACAGCACACCAGAATGATCTTGGAGTCCAATGGACCGTGGAAAGGCGGTGCGAAAGTCACCTTGGCAGGAGAAGCAGGCAGCGAAGTCAGGGTCCGTCTTCGGCGACCGCTTGGCGCAGAGTCTTTTAGAGTATGACGAATTGCCATTACTACTCGCTTCTCTTTTGACCCACGCTAAAATAGGTCGAGGGTGCTAGTCAGGGAGACTATGATGGGGTCGATGTCGAGATGACCGCGAACTCCTCGCTCACGATCCATTTCGCGTACAACGCTCGCCTTATCTATCCGCATCCGCTCAATATCGATAACCGCGGATGTGTCGCAGTCGCACGAGGACCATTCATTTACTGCGCGGAGACCATCGACAATCCACACGTCGCCGACTTGCGCTCGGTGCGACTCAGCCAGCCTCTGGAGGTCACAGAGGTAATCGACGAAGACAGTTTCAGCGAATGGGGCGTCAAGCCGGTTGTCTTGATGGTGCTTGCGTCGCTCGTCCACCCAGAGACCCATCAGGTACAAGAAAAAACTCGGCTGAGGTTGATTCCGTTGTTCATGTGGGCAAACAGGGGAAGGTCAGACATGAGAGTATGGCTACCAGTGACGAATCCCGGGGAGACTACCAGGAGCGATAGGGTAATGAAGTAACTACAGCCCAACAGTACGGGAGGGGCGTTTCCAGCGTTTGTAATACAAGTTTCCGAGCACGTCACGTTCCACGATTATGCACTTTGCCCTTCCAGATCGCGGCGAATCAACGCCGCCCATGTTGTTGGCTCCCGCCCAAGGAGCCACCTGGTGATATTCGGATTACCGGGAATTCCTCTAGCGGAAAATGGTATGAGAACTGATTCACGTGTGAAGGTGACAGATCGCACCTTTTGTCGTAGTAATAGAGCATCCTGTCCAACGCTTCTGCTGCATAGTCCCCCTGTATCTTAACATGACCCAAGGACTTCTGCAAGACTTGGTCTCTGGGGACAAGTTCACAAGTGATGTTTCGTCTCGTGTATGAAGACAACTCCCGAGCAACGTCTTCATAAGTACAGTTCTGCCCGACCAGATCGTACCTGGCACGGTTGTGCGGAGCAGGGTCTAGGATGACCAGACGCGCAATGGCGGCGAGATCCTGAAGGTCAAGATACCCTTGCAATGTGCCTGGGGTGTAAGCGCACGTGATCTTGTCCGCAGAAAGCACATTAGCCAAGGGGATATTTTGCATGAACGAGGTGGGCTGGAGATATTCTATTCAGTAAAAGGCGCCAACTGAGAATTTGATATCAAGAAACCCACTTGAAGAATAGTGTAGTTCAGACCAGATTCGATTAGATATTCTTCGACGCTATGACACAAACATATTACATCATGATCTAACTCTCGAGTCAAAATTGGGTATAACACTCACTCGCGTTTGATCTTATGATTCAAGAGCTTAGTGAGGATCGAAAACAGCACGCTGCAGTATACGAAATGTTTGACGCCAGCCAGCTTGGCGGCGTCTATGATTGCGATACCCATAGCTGTTTCCTGTGGATGGAATGCGGGTGCGTTGTGGAACACTACGTCCACGTTCTTGAGGGCAGGAGGTAGAGTGCTGGCTTCCAGGAAGTCTCCGATCGCAAATGACGACAAAGGCAGCTGTGAAAACTTGGCTTGCAGTTTCTCCATCGCTGACTTCGAGCGCACGAGCAGACGGAGATCGGACGGCGGTACCTCACTCAACAGGGCCTCGATAACGAAGCCAGAAGTCCTGCCGGATGCGCCCGTAACAAGGATAGTCATTCTGGTCCATCATTTGTTCAGTGAGCGTGGCGAAGATGGTAGTCAGGTACGCACATATGTCGAATTTCTTTCAGCTGGTGCTGTCGAGAACAGATACTGCCTTGCAGTTGTGATGGTTACGACCAGATGAGAGAGGTAGGGGATAGGACGAGGGACGGCTGGTTTGTATTTGAGCCCGAGGTGCGCCACTGTGCAGTCAATCGCTACGTCATACAGATCGCAAGGTGCGGTCACGCCATGTGAAAGCCTCAGCACACTGACTATACTGGCTTCTGTCTGTGGGAGCCACAACCTCATCCACAGCTGGAACAACGTCATCTACGCGTCGAGGGAGTGCTCTAATTGAGCATGAGACGGGCCTGGGTTGTTGACACAATCTTGGCCCGTGTACTTCGACAGCACAAGTGACATAAGTATCCATCTGGACGAGGTTCAAAGCTTCCCCACCAAATTGATGAGAGGTCCTACTCAGTTTGCTAGCTCACCTATTCCTGACGTGTTAATGGTCCTCGAGTGTCTTTGCGACCGGATGATTTGAACCGTACGGCTACGCTCGTAGCACGAGTACCATTGCAAATGGTATGATGAATCCAAAAACTTCAGGAGAAAGGCTTTCAGAACAAGTGGTGCGAGTAGTACGACTTGCCGCAAGCATGGAACTGAGACTGGGCTGAGGCTGGCTGAGGGAGGTTTGCCCCAGAAATCAAATCACGTGAGCACGACTAGATATATCCGGACAGGCGCCGTTTCCCTGTGCCGAGAACAACTTCCCCCTTTGTGAAAGTTTGAACGCCGACGGCGAATCTGACTTGTCCTTCTTCAGGCAGGACGATCACCGCCCCCTTTCTCCTCCTTTGTCTTGAGATGATACTGGTTTATTAGCCGCGGCTTACGTTCTGCTCACGATGCTGCATGGCATTGACCGGGCTTGCAAGCAGTTGCAATGAGAATCGATGGCTGACTAACTGCCGATCGAACGCCTCATTCTGCCTTTGGAAGTACGCACGACATCGTGGGGGCATTTCATGCTAGTCGGGCCGACACGACTGAGGTTCATCTACAACGCCGTACTCCTAGTAACCAACCAGTTTCTCGAGCACCATGCCTGCTCTATCTATCGTCAAGGCCGCGAACGCGGCATTCTCTCCATCCTATCTTCCCGTGGCGATATTCGTAGGCGGGACGTCGGGAATCGGGCAAGCCATGGCGGAGGCATTTGCTCGTTACACCAAGGGCAACGCACACATCATCCTCTGCGGTCGCAACCGTGAGGCTGCAGAGAGGATCATCGCGACCTTCCCAAAACCGAGCATCTCTCAACCCGAAGCGCGTCATGAGTTCGTCGCCTGCGATGCCATGCTCATGCGGAACGTGCATACCACGACGTCTTCCCTTCTCGATCGCCTTCCCAAGGTGAACTTCCTCGTTCTATCTCCGGGGTTCTTCAATGTCACAGGCCGCGACGAGTCCTCGGAGGGAATCGACAAGAGGCTGGGGCTGCACTACTATACGCGGTGGAAGTTCACCTATGACCTCTTGCCTCTTCTGAAGAGAGCAAGGGATGCTGGAGAGGACGCAAAGATGATGACAATCCTCGGAGCGGGTGCTGGTGGAAAAATCGATCTCGACGATCTTAGTTTGAAGAAGCGTTACAACGTGGCTTCTGCAGGTCTATCAGGATGCACCTACAACGATCTGATGATCGAGGTATGTAGACCTTTGCGCTATTGTAGTGTCTCGCTAGAGATAACATTGGGTGTTTTCAGTCGTTCGCCGAGAAAGAGCTGGGCATATCCTTCATCCACGCCGCCCCCGGCGTCGTTCGCACACCTCTCCTGCAGCCAGATAGCCTTGTGCTTCGTCCCGTAGTCGGAGCACTCATGTTGCTAATGTATCCGTTCACGTTATCCGCCGAGGATTGCGGCGAGTACATGCTGTGGGCGCTTCTCAACAGCGGCTCAGGGGCGCAGCGCCGGGACAGCAAGGGTGACGACATTGGCAAGAAGAGGTACTACGGCTCGGAAGAAGCAAGGAGCCGCCTTTGGGAGCACACAGTCGCGGAGATGAAAAGAGTTATCAGCGCGGACGCGTAAGGACTAAATACTCCCGGACAATATCGCCTCGTGTACAGTGTACCTAGAATGGTAATCAACAGTTTGGCTCGTAGCCTTTAGACTACGCGTCGCCGATATCGCTGATCTCATAACGGCTGCCCTGCTTCACACGGCCGATAGTCTAGATTAGTCCAGACCTTAAAGTCCACAGTGAAGTCTCATCAAGGTAATCATATTACAACAATCTGTCGACAAGCTGAGACAGAGACCTACAGTACCCGGGAAACTACAATACACGTTCAGATGACCAGCCTTAGGTGCGATGAGATAACATGGTAGGTGGCGGGGTTGTTTGTACCGATACAACAAGACATTGGAGGGGACGTGATGGATCATGGAAGCGCTGACGGCCAAGTCCTTCGATATTCAAGCCTGCAGCCAGCAGCAGTACCAGCGTTGCTGACCGAAATAAGCGTAGAGAAGATGGGCGGGCAACCAGGGACATCCGACAGGTACCTACCCGCTATGTCAGCATAAATGAGATAATCTATGAGAGGTCATAGAAGGCAGCTCACCGATGACGCGCTCATAGACAACCTACAAAGCCGTCGTAAGCTTGATAGTGTAGACGGGGCCGGAGCCTTGCGGCGCCTTGTCTGCAACGTGATCGTCGGACGGTACAATGCCGTCGAAGACATACTCGCCACCGAGGCAGTCGACACGTCTCGGGTCATGCGACTTGCCCGCCGACTCGGGGTGGGCGCACCGACGGCGGCACACTGCCGCGACCTCGTCCGCCCTGCGCCCGCCCATCCGCCGGAGCGCACCAGGTGTCAGCTTGACTCGCACATGATCGGCGAGGCGGACGAAGACGTCGCCCAGGGTAACGTAGCTGAGGACCTCGGGACCCCACTGTGGTCCCTTGTCGTACGGCGTGACGACGACATACTGCTCCTCAGGGAGGGATGGGATGTAGAGACAAAATGTAGGGACTTCTGGGTTTGTTGCGGCAACGGAGAGTATGTCGAGGCTGAGCCCCTCGGGATCCTTGAAGCGCATGTCCCATTGGATACGCTGCTCCAAAGGGGTCGCAAGGATCCTATTGATGCGATGGCGCGTCACCAAGGGCAGCTTGGGGAGTGGTGACAGGGGGCGAAATGCTAAATCTGGCAAGGAGTTGTCGCGGTCGGGAGGGGTGCCACGCTCTGGCGACGGGGACGCGGGGACCTTCTGCGGCGAGGACCAACTGGATGCCGACGCGCTGCTTGGTTGGTTGGGTAGCGACGAAGGAGGCGGTTTGCTGACAGTGTCGCGGGCGGTAGACCTGGCAAGAAGAGCACGGGTGGGAGGCGGCAAGACGGGTATTCCGGCGCTACGGCCTGATGATGTCGATGCAGCAGCAGGGGACTCTGGTCCATCTGGGTGCACAAAGCGCACATGTCTGGGGGGCATTATGTAGATGGAGATGGGGCGGGGACAGGAGCGAGAGCCTTGGTCATTTTATCTGCGTGTCCTGACACCTATATTCGGAGGACAACTATGCCCGCAATAGGATGATCCTGATTTCGGGATCTTGCCGTATCCGAGAGGATGGAGAGACACAGGCAGAATAGTGTCGAAAGACCAGCTTATGTAGAACCTGCCATAGATAGACGGTGATACCAGGAAAGCACTGTCATTTGTACGCGGACGGTGATTCCCAGACCAGCGCAATGACCACGCAGCCTCCACCGGATCGCTCCGGGGTATAATATGGAAGGAAGACAAAAAGCTCTGCAGCGCACGGGACACTCGGCGCTGTGGAGACGCATCGAGCCCGATGCGAAGACATGCACCGCTGTGCTCGACCATAGAGCTAACAGGTTGCTCAGCACTGTAACATCCAGGCGGTGATATATGGATACTAGTAAAACCAGTGAATGGCGAGCGCTGCATGGCTGAGTAGACCTATACATCCAAGGAGCACAGTCGTTTGGATAGCCAGTTGCTCACTAAGCGCTGGATGCGGCATTGTCCTTTCTGCCGGAACTAGAGGCGGAGGATGACAAGGGCACGCAGAGAAGCTGATATTCGACCGACAGCTCTGGACTGGGTTGTCCCGCAGTGGACAATGATTATGAGTCATCAGTCAGTGATGGCAAGAGATAGTTGCCACAGATCAGAGGTGTTTGAAATTCGAGAGCACCAATTTTCAAGAAGTCGTTATGATACTGATGCTGCTTCCATCTCGGCGGCTGTTTCTTCAAAACAGAGCAAGCCAGGGACCAGACATATCCACCGGAAGGAATCTAGTCATACAGGCGCGCTGGATCAGACCGGCCTTCCGGCAGCTCTGTCTGCAATCAATGGCCCTACAGCTACTCACACGCCATAATATTCCAATCAAGTGGATGATGAAGGGAAGGCGAATGTTCGGTCATGACGCCCGTGATCGTCGCCTACCCCCATTCAGACTATGACGACGAGATATGTGTCTCTGCATAGCGAGATGTAGCAATACTCACCATAAGCCACAAGAAGTGGTGCTCAAAGCACGCAACGTGTATCCGCCTTAGCGTCGAGTGTCCGACTGGAAGCGTTGATAAGGAATGCCTCGTAGATCGTGCAGGATCGGTGTGCAGAGTCCTCTTGATCCTGTAAGTGAGGATGGTGCGACCCGAGTCGGTCAAAGCCTAAGAGCCTGCATAGACCGACGACCGACTTGATACAAGACACCAGAGCACATCCAACAAAAGGATATATACTAAAGCAGCTGATGGCAGTCCTGAGGGTAATTGACAGATTGCCATGAATGCCGCGCAAGGGGCGCTCCGCGCGTTGCTCAGCTTCGCTGTGCAAGTCAAATTCGCACAGCGCTTTGGCAGTGGCTGTCAAGTTAGTATCACGTGATCGGGACGACTCGCGCGCTTCGCAACTTATCGCGACTTCACGGCGCACGCGGCTCGAGTCGCACGAGGAGACCTCGAGGGCTCCATGTATATGCTACGAACGCAGTCTCCAGTGGCCCTTCGCGCAGTATCATCTATGAACGCCGAAGCTTTGCAGCCTTTTTGACCATCTAAGGTTGGCGCAGACTTTCCAGAATCCGGATGTGGCAGATGACACGGGTCCGATGCGGAGGCAGTGATTTATCGTCAAAGTCTAAAGATGCAGGCCTGAGACTATGACCTCGGAAGAAGTGCGACAATGGATCTGGTAATGGGATCAGCTGTGAGTCCTTCAGCTGGGGCTTCTGTCACCAACTTGATTAATCAGGGTGAAAGCCATGGGAGCACCAATCCCTTTCAGTGGACAGTCTCGTTGCGTCCAGTAAACATTTACAGTCCGTGCCAGATGGATCCAGTATTGCGCGAAGTATCCTTTCCCACTCAGGCAGCTTCTCGATTCACTCCAATAAATAATGAGGAGCGACACGATGACTCAGGTCCACCACCGCCATTGGCCCATGCTCCTTCCACATTAGGAATACGGGCCCGGGGCAGGTCTCTCTCACATAATCGATGGAGGCACGGTTCTGACGTTCATTTCCACGGCAACTAGCGTAAGTTTATCTGTGCCGATGTCAGTCTACAAGATATCTGCTGCGGCCCAAAAGACTCATTCCAGTCCGACGATGACATGCCGGCATTCGGGATCGGAGCTGCTCTGTCACTCCCTAATACACGGATTCGGAGTATCCCTCTCTGGCTCTCTGGAGCTTTGGAATCCCGAAAATGGGGAGGTCGCTTTGCCCTCCGTTCTCTTGCCCTCCGTTTCTTTCTGCCCACTCGCCCGCAACGTTTCCGAAGGACGACGATTCTAGCAGATAGCGTCGCAGGTTAGATCATCGTGACGCACTGCGCTGCTCCACGGCGGACTTCGTCCGATGGCCCGTGATCGTGAGGTTCACAGCCTGGTTTTCCCATGTCACCGCTGCATCGCGGGTTGTCCGCACACATTCAAAACGCCCTATCCAGCATGCGGTAGGACGTCTTGCTTTTGCTCCGTGCTTTCCGCTCGTCGTTAGTGAAGTACTGAAACTGCGCTCGCCGACGTCTCGGCAGTCCGAATGTCGCTCAGCAACCTCATGCCGGACTCCGGAGGACCCGACAATTTAATTATGTGCAAAACCCTCAAAGAATTCTTCCGTATTCCCGATGACATTTGGATAGAGCACCGGGCACCCGCGTACTCGGACTATCTATCGAAGTTTGCAGACAGTTCGGCGACTACAAGCAGCATCTTCTGAACTGCATCAGAGTGCGAACGCCCGGTAGGTAGTTCCAGCCGCGCCAAAATGCATGCGCAGGCGAGCCTGCAGATCTCGAAGGTTTCTGCGTGTGTTCTCCGCTGCCGACCGAGGGGTTCCAGCAAGATTGGCAGCTACTGTAATATCAGGCATCTTTATCTCAGAAGACAAACTTCAGTAAGATGTCGAACATTGCGTGCCTAGCACTCCGCCGCCCATCGGGTGTGCTCGGCTTGGCGGCTACCAGCAGAGACTTCCGGGTACAGAAGGCGGACTGCCCAGATGATGCCGGCGGCTGCTGAGGCTCGTGTCTGGCATGTCCAGGCTGGCTAAGGGACCTCGAAGGTTCCCGCGCTCTACTGAGCTCCTACATTTCTCCGGAGATTCCCGTGAGCCCCCGGCGGATACTCCGATCTAAGAAGTACTTATGGGACTCGTGTAAGTGATGCAAATGGCAATCAACTGTCCGGCTCGCGGGCTTTAGACTGTTTACGCAGCGCCAATGCCGTTGATCTCATGACGCTTGCCATGCTTATCGCGTCGGCTTAGTACTGCCGAGATTAAGCCAGACCTGGATATTCACTGTGATGGTTCTTACGATAGAGTGCTACAACACATCAACAAGCTTGAAGACAGATCCTATGATACATGGAAAACTGCTACAATACACTCAAGAGGTATCTGTCGTAAATACCGATATTGGATGGTGGGGTGGGGGCACATAATGGGACACTTGACTGCGGTATATGGATATAATGAATAATGAGACAGTGAGAACCAAATCCTTCAACTCTGCGCGACCCTGCGAATCTCCATAGCAGTGACTCCAACATTGCTAACAATGTGCAGATAAAACAACGGCTGACGGCTATGGACATCCGGGACACTTGTGACCGCTATGTCAGCACTTCTGAGACTGCCTCTGGCAAGATGTTGAGGGGCGGCTCACCAACAACATGCTCATCGACGACCTTGACTCGCAGCTGGCGCCCTGAAGTTCACAGTGAAAACAGGTCCACTGTCTCTGGGAGCCCCACGCACGATGGCATCATCTGCCGGTTCGATGCCATCAAAGATGTAGTGGTCCCCGAGGCAATCGACGCGACGCGGATCCTTCGGTTTGCCGGCGAGCTCAGGGTGGGCACACCGCTTCCTGCACGTAGCCGCGACATCGTCGGCCTTGCGGCCACCCATGCGCCTGAGAGCACCGTCGGATAGCTGGACGCGCAGGTGGTCGAATAGACCAACGAACACGTCACCCAAAGTGACATAGCCTAGGACCTTCTCTGCCCACCAAGGTTCCTTGTCGTACGGCTTCACTATCACGTACTGGACCTCGGGAAGTAACGGTATGTGGAGACAAAGGACGTTTACGTCTGGATTGGTAGCGGCGACGGACAGGACAGCGTGACTGAGCTCTTCAGGCTCTTTGATACGGATATCCCATTCGACGCCTTCTTCCAGCGGACTGATCAAGACCCTATTGATGGGCTGCACCCTCCCCTGAGGAAGCTCCTGGAGGTATGGGAGGGGAAGGGAGGCAAGTCTGGGTGAGGAATTATGGAGGTTGGGTGCAGTAGCGTAGCGCAGCGCGGGCGCCTGTTTCGGCGATGGATGGCCGAACGGCGATCCACTGTCAACAAGAGTGGAAGAGGATGCGGGAGAGGAATAGTCGATGTCGTTGAACGTATCCGCTTCGTGAATGGCACTGCGCGCAGTGAAAGTCGGAATCGAGCTACCGCCAATGCGACTCGATGACGTTGAGGCAGTGGATGGGGAATCTGACCCTGCCGGCAAAACAAAGCGAACCTGTCTGCGAGCCATGGTGAGGGGGGATGGTGGGGTGGTATGAGGTCAAGGACGTCGGCTATGCGCTTTCCCGCGCACCCTTATAAACGGAGATGAGGTGCGACTGATGTGCCGCAAGCTGGGCAATAAGAAGCTTCCGCATCAGGAAGGGTGTGGTGTCACCACAGAACGGCACAGTGAGCACAGACATCTGGCACGCGGAATACGCGGGAACAGCCAGAGGGGTCACGTTAGGACCTCATCCTGGGTATCAGTATTTGGAAAGTGTGAATTCTCCCGGGTACTGCTTGCTAAGACAGTGTCAACGTCACACTGTCTTTCGTCTGACCTAAATCGGAAAGGAACAGAGCCAAAAGATCAGAACAGCACAAAATCTACAGGGACGCCCGTCTTTGTGGAGAAGACACGGACCCGAGGACAGCAGTGCCACCCTAGGCTCGCAGAGGGTGGATTCCCTAGCGATGTGGCCGCGAGGCGGCGCAATACGTCTGCTGACAGTCCTGGCAGACGACGGGCACCGCATGGCTGGGTAGACCTGTGCGCACGGCGGAGCATAGGAGCCCAACCAGCCAGGGTGCTCACTGAGCACTGCACAGCTAGCTTCCATATTCTGGAAAGGAATCGACAGCCTTCCAGATAGTCTATCCATCTTCGACGTCTCCGAATCGGCTCATCTGTGTGGGCACACGGTCAAAGCTCATATATCAGTGGTCAGCACTTGATATAGTCAGAGTCTAACGATCTAAATGGAGCAAGAGTCATCGGAAGACGAGAGTCACAGACAAAGATTTATGCCGCGAGACCGTCGACGTTCATCTACGTGACGTTGCCTGCAGGAGTCTTTTACTGGCAATTTGGCAATGGCTACCAAGGTAAAATTGGCACAAAGGCAGAAAGGACCAATGCCCTTGATCCACACGCAAACAGATCTACCTAAAAGTCAAAGACCCAGCATCCACACCAAAAAAAACATCCGATCAAATGTATGACCCCGAGAGACAACTGATGATTCCTGGCGTCCGTGATCATCCGCCGAACCCCCAATTGGACTGAGACTATGAACGGAAGTCTTGAGATAGCAAATTACGACAACACTCACCAACAGTCGCTAGAACTCATTTACCCAATGCATGAATTGCACCTTGATGGCTAGAGCCCGGCAGAAGGACCTGAAAAGGCATGCCTCGCAGCACTGGCGTGCTGAGTTCTCTTGATCTCGCGGTTCAGGTGGCACGACCCGACTCGGCCGAGGCCCGAGAGCAGACCGTGGGTCGGCTTGTAATCAGATCCCAGACCAAATCCGCCGGAAGATAAATACGAAAGCAGCTGATGGCAGTACTAAGGAAGACTGGCAGATTGCGATGACCTCAGCCGCGCGTTGCTCCGCTTCGCTGTGCAACGAGCCAGGTTCGCACAGCGTGAGTCTGCCAGTGGCTGCGATGCTCGTCACGTGACTTTGACGCGTCTGTCAGCTGCACGTGTGCACGCGTCTCGTCGATCATTTATGCGCCACCATCGCGACCACACGTAGCTTGAGCCGCACGAGGAGACCTCGAGGCTTCATGTTCGTGCATCATATGAAGAAATTCTCCTTCAGCTCTTCGCTCGATCTGATCTGTGATTTCGGCCATCCGCAGCGTTCGTCGGCTATCTGTTCCAACGGCTTGGTACATGCTGGTGTAGTCTTTTGCAATATCCCAAATGCGGAACCTAAGCTTCGTCGGATATACAGGGATAGTGTCCAGGATTGACTGATTAGATCAATTATGGATCTAACTGTGAGCCGCTCTGCTGAGCCTACATCGAGCTGATCAGGGCAACGTCACCCCGTGGGAGCACACGCTCTTCCAGTGGAAAGTCTAGGGGGAAGTCAATGGAAAGTGTCAGATGTACCCACCAGACAGCCGGCGCTGTATGGGTGAATTCCGCTTTACGCGCAGGAGGCTTCTCCTCTACCGGAGTTCGTGCCCCTGCGTGATGGTCGCCGCATCTCAATCCGTTCCGACAATCCACGAGGAGCCGCGGGCGGGACGGGCTCCGCGACTATACCCATACCCCATCTGGAATGCAAAGTAATGTCTATCGTCTCATGCGGGAGAAGCACAACTTCGACGTTCATTTCCCCGGCAGATAGTGCAGAGGGGCCTGTGCCGCTATGAAATTCCTCCTGCGTTACACGCGACTCCGCCCAGCCCGACGCGCCCGTGACATCGATCCTAATACCCAGATTCGGACTACCCCCGTCTGGCTGTGAGGCTCGGGGGCCCGGATGCTGGGGGATTTTGGGCCCTCTCTCTTGCCCTCTGCCCACTCTTCTACAGTCCCGGCCATAGCCACCCCGCGCGTGCATGGTCCACAGTGAACTGCACGCGATGGGCGACTAGCCAGTGTCGCGGATTAAGCCATTGTGGCGCCGACACACAGCGGACTGCCTCCGATGAGGTGCGATGATAAGGTTCGCGGCTTTGTTTCCCATGTCAAACCCGAGCGGTATCGCGGGCTACCTTCACCGACGTGTGGCGCTTGGCCAGGCATGCTGCCTGATGCCGCGCCTTATCTCCCTTCTCTCCGAACCCTGCGCTCATCATGGCCGACGCCGTGCTCACCGGCGCCTCGTGAATTTGAAGATGCCCTCGATTATTTTGCACACAATGGTTGAGCTTTGTACCGGAATTCCTGGTGAAAGTGATAGATGACGGGAAATCCACCATGCGACTGCGCAATATCGTACATCGAGCATCAGCCTTCCGCTCCACTCCGTTGCCCGACAGGGGGACTGCTCCCAGCACCTTCTGACCTTCCCAAGAGCGAAGTAGCTCGGGCGGCAACACCGAACACTTGGTATCTGCAGCTGCCTTTGCGGACGCAGTCACGGGTGTCTCAGGGTCTCGCGCGCATCCTCCGCAGCGCACCGAGGGTGCTGTCGGGCTCGGTGACTAACGAAAGGCACCTCCTTTCACAGAAGACGCACGCCAGGGCAGTGGCGCCGAACGTCCGCTTCCGCACACTGGAGTCTGGCGAACGTCGAGGTTTCCTGCGCGTTACAAGCACCCCGGGCCGCAAATTCCCGCCACACAGCTGGCGGGCACTCCGTCTTCTCGCGACAAGCTTCTAGGCTTGTTCGTCGCGCGACATGGACCCCGACACCCCCGCATCTGCGCAGTTCGGAGGATATCCGATGCGCATCGCGCGGAGCGTATGCAGATGCCAGACTCCGATGGCGCCAAGAAGGGGGGAGATTGATTGATTTATTTTATGAGCAACGTGTGTGCGCGAGCCAGCGAGTGAATGAAGCCATCGTGATCATGGATTCGATCGAATGTGCTTCAGGAGTGCTCACGTCTGCCATGCAATTTACGATACGGACATACGGGCACGGCTCCGCAGCACCAACTCTGCCCTTCTGCAGTCGGAGCGAAAGCAGCGCTAAGAATGACCTGAGCCCGCGCGGCGTTGGCGGTCCCTCTGTGCTTCTTGAGATGCCGCCTCCATTGCATTGCAACGCGCCCCGCTGGTCGCAGTGACCAAAATCTAGCTTTCGATTCGTCAGCACGCGAGCACATGAACGCGCGAACAGGGGCATTTCCGCCTACGTACTCTGCCTCTATCACAGCCCGCTGATCCTATCGCACGCTGCATGAGGAACTCAAGACAGACCCCGTCAAACATCAAATGCTCGATGCAATTCGCAATCGAGCTGACATTGTTGCGCGGGCGGCCGCGCGAGCGAGCATGATCATCATGACTGTAGCCCCGATCGAACGTGCCCACTCGAGTGCTCCACTGCTCACGCGTACGTCGCTTGCTCGCAAGCGACCGACACGGAGACTAGGTTCCGCAGCTCTGACCATGTAGCGTCGGAGGCCAAGACAACGTTAAGAATAGCTCAGGCCTGCTCGTCGCCGGCGGACCCTGCGTGCTTCTCGAGGCGCCATCTCCATTGGTGCTGTGCCGCGACGCGCCCCGCTGTCCGCGGTGACCAGACTCTAAGTTTCGATTCGTAAGCACGCGGACACAGGCATGAGAGCGATGATATCACCCAGTCGGGCAGAGAGCCCCTATCACAGTCAGCTAATCCTACCGCCCCGCTACGAGCAGATCCCAGGATGCAGCCTGGTGCCTTCCGATCATCAGACGCTGAACGCAATCCACAATCCGCAATCGTTCTTGCTCGCAAGTCTGTTCGTCAGTCAAATCGGATGCGGGCGGGGTGCCATCTATCTCCATCCATCTGACACGGACTACGTGGCGTGAACTGTTCGGATGGCGAGTTGCTGCCCGTCGCGCAGGACCCTTGATAGACGCAGCTGATAATTAGAGGGGAGTACAGAAGCACGGAAATACAAATGTGTTCAGGTACATGATTCCTCCGTTGTCCGCGAACCCGAGAACGCAGCTGGTGACGCAGGTCTAAGACGGGTCGGAGAATTAGCCAGAGAAGACCGCTGCGGACGGGAGGTGCGCTGCCGGATAGAGTTCGGACGCCCACCGGCGTCAGCCCGAAGACGATCCTGAATAGGCAACTGTTCCGATTACGACAGGTGCCCGAGTACGCAGTGCGCACGCAGGCGGTCCTGACACCCGCGCCAGGAACAGCAGGAATCCAACAGGGTGCTGGCCCCCGAAAGGGCGAATATTGGGGGGAAGGGTGGCTTGCGCGAAAGCGGAAGGCGCGCTTGTGCGATAGAAACACGCCCCGTTTCACCAGGCCATGGGCGCAGGAACCACAGGCTATGATCTGTAGACCCGGCCGAGAGCGAGACCACACAGAAGGTGTATTGCTGAACGGGAAGGCGCTGCGAGGCCACATTCTACGCAGAACGAGAGGAGACTAGCGGAGGGGAATCAGAGCCTCCCGGGCACAGCAATGTGGTCGAGGCGAGATCCGGGCGAGCTCCCAAGGACGCGGGCGCTGTAGAGCGAGAGCCGCCAGCCGCCACGTTACGTTCCACCTGTGGTCGTAGAAGGTACTCGTAGAAGGTGGCCCCCATCGCGGAGCACGTAGGGGAAAGCGCGGCGGCAGTACTCGGGAGCGCAGCGGGTGGCGGGCGAAATCACGAGCTTCCGCCGCTTCCCCGCGCGGCTGCGGCTGTGGACGCATTCTGTGGACGGGCGGGGCCAGTTCTCTGTGGGCTCTTCGCGCGACCGCGACTGCGCTTGGCATGGTTCCGTCAACCACGCGCTGTTGGACACATGGCAACGTGCGGACGGCCCTGTGATACTGACGAGCTGGTGCGCGAAAATGCTGCGGAAGTGGGCTGAGTCCGGCCGTGCAAACAAACACAGACGCGTCTATGACGCTCCACCTGCACGAATGTGGGCGATCGTCAAAAACGTGGTGGGCCTCCGTCAGCACGCACCTGGAAGCCCGCACGAGGCCAATCAAGCAGCTCGTCAAAGATAGATGGCGCGCGACAAGGCAACTGATACTCACGGGAAGTGTATTGTCCCGTCGCCGTTGGCAGCGAGATGTGCAGTGCGGGGTAGCAACGACAATGCGCGGAATCTGTCTGCGCTCTGTGAGCGACTTGGACGTGCCTTGGTTGCCTGGGCCGTGCGATTAATGAATTGGGACCAGATGGAGGCATAGGTGGCGTATGCAAGCTGTGCGAATGCGATACCTTCCCGCCCGGCCTACAGCGAGACGCAGGGGGAGGTGCATTCGCATTCGCGAACAGCGCTCGCCGCGACGTGCCTGGTCCTCTTGGAAGTCCCCCATGGCCAGCGCTTCGGTGGGCACGCAGCTGGCTTCCCCTGGCTGAAATGGGGTGCAGGTGGGGTGCACCGCCATCCGAGCTTCTCTCCTCGTCCTCCCGCACGTGCTCGGCGGTGCGACATGTCACGCTCGCAGAACGCGCCAAAGCGACGCGGGCGGCGCTCACGGTGCTAGCAGAACACACCATTGAATATCATCGCAGCGCCACGCGCCTTTGTGCGCCATGCGCATCACTGATCGTGGATTGCGCTACAGCTCAGCAAGTCGAGATGCGACGGCCCTTGGCCGCCCAGCGCTCAGCTGCCAGCTCCCGGCCAGACGCTGTTCCGCCACCCGCCGCTGCATAGGATATCTATGGTGGTGGAGCGCACCGTGTTTCGGGCCGTCGCTCGACGCGCTTGTGCTCGGAGACCCAGGTGCCCCAGCGATTTGGCCCGAGCGGTGGTCCATAGCTTTTCTTTGACGGGCACCGACCTGTCTGTGACAGATGCTCGTGCAGCCCGGTTCTGCGGCGGCGCGAAGACGTAACGCACCTCATCTCGCCCTTTCAAGTCACCTTGGGAGCAAGAAACGAGATCAAGCCCAAAGTCTAGGATTCTTATCGGCTGTTTTCGCAGGCTTTGGCGCTTTCGCAGGAGGCGTTGAGAGACGTCGTCGTGTTGGAGACCGTACGGTAGCGGAGTAGCCAACGCCCCTTTTCGGCGTATTTCTGGTACGGATTCAGACTCAGGTCCCACGATTTGTGTCGCCCGCAGAAGATGATGAGAGGTCGTGGAGATTACAGCCTGGTCACCTTGTTTTGGCATAATTCTTGTGTCGCCTGCAGAAGATGAGAGACGTGGACATCATTGCGCAGCAGATGTCGAGTGGGATCCAATTTCACGAGCCTGAGCGAGGGCTTTGCGCGGTGGCGGAGGGTGGCGAGCAAACACTGTGCGATCATATGATTTCGCACCGCGGTCACGTGTCAACTGACATGTGTCGATGTCTGCCATCTCGGGTGATCTTATCTCTGTGTTCCGTGAATTCAGCTGCGCTGTGCGACATTGCGAGGTCCTCACACCATGTCACCATCACTCAGTACAGCGGGGGATTGAGATCCTTACGCGCGGGGCGTGCGATGCTGCGTTCGTGCAGTACAGGTATTTCTAGAGTGGGATGCGACGCGAGCCGGGCGGGTGAGAATTGCTTGATGGACGCGCCGCTGGATCTCGCCTCTCGCGTGCAGGCGTCGAGCGACTTCTCTCACAGATCCTCCTCGTCGCGTCACGCACGGATCTCAATCGGATCCTAGCTGGCTTTACACGACCTCACCCGACGCGACGCGCTCATACACATCGCCCAGCCAGCTCCCGCCATCCTCGTCCTCGTCCAGTTGGGCTCGTCCGCACAGGAGTATTTAGGTGTAGAGGGTCAGAGTCGGTCAAGGCTCATCGAGCGTCAGAGGTACGTCCCGCCTCCCGTCTGCTACCTCGCTCTCCGCGCCTCGCCCTGTCCCTACTCCCGAGGCAGAGCCGGAGAGAGGTGCGGTGTGTTGGGAACACTGCGCACCGCGCACGACTAGCTCGTCTGCGCACCTCCCATGTCCGCCAGCCCGCCAGCGTCGGGTGTCCTCGTGTTGCGCGCCGTCCTGCCGCAAACGTGAGACGCGCGACGCGCGACGTGGATGTCGGAGCGTGCTTGCAGACTCGGAGTGTGACATTGACGTCCACACGGCGCGCACGGGCACATCGTCGACTCGTCGCCCACCCTGCTTCACGCAAACGCGCACGCTCGGCTCGTTCCTGGTTCAGCGTCCGCGAGACAGCTCCGCGTTTGCGCTGGCGGGCTGTTCTTATGCGCCGTCCTCGCGCCTCGGCCTGCACCACTACGACAGCTACACCATCCAATAATCGTGGACGCAGTCCAGACCGCCCGCGTGCAAAGTGGACGTACCAGCGTGCGCGCTGACAGACCGCCCGCCGTACGAACAGCACGCGGGTGCATTACCTCGTCGCGACTCGCTCGCGGTGCTTGGCGCCGCGCGATGCAGCGTGCTCGACCTTGTGTATGCGGCCGCCCCGCTTGCTCACGACCCTGGGCCTGCAAGAGGAGTCCGCGTTTGAGCTGGCGGGCTCGTCGTATGCACTGCGTCCGGGACACGGACTGCTCCGTACGAAACCGACGTGCCCTGTATTCGATTCTGTTTACTGTATGTACACGTCGTCGCAACATAGACTGGTCCGCCCGCCGAACCCGCCTCGCGCGTCTCGCTTCAACCCGACCTGCTTGCTGGCGTATTGCGGTGGCGCTGGCGTGCTCTCCGGCTGCCACGCCCGTGGTGGGCGACCGTAGCAATCGCGAGGGACGACGTGCCCAGACCGCCGACATGCATATGAGGAAAGAGTTTGATCTTCGCTTGCAGCCTACCATGGTGTCGTGCTGCTCAGCCGAGTACCGCGACCTTGAGCTACTTTCGAACCCGCGAGACTCACGTTGTAGCCATCGAACCCGCGGGGGGCAGCGTGCCCGCACCGCCGAAACTTGTGTGGAGATAATGCGGCCCACCAACCGCGTGCGTGGACGCGCATTGAGATCGTCTGGCCTGTGTGGTAGGGTGAGTCTCGACGCCCCTCTCGTCCTACCGAACGTTTTTGTACTGCTAAGCATAGATTGTATAGTACGTGCTCGATCGCGTAAAGACGACTCAGTCGCCGTTGTAAGGTGCTTGCCGGTATGTACATGCTCACCCGGGTGTATGCTAACTATAGACTGAAAGATTATATACGAGACCATTGCGGTAGTTCGGACAAGGCCCATTTTGTGACAAAGAGCCCGCGTTCGCATTCCCGCGACTCTCCCATCCTGTTGCTCGTCTTCGAAGTTCCTCGTAAGTGGCAACCTCATCTGTGCTACGAAACACGTAATGATCCCTGTTAGGGCATTTGGCGCTACCCAGGATCCCGCATGATGAAGCTGCGGCGTTCGAGTTAATCGACGTCATCTGCAAGAATGTCTCTGACCCACATACTCACCACTTCACTGCGATTGTCGTCGTCAGGTCATTCCTTGGAACTCTCAAGCAGGGCGACTCGGATCCGCCTATTTCGGCGCAGCAGCGTCATCGCGTACTATCAATAGTTCTAGACAATGACTTGCGAAGGAACCCGCGAGCACGCTGCTGAGGTAAGCTCGGTATGCATCCCGGAATTGCGAAATAGAATGCAGGGTACGGAGATGTACTACCATACCGAGACCTGTGCGAGGCGCTGGCAGCCGTCGAATCATCATGATCCGAAGAAGGGGACGAGGGAATGCAGCGAGCAAGATGAGCTTTTATAGACTGCGAAGAAGTGTCACTTCGTCGCAGTTTCGACAGCGTCGCCACACGCAGTCTCGATCTGTGCGGGCGCTGCATCACGCACAGTCTGCCGGTACAGATATCTGCGCCGAGAAGTCATCAGTTAGCAGCTGAAGAGGAGAGACTTGGTCAGCGAACTCTGCCCATCGAGGTGTCCAAGAGCCCATGTAGGTCCCTCCCTTCTCCTTAGCTGAATAACCATCCATATTTACCTTTTCTCGGGTCACGCACGGAAACCAGATTTAGGGTACGCACGCCACTACCCGACAATTAGCCGAACTGTACGACGGGAGTTTCGTCGCAAGTTTGGAATTGGACGAGCATACTGTCTGCATCAAGCGCACCGTGTGCAGGCTACTGGCGATGAGTGAAACATTTGGCACCAATGATTTACTTTCGTGTCGACATCCATTTGCTGATGGCGCTTGTCAGCGCCATCCGACCATACGCCATGATATGGCGATATGACATGCATGGAAGACGAGAAGCACACCACTTAGCCGTCACTGCAAATAGGGTTCCCGAAGCTGGTAGCTCTGTATATCTAGACGCTCCCTCAGGTTGATCTGCCGTGGATCTTCGCCAAGTTCCCCCGCCGCCATCTGTTCACTATGGCCTCTCTGTTGCGATTTCTACCCAAGAGAGCTGATGCAACTGCATCGCGGAGCAGTTTGGATGGCAATGTTGTAAGCGACGAGAAGGTGCCAGCAAAAATCGCGCAAGAGAGCGACGTTTTCTCTGTGAACAGCCGCGAGATTGTCACTGTGGAAGACCCTGGTCTCAATCCCGGGGAGCTCTCTTTCGCTGAAGGTGAGTCCTGACATTCTAAACTACTCGACAAAGAGCTCACGCGAGCAATACAGACACTGCCGGTGGCATGGGCCGGCATCTGGGCGTCTTCACATGTACTCTCCTCATGTCAGCACAATCTCTGCTTCGATTGTACCCTATTCTGACAGAGAGTGTAGCGTGGGTCGTATCATTGGCACGGGCATCTTCTCGACGCCATCGTCTATCCTCAACTCGGTGGGCTCTGTCGGCGCATCACTGATGCTCTGGGTACTCGGTTTTGTGCTCTCGTTCTGCGGTCTCTTCATTTGGCTTGAACTCGGAACCATGTTCCCGCGATCTGGAGGGGAGAAGGTCTACCTCGAGGCTATCTACAAGAAGCCCAGGCATCTGGCTACCGTGCTATACGCGGCGAACTCCATCGTGCTCGGTTTCACGGTGTCAGGATGCGTTGTAAGCTGATCTCTGGATGACGATTTTGTGCCCGGGCCGTTAACTTGTGCTATAGGTGTTTGCTAGCAAGTGAGCTGCACATCCTAGCTTCATCCTTCGAGTCGATCTGATCTACTTGAAGCATCTTGGTCGCTGCAGGTGTCGAAGCGACACGCTGGAATGAGCGTGGCATTGCTCTAGGAGGTGAGTCGACTCTATTTTTTTCTTTCAAATTCGACTTCTACTAACGCTCCGCAGTCATCTTCTTCGTCACTATTCTTCATGGCCTGGTGCCGAAGGTGGGCGTCCTTATCATGAACGTAAGCGCGCCTATCGCAAATTCCGTTGATAGCAGTCAGACACATCCATCTTCATCCAGGGACTCAGTCTGTTCAAGGTTGTCCTTCTCCTCTTCGTCGTCGTCACCGGTGGGTTTTGATTGTCGTCGTGTATTGCCACATCTGACGTCTTTGCTCTAGGATGGGTCGTACTCGGAGGGAATACACGTGTGAAGGATCCCCATGCCATGTTCCGCAACGCATTCGCGGGAAGCTCACATAGCAGCTTCGACGTAAGTCGTCCGACTATACACGCCCTGATCTGCCCCTCAATCTTCGGCAGTACGCAACCGCCACGTACAAGGTCCTGAGCGCATACTCCGGCTGGTCCAACGTCAATTATGTCTTGAACAACGTGAAGGACCCTGTCCGCACGCTCAAGATCGCCGGGCCGCTCGGCCTGGGTATCTGCGCGGTCATGTACCTCCTCGCCAACGTGGCTTACTTTGCGTAGGGGCTCACTCCGCGTCTTCGTAGTCGTCTGTCTTGACGCGCCGTATGGGCAGCGCCGCGACGAAGCAAGAGATCGACAGCACCGGTGTGACTGTTGCGTCGCTGTTCTTCGGCAATGTCTTCGGTGCACAAGCGCAGAAAGCGCTCACGGTGTTCGTTGCTCTTAGGTAGGCTTCTCTGCGCTGTGTCGTCCACGGGAGGGCCTGATGAGTTTTATGTCCAGCGCGCTAGGGTATGTGCTCACCGTAGTTTGGGAGATTTCCTTATTGGCTATCGATATCTTACGCGCGTGATCTTGCATAAACCAGTGTAAGCATACCTAGAACATCGAGTGCTACTACGTACTGATTGACCTCAAACAGAATGTTGTAACCGTCGTAAGTCAATTTGTAAGAGCTCTCAAGAGATCATCTGATCTGTGTCAAGACATTCGCTTCGGCCCGCGTCGCCCAAGGTACCATCACTATCCCGCTTTCCAAGTACTCGAGCTTGACGCTCATGCACTCGTCTACAGAGCTCGCGAAGGAAGGCATCCCGCTCCCCTTCGGGAACAAATTCTGGGCATCAAACTGGCCGACAGGAAAATCACCGCTGCCCGGCATGATCATCCACCTTATTCCCTCCGTAGGTACCGTCCATCTCAGGACCCACCCTCCCAAGCAACCTAATTGAGATGCAGGTTATCGTCATCCTCGGGCCGCCACCCAGCGTCGCGTATCCGTTCATTCTCGACGTGCAAGGGTACCCTGGGCAGATCATCAACTTATTTGTCGTCGTGGTACGTCTCCGCCATCCCGCCACCGCACCCCTCCGCGGTGCAGTGCTAACAGTGCATGGCACAGGGCCTGTTCTGGCTCAGATGGACGAAGCCGTACGTCACGCGCCCGTTCAAAGGTCGGCATTGTGCTTTGCCTCACTCGAGCACATACTAATTTGCCGGCAGTTTGGTGGCCGGCGGCTGTGTTCTTCCTAGCGGCGTCCGTCTTCCGTACGTGCAGACGACCCCGATGCTGGTAGAAATTAGCCTGGCTGACCACCCTTCACTCTAGTGCTCGTGGCGCCTTTCCTCCGCCCGCCAGGCGGGATCGGCGACACGCCGCCGCTGCCTTACTACCTGTAGGCCCCCCATTTTTCGTGTCCAAGTGAAGTAGCTGACCCGCTTGGTAGGTATTGCTTGGTAGGCATCTGCGTTATGGTAGCCGGTGTCATATACTGGGCGGCGTGGAGAGTCGTACCCCGGTGGTTCGGGTACGAGTTCGTGCCTCGGAAGGAGTCACTGAGCGATGGCACCGTCGTGACCTTGGTACGTTGATCGGGCTTCTTTGCTTGTTCCCACACGTATTCTGACCGGTCGGCGGTGATCACAGTTCTCGGCAGCGAAAATCGATTGAGGCTGTTTGTGTCGCTCATGATGTATCATACCCACCTCTAGATGATATCCCCAGCTATTTTTGCTGTCAAACTGCCCGATGCTGCATATGGCTGCCATGGCTGGCGCAAGATGTACCGATATGATGCCATGTATCACAGCTCTGGCGCAAGGCCAGACCCCTTAATGGACACAGTGCCGTCGGAGCCTGCAGACGCGAACGAGCCCCACAAAAAGCGCTCCAGTCTGACATTGTTTCTCCATGTTTCCAGCTTTTCTGACAGTCTACCAAAAACCGTGCGCTTAGTATTCCTCCAACCAAGATCTCGCGCAGCAGCTGACAATGAAAGTTACCTCACCGTGCAGTCCGTAAAGCTTAGAGTGTCTATCGTGTACAGCGTCCGTGGCTAAACAATCGGGATGACCGACTTGGTCTCCAAGAGAAAGGCTCGGGGAAGCCAGCAAGCCGTAACGAGTCCTACAGCTCATTGATCCGGGCACGACGTTATCGAATCTATCCATAGCGAGACGCAGGGGGATGTGCATTCGCATCCGCGAACAGCGCTCGCCGCGACGTGCCTGGTCCTCTTGGAGATCCCCCAGCGCTTCGGTGGGCGCGCAGTTGGCCTCCCCTGGCTGGGCGGTGGGCAGGTGCACCACCATCAGAGCTTCTCTCCTCGCGCTCCCGCGCGTGCTCGGCAGTACGACGTGTCACGCTCGCGGGACGAGACAAAGCGGCGCGGGCGGCACTCACGGTGCTGGCAGAACACGCCATCGAACATCATCACAACGCCGCGCGCCTCCGGGGATCACGCACACGGGTCCAGCATCGTGGATTGCGCCGCAGCTCGACAAGTCGAGACGGGTCGATGCCTTCCTTCATCGCTCGCGCACAGCTGCCATCTAGGCACCCGCCACCCGCCACCCGCCACCCGCCACCCACCATCCGCCGCGCATCAGGATATATATGGTGGGGGAGCGCACCGTGTTTCGGGACGTCGCTCGACGCGCTCGTGCTCGCAGGACTTTTGGAAATGCTCCACAGCAACAGAGGCGCCGTCCCGCCATCCGCCGCGCATGAGGATATCTATGATGGGGGAGCGCACCGCGCTTCGGGACGGCACCCGACGCGATCGTACTCGGAAGCCTGCATACCGCTCCCCGCCCGCTCCCAAGTGAGCTGACTCGGGGTCTACTGTCCCAAGGCTCCTTTGCACGAGCAAGCATTTGATCTGCTTGCACCAGTTCATCCTAGTGCGGCCTGATTCTGCGACGGCGTAGGGACGGAACGCACTCCGCGGCTCCCTTTGACATCTCCCGCTTGTGCAGGTCACCTTGGAAGCAAGAAACGAGACCAAGTCCGGACTTGGATCCCATCAGCCTGTTTCGCAGGTGTCAGCGCTCCTGCAGGAGCCTGGAGGTGATGAGAGACGTCGCCGTCGTGAAGATCATACCGTAGCGGGGTGGCCTACTCGCCTTTCGTGGCATAATTGCGGTACAGACGCAAACCAGGTCCCACTACTATCCGTGTCGGCCGCAGGAGACGATGAGAGACGTCGTGGAGATCGCGGCAGAGGCCGCAGAGCAGCCTGCTCGATTTTCTCAGCATGATTCTTGTGTCGCCAGCAGAAGGTGAGAGACACGGACATCACGGCGCAACAGCGAGCAGATGCTGAGTGCGATTCAATTTCACGAGCCTGAGCGAGGGCTTTGCGCGGTGGCGAAGAGTAGCCAATTGCTGCGCGATCATATGATCTCGCATCACGGTCACGTGTCGACTGAATTGTTTCGACGTCTGCCAACAATTTCGGGGGATCTTGTCTCTGCGTGCCGTTTCAGCTCCGCTGTTCGACGTTGCGAGGTCCTCTTTTCGGGCGCACACTGACGGAGTTCCGTGTGTCCATGGCGGCATCAGCTGCATGGTGATCATAATCATATGCCTGGATTAATCATTACAGTGGGGGAGTGCGTGCGTAAGCTCTTTACATGCGGTGGGATGATGATGTCGTGCGAGTACCGTACAGAACCGAGAGAGACGTGATCGAAAGCGAAGAGGAACAACGATTTTGGGGGTTTATGCGGGGATATGGGTATTTCTAGAGTGGGATGGTGTATGCGTACAGGGAAATCTCGTGAGGCATCGTTGTTGCAGAGTCCGTCGTCGTCATAAGTCAGAGAGCCGAGGTCGTCAAGGGCGCCGAGCGCCAGGCCGGCGCCGCCGCATTTGTGGAGCGGGCCGCCGTCGCTCGCGCCTCGGGAGTCGTGCATGGTCGAAAGGCGATGTTGACGATGCGCAAATACTGGGTCATGGATGGGAGGTCGAAGAGGGGCCGAAGATGATAATGATGATGTCGATGATTCGCAAATATTGGATAAGTCACGTCGTGCCACGTCCCCTTCATTCCTCACGCCATCGCGAGATGCAGCACCCACACCTCCCCGAGACCCTTGCCCTTCATCACCGCGCCGCCCATCGCCATCGTGAGCCCTGCGAACCCGTTCGCGCCAACGAGGAAGTCGACGCGCTTGATACCCTTGGCCGCCTCGCCGGGACCTGCCGCGGCACAGCGCCGGTGGAACGCGCCCTCGACGCGCGCACGGGCCTCGGGCGGGATGTGGAACAGCTCCGTGGGGTTTACCGCGAGGCGCAGCACACTGTACACCGTGTGCAGGACATCACCGACGGTAACGCACGGCGCGCCGCGCTGTGCCCACGCTGCGCCGGGCGTCGGCGTGATGGTGATCGACCAGGGCAGGATGTCGCAGATCAGGGTGAGCGCGGGGAGTGGCGGGTGCGTCGCGGGCTCGGCGAGCGCGGCAGTGTCGAGCGGTGCGGGGTGTGCGCCCGACGTGCAGCGCAGCGCGGACTTGGGCGCACGCGTGAGGTCCCAGGCGAGGGCGGATGAGAAGCCTGGAGGCGGAGGCGCGAGGAGCGGGTGGATGCGGACCTGGCCTGCGACGTAGGGCGCAGCACCGAACGGCGGCGCTGGGGACGCGAGCTGGGCGGGTGAGAATGATTGGGCGGGTGAGAACTGCTTGAGGGGCGCGCCGTACGGGGAGTAGGGAGAGTATGGGAGGACGCCGGCGGGGAGCGGGTAGTGCTGGGGAGTGAGCGGGCCTGGAGACGAGAGTAGCGACGCGTTCGAGAACGTTGGGGAGGGCGTCGGGGGAATGCTGTCGTCCTCGAAGTGGACGCGCTTGGTCTTTGCGGGCATCGTGAGCGAGGAAATGTCGGGGCCAGTGGTGGTGGTTGAGGTGTTGGTTCAAGTTGTGTGAGCGTGGAGAGGTGTGTTCAAGGGCGGGTGAAGAGAGTTGCAACGTTGGGATGCGGGGGAAGCATGGAGGTGGTTATAAGAACGATCAGACAGCCCAGAGAGGCAGTTTTCGCGCGCAGCCTATAGTTGATAGATGTCAACAAAGTTAACAAAGTCGGTAGCGGGGGAGGAGCAAGCGACGTGGATCTGAAGCTGGACACAGCTTCGCAACAGGATATTGGCTCTGATTCACACTGCTCCCAGGCTCGGTCTGACTCGACATCGCGGTCATTCGCCCTGTCGCCGACAAAGCGAAGCTTGCGATTCGACAACAGCCCATGCTTGTCATGGGAAGTTTCTCCGAGAGGAACCCCTGCGCTCGCCCAACATGGCGGATTGGGGACATAAAGCGTATTAGCGCCTCCTTCCCTCCCCAGTCATCCCGCATCTGGATCTTCTACCGTCTCCTCACGATTAGATAATTCCACCTGGCATCGCATTCGCACAGCTTGTATACGCCGCCCATGCCTCCATTTGGGCCCAATTCATCAATCGCGGCAGGTCTGCGCTCATCACGCTCGAGCCCAGGCAACCAAGGCACGTCCCAGTCGCTCACAGAGCGCAGACAGATTCCGCGCATTGTCGTTGCTACCCCGCACTGCACATCTCGCTGCCAACGGCGACGGGACAATACACTCCCCGTGAGTATCAGTTGCCTTGTCGCGCGCCATCTATCTTTGACGAGCTGCTTGATTGGCCTCGTGCGGGCTTCCAGGTGCGTGCTGACGGGGGCCCACCACGTTTTTGACGATCGCCCACATTCGTGCAGGTGGAGCGTCATAGACGCGTCTGTGTTTGTTTGCACGGCCGGACTCAGCCCACTTCCGCAGCATTTTCGCGCACCAGCTCGTCAGTATCACAGGGCCGTCCGCACGTTGCCATGTGTCCAACAGCGCGTGGTGGACGGAACCATGCCAAGTGCAGTTGCGGTCGCGCGAACGAGCCCACAGAGAAGATCTGGCCCCGCCCCGTCCACAGAACGCGTCCGCAGCCGCAGCCGCGCGGGGAAGCGGGGAAGCTCGTGATTTCATCTACCACCCGCTGCGCCCCCAAGCACTGCCGCCGCGCTTTCCCCGTACGTGCTCCGCGGGGCCGCGATGGAGGCCACCTTCTGCGACCGCCTTCTACTACCACAAGTGGCACGTAATGTGGCGGCTGGCGGCTCTCGCTCTACAGCGCCCGCGTCCTTGGGAGGTCGACCGGATCTCGCCTCGACCGTATTGCTGTGCCTGGCAAGCTCTTCCTTTCCGCTGGCCCGCTCTCGTTCTGCGTAGAATGTGACCTCACAGTGCCTTCCCGTCCAACAGTACACCTTCTGTGTGGTCCCGCTCTCGTCCGGTTTCACAAACTATAAACTGTGGTTCCTGCGCCCGCGGCCCGCCTGAAACGGGGCGTGTTTTCAACGCACGAGCGCACCTTCCGCTTTCGCGCAAGCCACCCCTCCCCCCAATTCATATTGGCCTCTTTTGGGGCTAGCACCCTGTTGGATTCCTGCCGTTCCTGGCGCGGGTTGAGGGCCGCTTGCAGCTGTGTAGCACCTGTAAGCTGTCATAATCGGGACAGTTGCCTATGCAAGATCGTCTTCGCGCTAGCGACGGTGGGCGTCCGAACTTCATCTGGCAGCGCACCTCCCATCCGCAGCGATCTTCTCCGGCGGGTTATCCGACCCGCCCTGGACCTGCGTTACCAGCTGCGTTCTCGGGTTCGCGGACTACGGAGGGATCATGTACCTGAATGCGTTTGCATTTCCTTGCTTCTGTACTCCCCTCTAATTGTCAGCTGCATCTATCAAGGGTCCCGCGCGACGGGCAGCAACTCGCCATTCGAGCAGTTCGCTCCGTGTAGTCTATGTCAGATGGGCGATGGGCGATGGGGATAGACGGCACCCCGCCCGCTCGCCCGCATACGATGTGGCTGACGAACAGACTTGCGAATGGGGGCAATGGCGAGGGGCGGAGCGCGCCGAGCGTCTGATGACCGGAAGCTTCGACGCTGCACCTCGGGATCTCTCCGTAGCGGGGCGGTAGGATCAGCGGGGCGCGATTGGGGCAATGTGCGTAAGACAGAATCCTATCACCCCCTCGCCCATGTGCTCACGAATCGACACCCAGGTTTTGGTCACCGCGGACAGCGGGGCGCGTCGCGCAGCAGTATCAACGTAGGTGTGCATATGCTGCGCGCGGGGCGTGCCGGGTATCCTCCGAGCTGCGCAGACGGGGGGGGCACCGGGTGCATGTCGCGCGACCAACAAGCCTAGAAGCGACAGTTGAGAGAACACGGTGCCCCGCCGGCTGCGTCACGGGAATTTGCGGCCCGGGGGGCTGGTAACGCGCCGGAGCTCTCGACCTTCGCCAGTCCCCCCCGGACGTGCGGACGCGGCGGTCTGGCGCCATCGCCCTGACATACGCCTCCTGCCAAAGGGGGCGCCTTCTGGTAGTCACCGAACCCGACAGCACGCTTGGCGCGCTGCGGAGTACGCCTGCGAAACCCTGCGAGGCACCCGCGAAGAAGTGCGGAAAAGTAAATGCAAATGTCGAACGTTTGCTGCTGCCGCGCTCTTGGGACGGTCAGAAGTTGCTCGGAGCGGTGCCTCCTGCTGAGCAACGAAATCGAGGGAAGGCTGATGTTCGATGTGCGATAGTTCGGAGTCGCATGGTGTCATGCCCATCATTTATCAGTTTTATCAAGCATTTCTGTGCGAAGTTTTACCATTGTGTGCGAAATTGCTGAGCGCATTTTCGGATTTTTGAAGCGCCGGCGAGCGCTGCGTCGGTCACGATGAGTACATGTTTCAGAGGGAAGAGAGAAGGCGGAGCACCACACGGCATGTCTGACCAAGCGCCATGCGTCGGCGAGCGTCCCCCGCGATACCGCTGAAGCTTGACATGGGAAACGAAGCCGCGAACCTCGCTATCGCGCCTCATCGGAGGCAGTCTGCTGTGGTCGGCGCCACAATAGCTTATTCCACAACACTAGCGACTATCGTAGTCGTTCATCGGATGCACTTCACGGCGGACTATGCACGCGCGGGATCACACTAGACGGGAACGCGGAAAACTGGGCAGAGGGCAAGAGAGAAGTCACAAAACCCCCCAGCATCAGAGTGTCCGAGCCTCACGGCCAAATAGGGATAGTCCGAATCTGGCCATTAGGAAGGATGTCACCAGCGCGTCGGACTGTGCGGAGTCGCGCGCACCGCAGGAGGAATTTCATAGCGGCACAGGCACCTCTACACTACCTGCCGGGGAAATGAACGTCGTATTTCAGCTTCTGCATGAGATGATAGACATTACTTCGCATGCCAGATATGGACTGAGTGTAGTCGCGGGCCTCGTCCCGTCCGCGGCCCCCCATGAAGTGAATTGTCGGAGCCACTTGGGATGCGGCGTGATCACTCAGGGGCACGAGCTCCTCCGGTGAATAAGAAGCTTCTTTCGCGTAATACGAGGCCCACACATTTAGCGCCGGATGTCTGTTGGGCGCATGAAATTCCATTGACTTTCCCCCTAGACTTTCCACTGAAAGAAGTCTGTGCTCCCACGCACTGATGTTGCCCTGATCAGCTCGAGGTAGGCTCGTCTAATTTCATGATTAGTGCTACAATCAAATTAATCACTTGTTCCAAGATATCTGACCCACGGAGCTTAGTGACGTCCCGCGAATGGGATACTGCGAAAGACTCGGACTGCCAGCATGTACCAAGCCGTTGGAACCGATAGCCGACGAACGCCACGGGTTTCCGGGACTCGCAGATCAGATTGAGCGCAAAAAAAACCACAGGAGAATACGTTCTTATGATGCACGAACATAAAGCCTCGAGGTCCCCTTGTGCGACTCAAGCCTCAAGCTGCGTGTGGTCGCGATGGTGGCGCACAAGTGATCGATGATCAATGATCGGCGATGCGTGCACGTGCAGCCGCCGGACGCGTGAGAGTCACCTGACGTCTTTCGCAGCCACCGCTAAATGCTGTACGAACTTTTTTGACTTGCACAGTGAAGCTGAGCAACGTGCGCCAACGGTCATCGCAATCTATCAGTCCTCAGTTTTGCCATTAACTGCTTTTATATATACATCCTTCGGTGGATTTGCTCTGGTAGCTGGTATCAAGGCGGTCTTCGGTCTGGTCTCGGGCCTCAGCCAAGTCGGGTGGTGCCATCTTATTCCTGATCCGCGGGATCAAGAGAACTGAACACGCCAGTCCTGCGGGACATGCCTTATCAATATCTCCTGCAGGACCTGGGGCATCAAAGCACATGCACGACCCATGCATTAGGGCATGCATTCTAGCAATTTTTGGTGAGTGTTGCTATACTTTGTTATGAGAACATGTCTACATCATTGCAATCCAACCGGGGGTCGGCGAATGATCACGGGCGTTAAGAATCATCACTTCTGTTTCTCGATCATGCCAGCTGATCGGAGGTTTTGTGGCATGGATGTTAGGTCTTTGACTTTTTGGGGGATCCGTTGGTCTGTGGGATTGGTCCTTTATGCCAGTTTTGCTCTGATAGCCTCTGCCACTGAGAGACTTCTCCCAGGAATGGTGTCACACAGATGCACGCCGAGATCTGTGTGACATAGACCGTGGTCCGTGAATGTTCCATTCTGGAAGCTTGATATCTCCTGTTACGTTAGTCTCTTGCTAGTCGAGGCAGGTGTAGTCGTTGATAACTGAGCTCTAATCGTGTGTTCTGATGGGCACGGATCGACTCAGAGACGTTGCAAACAGTTGGCCTATTTGAGACGGTGTCGAATCCATTTTGGGATATGGAGGCTAGCTATGCAACCAGTGCTGACCGAGCATCCTAGCTTGTTAGACTCCTATGTTCCGCCGCGCGCATAGGATTATCCTGCCATGCGGTGTCTGTCGCCTGTTAGGTCTACTAGTGTATGTTCTGCTCCGTCTTGAGGGCACATCGCTCAGGTTTTCACCTTCTACGAGCGCAGGATGACATGACCATCCATGGCTCCGTTGCATCTCCACAAAGACGAGCATCCCTGTGAACCTTTGTGCTGTTGTGTCTCTCTGTTGCTCCGAGCTTTCCACTTTGAGCCAGAACATGGGCAGTCTGGCATTGACACAGCATTAGCAACCAGCGCCGGGAGAACTCCCACTTTCAAATACTGATACCCAGGATGAGGTTCCAGCGTGACCTCTCTGGCTGTTCCTGCATATTCCGAGTGCCAGATGTCTGTGCTCGTGGTGCCGTCCTTTGGGGACTCCACATCCTTCCTGATGCGGAAGCTTCTTATTGCCCAGGCTGCGACACACCAGTCGCACCTGGTCTCTGTTATAAGGGTGCGCAGGGGACCGCATAGCCGATGTCTTTTGACCTCATAACACACCTGCCCTCACCATGGCTCGCAGACAGGTTCGCTTTGTTTTGCCGTCGGGGTCAGGTTCCCCCTCCACTGCCTCAACCTCATCGGGTCGCAGTGGCGGTAGCTCGATTCCGGCTTTCACTGCTCGCAGTGCCCTCCACAAAGCGAATACGTTCAACGACATCGACAATTTCTCTCCCGCATCCTCTTCCGCTCTAGCTGACATTGGATCGCCATTCGGCTATCCATCGCCGAAACAGGCGCCCGCGCTGCGCTACGCTACTGCACCCGACCTCCATAATTCCTCACCCAGACTTGCCTCCCTTCCCCTCCCACACCTCCAGGATCTTCCTCAGGGGACGGTGCAGCCCATCAATAGGGTCTTGATCAGTCCGCTGGAAGAAGGCGTCGAATGGGATATCCGTATCAAAGAGCCTGAAGAGCTCAGTCACGCTGTCCTGTCTGTTGCCGCTACCAATCCCGACGTAAAGGTCCTTTGTCTCTATGTATCTCTACTTCCCGAGGTCCAATACGTGATAGTGAAGCCTTACGACAAGAAACCTTGGTGGGCAGAGAAGGTCCTAGGCTACGTCACTTTGGGTGACGTGTTTGTTGGTCTATTCGACCACCTGCGCGTCCAGCTATCCGACGGCGCTCTCAGGCGCATGGGTGGCCGCGAGGCCGACGAGGCCGCGGTTACGTGTAGGAAGCGGTGTGCCCACCCTGACCTCGCCGGCAAACCGAAGGATCCGCGTCGCGTCGATTGCCTCGGGGACCGCTACATCTTTGATGGCATCGAACCGGCCGATGATGTCATCGTGCGTGGGGCTCCCAGAGAGAGTGGACCTGTTTTCATTGTGAACTTCACGGCGCCAGCCCAAGGTCATCGATGAGCCTGTTGTTGGTGAGCCGCCCCTCAACATCTTGTCATTGGCAATCTCAGAAATGCTAACATAGCGGTCACTAGTCTCCCGGCTGTCCATAGCCGTCAGCCGTTGTTTTATCTGCTCATTACCAGCAATTTCGGGGTCACTGTTAGGGAGATTCGCAGAATCGCGCAGAGTTGAAGGATTGTACTTTCACTAGAGCTTATTTGCTGGCACCTAGGTGAGCGATTTTCTGAACCCCAAGCGCGCCACCTCCCGCACTTTTGCTGAGAGACAAGTGGAGCTCAATTGGTAATTCAGAACTGGCACCTAGGTGCCAGCAAATGACCTCTACTATCTCATTGTTCATTATATTCATACACCGCAATCAAGTGTCTCACTATGTGCCACCGCCTCATCATCCGATATCAGTATCTACGACAGATCTCTCTCGAGTGTATTGTAGTAGCTTTCCATGTATCATAGGATCCATCTCCGAGCTTGTTGACGTGTTGTTGTAGCACTCTATCGTAAGAACCGTCACAGTGAATATGCAGGTCTCGCTTAATCTCGGCGGTATTAATCGCGATAAGCTAAGCGTCATGAGATCAGCGGCATTGACACTGCGTAAATAGTCTGAAGGCCGCGAGCCCCATGGGTGCTAGTTCTTAGATCGGGGAGATTTCGATACCCTTTTGCTCATCCGCCCAGGGCGATTTTGTTGCGCTCAGGTCGGTTACGTGAACGCATGCTGTGCGGTTGCAGCACACTCGCAGTCGATCACGCTACGCCACTATGGAAGAGGGAGCTCCGACGGACTCCGCCTATGCGTGATTTTGTGCTTAATGCGCCTATCAATTTTAATCTAGTTGTACACCTCTGTACACATGGCACCCACTGAAAATCTGTGCAAACTTGTGCAGATCATAGTCCGGGAGTATTGCAGTCCTTATGCGTCCTCGCCGATGACTCTTTCCATCTCTGCGAACGTGTGCTCCCAAAGGCGGCTCCTTGCTTCTTCCGAGCCGTAGTACCTCTTCTTGCCAATGTCGTCACCCTTGCTGTCCCGACGCTGCGCCCCTGGGCCGCTGTTGAGAAGCGCCCACAGCATGTACTCGCCGCAATCCTCGGCGGACGTTGTGAACGGGTACATGAGCAACATGAGCCCCCCAACTATGGGACGAAGCACATGGTTGTTCGATGTCAGGATAGACGTGCGAACGGCGCCGGGGCCGGCATGGATGAAGGATATGTTTGGCTCTTTCTCGGCGAACGACTGCAAGCACGGAGTGTTAGCTCTGGTGGGACACCAAAATACTGCGAAGATCTACGCACCTCGATCATCAGATCGTTGTAGGTGGGTCCTGATAGACCTGCAGAAGCCACGTTGTAACGCTTCTTCAATCCAAGATCGTTGAGATCGATCTTTCCACCAGCACCCGCTCCAAGAATTGTCAGCATCTTCGCGTCCTCTCCAGCATCCTTTGCTCCCTTCAAAAGAGGCAGGAGGTCGTAGGTAAACTTCCACCGGGCATAGTAATGCAGCCCAAGTCTCCTGTCGATTCCCTCCGAGGACTCGTCGCGGCCTCTGAAATTGAAGAACCCCGGAGATAGAACGAGGAAGTTGACCTTGGGGAGGCGATCGAGAAGGGAAGACGTCGTGGTGTGCACGTTCCGCATGAGCATGGCATCGCAGGCGACGAACTCGTGACGCGCTTCGGGTTGAGAAGTGCTCGGTTTTGGGAAGGTCGCGATGATCCTCTCTGCAGCCTCGCGATTGCGACCACAAAGGATGATGTGTGCGTTGCCCTTGGTGTAACGAGCGAACGCCTCCGCCATGGCTTGCCCAATTCCCGACGTCCCGCCTACGAAGATTGCCACGGGAAGGTAGGACGGACAGAATGCCGCGTTCGCGGCCTTAACGATAGATAGAGCGGGCATGATGTTCGAGGGATTGGTTGGTCACTAGAAGTATGTTTTGGGAGTGAACCCAGGGTTGGGCCTGCCCGACAAGCATGGAATGTCCCTATGATGCCGCGCGTGCCTCCCGAGACAGAATGAGGCGTTCGTCCGGCAGTTAGTCAGCCTTTGGTTCTCATCACAATTGCAAAACCCGGCCAAATGCATGCAGGGCTGTGTGCGGAATTCAAGCTGCAGCTAATGATTCAGTGATAGAACAAAGACAAACGGTGTGGTGATCGTCTTTCCTGAGTGATTCCAGTCAAATTCGCCGTCGGCGTGCGCGCAGAGCCATGTTGTTCGCAGCACAGTGCAGGGCGCCCGTCCGGATATATTGTATCTAGTAATGATCACGTGGTTGTGTACCCGTCGGCAAGCCCTCAATTGGGCCATCCCATCATGTAACCTCTCGAGACTGGGCTGAGATATAACGCCTCCTTCTCTAAAGTGCTGGGCTCGTCATGGTCGTTGCAATAGGACTTATGATATGAGTATAACCGTACGGCTTCAATCAGAATCGGAGTTCATCCGGTGGCGAAAACATACGAGGACCATCATCAACACGTCAGGACTCGGTGAGTTAGCAAAATAAGTAGAATCTCTCATCGATTCGACGGAGAAGCTCTGAGCCTTGCCCAGAGTATTACCTATGTCTGTGCTGTCGAAGTACATGGGCCAAGACCATGTCAGCAACCCAGGCCCGTCATCGTAATGAAACCAGCTGTGATACCGAAAAACGCGACACAGCTGCTCCGCCATGCTTCTGACGTTCCCAGTGTCCTGCGATCTGCATTCTGTGAAATGATCTGATGGACCTCGTGGTGTTGAGCATTACTTGAAGTCCGAAAAGGCTCCACTGATATTCTGTGTTCTCCAGTCAGGCGGGGACTCAAGTACTCAATCTCGAAGGTAGTGAGAATCGAAATCACAACCCAAGATACCCTTATGCGTGGCCGATCGCAGGACGGCGGCTGTCAGCTGAGCGGCGAAGACGTCGACCCGCCTCGAAATGTCAAACTTCGAGTCGCAGCGCAATCCGTGACCCGTGATCCATATTCCATGCTTCAAATGCGTGCCCCCACCAGAGGCGCCAGCGTTTCCTTGCTCTTTGTTCCATCCCGCGAACACGACTCACTGCCGAGCATGCGCGGGAGCGCGAGGAGAGAAGCCCTGATGGCGGTGCACGCCACAGATCTTCCAGACTCCCAAACGCGTCGCGCCCGGGAAGTGAGCAAGCTTGCAACGGTACTTCACGCGATGCGCGCGCCAAGGGCTGCGATGCACACCGGCCGAGCGGGGTGCGCTAGTGTAGGGCGCCTCTGTGCTTCGCTGGCGACCTCGACACAAACTGGGTACGGAGCACCGCCGTGCGGCCTGGCCCTCCGCATATCTGGTTTCGCTTCACCTGCTAGCAAGCGCACACAAGATCTGACGAAGTCGGAAGCAGTAAAGATTCAATTCGAAGCTGTGATGCAGGCGTTTGCCGACCGCCGGCCCACCTGCATGCCATTCATTCACCGTGCAATCAAGTCCACCCAGGCTTCAAAAAGACGCCCAGAGCGCGTCAGCGAAGGTTCAATCTGATTCAACCCAACGCCGCGGTGCAGGCGTTTGCCGACCTACACCGACAGAAGCGCGGCCCCAAGAACTACCGAGTGAGATGGGTACGTCTTCTGCTACCCTGCATATTCGGAATTCCCGAACTGGTTAATGATATGGTTTGTTGAGGCGTCATGAGGTATGGACAATACTTTATTCCTGAGAAACCCGAATTTAACGCCGGATTGAGAAGCTCTTTTGAGATAATACTACGGGTAAAGTGCGCTTCTGGCATTTGCGTTCAATACAAACTTATTTCCAGCTGCAGGAAGCTATAATTATAGCATTGTCACGGGAAGCGTTCGCCTCGCAAGCTTCTGGCTTAGGGCAGGCTTGCATTCGCCGTTGTGCGCCAAATATTCAGCCCGGTCAAAGACCGAGTAAGATGCACTCAAAGTTGGATGGCTGAGTCGGATCTATCACACTGAGGAATCATGAGCTCTACGAACTGTACGACAGCTGTCAAAAACATCCTGAAACCTCTCCTTTGCTATGCTGCTGTGCTCAACTGACTGGTAGTACGTACACCGTTGCCGTTGCAGTTCTCATGCTGATCGAAGCAAGGCGAGAAATCTTCCACTCCGACCACTCTCGCTCCATGCTATGCCAGCGCATCGCTATGAGTGTTCGTCGTTGACAATCTGTCACTGACCAGACCCTCTGCTCCGTGATTGCAGCGCGATAGGAATCGTGAGAAGGTCTTCGATGGCGAGAGGGCCATAATTTTCCTTTGTCTTGCCAAGGATCCCCGTCAGGGTTTCCTCTTGCTTGAAAGTGCGAGAACGCGCTTCGTGGTGATCAATTACATGAAAAGATGACGATTGCCATTGCACAAGGGCGCGCGTCAGTGACATGGCAATTGCCACGTGTACGGTCGAAGCTGTCTGGGCGGCACGAGGAGAGCGATGGCTTCTAGGGCCGCGCTTCAAACTAGTCACGCCGGCCACACCTCACTAGAAGCCCTCTTGTCATTGTGCGTGCTGAGGCTTCAAGAAGGCCCTCAGACGGTCGTCGGAGAGTAGGCCCGTGAGCGAGCCCATGCGGGGGTCTCGCGTGTACGACACACCAAACACTCGTCCTGGTATTCCAGAAAGTAGCAGTGATATCTCTGTCCAGGACGTCCGACTCGCGTGTCTTCCGGTCACTCGAGGTGCAGCGCTCCGTGTTCGAACAGTGGCAGTGCACGGCGCCAGCGATCTGTCTGCATGTGCAACGGGTCATGCGGTCCTAATAGCAATCACGAAGATAAGAACAAGGGCCGGCTGTAGCGTGGCTCCCCACTAAGTATGGTTGCGAGATGCTCGATGCCCATTGATTTGTATCCATCAGGCCTCGCTAGAGCGTGATGTCAAGGCTGGTAGCTCACCTACAAACATTTACAGAAACGTTTCCAGCGCTTGCAGATCAGCTTTGTATTACACAGCTTCATAGCATCCTGACTACCCTTGGGGTTTCGTAACTTACCTCGGTGAGCATCCCTCTGTTCCGCTGCTTAACTGCCTTATCTGACGCAGGCCGCCACCTGCACCCGGCATACCGTAATTAGGTGAGTTACAGTTTCTTGATTGTGACTTGTGAACCTTATAGAGACCCAAAGCGTTATTTGTTGAGCCGCGCCGAATTTCGAGGCCGGCATCTGTTGCATTCGGCTGCTGATTTTGCCGAAACTATCGTAGTCAACGGGTAGTTTCTCTTTACCATTATTACAGGTACATAATGCAAGTACTCGAGACCCTGCTCAGTGCTCTGCTCCACAGCTGGGCAATGCGAAGAGACTAGTTCGTAAAACCCCCCGCATAACTCGGAACTCACAAAGATCCACAGAATTTGCAGACCAACTTCTGTCCCCGGTCGGCTGCGACTGTTCCACAGGATATTAACCCGCTATTACATGTGCCCTGTGACCACTCACTTGGTTCACAGAGCGTATTGCATGAGTGCCCAGATGATCCTGGTCATGCTACCGTGCTTAGGTGGCTGTGGATGATATAGCCGCACATATTCTCAAATCCCTGTTTGCCCTACGAACGTTCGGGGCGCCGCCGTCATTTCACTGGTCCCTTCAAATTACGACTCTGTACTGAGTCGCGCAGATGGCAGATACGATCTTCCTTGATATCATTGTCTCTTAGAGACGCCGATGCGCTGTTCATCTCGATCTGGTCGGATTGAACACGCCTCACTCGTGCTGACCTCTGGCTTATCATTGTTGATCAACGGGAGCACGCCTTTTATCAGTGTTCCCCCATCATCCTCCATATATTAGTCCACTGCATTAGTACTGATGTTGTACAGCTGCATTAGCAGAGACAGAAGGCAATTTCCGCGATCTGCGAATGTCCCTGGCCCGCTCAGAGCTGAATGTGTTTCCGGAAGCGCGAACGTGATATCGCCGCTGGCCTTGACATGTCCGGCAGTTGAGTTCCAGCACACTTCTTGTAATTGGCTAGTCCTACGGAGGTCTCACTTACACTTACAACCTTGCTTTATGTTCGTGGCGGGCATCCCTGAGTGATATGCCTTGACATTTCGGAACGTATCATGTATGCATTCACGAGTACCACTTCTCTCAGACAGTAGCTTTACTGATGCCTAACGACAGAGCTGTACCACCCGTGTGTTGAGATCCGGGCAATGAAACCACATATACCATCACCAGAGGGTATCCCGCTATCTAGAGCTCATGTAAGCAACGGCAACATCCCGATGGCAGTATCCATTGTACCACCGCGCGCGGCGTCCCCTATAAACACACGTGGGCAAGACATGGATGTCTCTATACCATGCCTGCACTCCATTCTCGTTTGATTCAGCACCCGCAAAAAAAGGCTCTCGTCATTGGCATAGGATACACGCAAAGCACTGATGAAGGAGGAACTTCGGATGATCGATTGCTAGGTCCGCACAAGGATGCGAGGAAGTTCGTGAAACTGCTCATCGGTTGGCCTTCAAGAGTTATCACGCATGTATCACAAACTCACCATCGCTCTTCCAGATAAGTATAGTTATGATGAAGCGAACATCGTTCTCATGCTCGACCACGACGGTATTGACGACATGCTCATTCCAACGAAGACGAACATAGTAAGAGCTCTATATTATGCATCACAGGTCCTTATGAAGAGCTATCGTTGCAAAGATCGCGCAAATGCGCAAATTGGTCACAGGAGCGCGCGACGGAGACCAATTCGTTTTCTTCTGTGCGTATGGGGGTACGTTCTATGGCATGTTACGACTGACACATTCCCGCGTACAGTCTCTGGGCATTCCATGGAAATCACAGAGACGGCTACGTTAGAGAACCAAGGATTCGATGACGTTGTACCCGGGTTAGTGAACCGTGTGGCTCGTCGCGGCTTGATGGCCTCTTCGAGTCTTTCTCTTGGAAGCGAAACCAATGATTCCGATTGCGTAGTTACGGACGTTGTACGTCATTGGTTTTCCTATACCAGCTCCACGGTGAGATAACCTCCGCTGTCAGCTGCTACGCAAGATTCTGGTTGGAGGGATTCCTCCAAGTGCAAGGCTTGTGGTAGGCTCGCCACCAACGGCGTTATTTGATCCCTCTGACCAACTAATTATAGTCTGTCTTCGATTGCTGTCGCTCAGGAACGATGTTGGGTGAGCACTCTAAAGCGTGTTGCCATTGTTGTCAGGAGCTCAGAAGCTGTAGGCCTTCGACATTACGATTGGATCAGTGTTCCCCGTATTGAAAATGAGCAAGTAAGGAGCCACGAGTGTCCGCAATCTGTTTCCAGTGAGTGTGAGTCCGAGGGATGCAATTTGTATACCACTAACACCCAAAGTCGTAGATCGTAAAACGGCTCCGTGTGAGACTAGTCCTCGTGGTACGCCCTTGGATCTCGCTAAATGCTAAGGTTGTGTTCGTCAGCTACTCGGAGGACCGCAATCATCAACCTGACGAGTCATACGGACCTCAAGAAAATGACAAATAACGGACATGGGTTCGATCCCTCAGGTCATATCCGTCCGGTTATCCGCTGGCTGGATGGAGAGATTTTCGATCACGTCCTGCACCCTATTGATGACAACGTGACTGGTAGACAATACTGGGACCTATCACCTACAGTCTCTGTGGACAAGTGTCAGTGCGATGGGAACTGTCGCCCCTGCAACATCTGCGATATCGACGTGCCTGAGATTGTATGTGGTCTCTTCCGTCCTTCTCCGTGACTCCAGAAATTCAGGCATCTGACGTGCTGCAGTATTCTCTGTCTGCTTGTGCGGATACACAAATGACATTCGAAAGCCCTGATGGGGAGTATGGCTTCACCCAGGTGAGTGCTCTTGCTGACTATGCTTCTTCGACTACGCTCAGCATTGGGGTCATTAGTCCTTAGTTGGGCTTCTAAGTGAGCAGCATATGCACTTGTTTAGCTAGAGCGCTGACGTATATGTTCTAGGTCACGAGCCCCATCCCTTCATGTCGAATCTGATACGACATCTGAGGTAAGCGAAGTTCGGTGGAGTGCAACTACATCACACTCTAATGAATTGGTAGTGATTGGCAATTTCGAGCCTCCGTATATGCGCGTGAGAGCCGCAGGGAACAGGTTCAGAGAGCTGATGACAACAACAACCAATTGGAAATATGGGATCACAGTGTCCCTGTATCTATTCCGATGGAAAGTACCTGCAACCCTTCCAACATGCAGATGATCTTATGATTTTTACATATAGCTTGGCGCAGAAAGGATCATAGTACGCACGCAGTCCGTTTACCCCTTGCTCGTCATCTTACTTGACACTGGGGACAGGATCCTCATACCCAGCGCTTCGATATGTAACATAACACTCAAGCTCCTCTCGTGATAAGGAATATCCCGTCGCAAGGAAAATTAGCAACAGCACGGTTTGTGAGCAACCTGTCTTTCGGAAGTTTCATTCCTATCATTTGACATTTTTGCAGCACTACTGCATGGCAACACTCGACATACAAACATCGCAGCACCTCCACATTCCTCATAACTTCTCCACATAACCATCACATAAACCTCGGAACGTACCGCCTTCGCTCTTTGGGACTCGTCCTAGCCCAATGGGCATACTCATGTATTATATCAGTGTGCAGTACGCATTTAGTGTCATCGTATCCTACGTATCGAGCAATGTATTTGGACCCGACTAGAAGGCAGTGCAAAGCACGCGGAACGGAGCAGGAATCGTTTGAGAAATGCTCCGTACACGTAATGAAAATGGGACATCATACGATTCCGCGATCATTGGTTGTTGCCGCCAATATTCCCAGGCTCAGAATTGTGCGAACTGCGAATGCGCCGTGGCGGGATGGCGTGATGCCCGAAACGTCTCTTGATCATCTCCTACGGTCCTCGTACACTTGTGACAAGCTGCTAGAATTCAGAACTCAGAGCGAAGGTACTCTCTCTCAGGAGTAGCGTTTCCTCCAAGTACAAATGACGCTTCAAGAACTGCACTCTCGTAGCCGAAGATATCCAAATGAATGATGTATGTGCGGCCCGGGTGTCTGGTGCATCATCTTCATCTCGCCCATGTGCATGATCCACGAGGCCCGCGCTCGCCGGTGAGTCTGGACGTTGTCAGTCTGCGCACATTGCTTCATCTCTGTCTTTGGCTGCATCACCGTTGATCGCGGGGACTGGGATGTTGTAGAGGATGTGATGGACGAGGGAGACGGCCCGACGGGAGATGGCAGCCCCTAGCCCAGACATGGGCGCACATCGTCGGGTTTTCCATGATCGAGAGATCTCCCATGCACGGTCGTTATGCACGGATGCATCGTTGCCCGGGATTATCTGTGGAGCGTTCTACGCGGGGTTGAGCAAGCCCGCACTCAGAAGCTGTATTCTGGTGGAGGTCTAGACAACATGTGTATGGAAGGAAGACCGCGCGACCTTCCCACCGATAGAACGCATATAATGGCGCACTGCCGTGATGCGGCAGCAGCCGCGGCATCTCACACTTCGCACTCCTCGCTGCCCACCTTTTCACGCATCTGTGCAGGATCCGACGCACGACATTGCCTCCTCATGTCACGGGTGGCGCAAATAAGTCATCGCGAAGCATGCAACGTACACGGTACAGCCTCTTCTACCGGGCCTCTGCTATCAGTCAAACTCCGCCGTTCTAGAGCATCGCCACATCCTGCCTCCGTCGCTCCCCTAGTCTATCTCTGCTGTATATAGATGAGTCTCTCGAAGCCTCTTATCGGCACAAGAGCCTCTACGCATGCTCTTCTGAAGCTGCCTCGCAGGAAGCGAACTTCAGCCCACTCTCTTGCGCGTCATCCTGAGCTTCAGTGCCCCTCGGAGTCAAGTTATACTTCGTAATGGCGCCTATCCACTCCGCTCAGCGCCGTGCCTCAAGTGTGCCCATTCGTTCAACTAGAAAGAAGGCTCTTGTGGTCGGCATCCGATATCTGAAGCAATCACAACCTGAATCGAGAGAATGGGAGCCGCTGGCGGGTCCGCATAAGGACGCGAACTCGTTCAGCCGACTTCTCGTCGGTTCGTTCGCTCGCCTGTGTTTGAGCTGCTCAATTCTGATGACGACCCTTCTTCAGAGAAGTATAACTTCAAGGAAGACGATATAGTTCTCATGCTGGACGATGGCAGGCAAGGGCTACTTGAACCTACACGTGTCAACCTCGTACGTGCCCCTTATACGCATCACTGAGCTGTAGTCGCCTGATTTGTTGTTATGCAGATCCGCCAACTCCGAATGCTTGTTGAGAGCCCTCAAGTGGGGGACGAGTTCGTCTTCTATTGTGGGTAGACCTCAATGCGATTAGCCCCGAGCCATGTTTCATTTATTATGAATGATCAGTCGCAGGTCACTCCGACCAGATCCCAAACAGGACGAATTCAGAGGACGATGGCAAAGATGAGGCCCTCATGCCTGTCGACCACCGCGGAACCGACGATGAGCGCTACCTCATTCGCGATAACGTCAGTCAGGAGCATCTATATTGATCATGCTTTGCTGATGAAATCATGCATAGTTCTTGCGCAAAATGTTGGTGTCTTCCCTTCCGCGTGGGACTCGGTTGGCTGTAAGCACATGACCCTTGCCTTACTGCTTCATGAGAGTATACTGACGCCGTATAGGCTATCTTCGACTCTTGCCACTCCGGTACGATGCTGGGTAAGTGATGTGGTGCGAAGCGGCCGCCATTCTGATACCTCACCCAGACCTTTCGCATTATAACTGCCACAAGATCGAGAGTCGTAAACACACATTCGAAAAGGATTGGGAGAAGAAGTTTCCCCGTAAGTTCCCTATATTCTAACTCATCGACTGGCTTTAAGCCCAGTCACAGGTCGTAGGGATGCGGATGACAAACATATGAAACCAATCCAGAGCGATAACCCCCACGAGGCCTTCAAAAGCCGCAGGTTTACCATTAGGCGCGCAATGGAAGCTGAGCGTAAGGAGGATGGTGACATCCAGGTCACTGAACAGGCGTGCGAGCACAGTACTCCCGACGTCCGACGCATGAATTCGCTCATGGGTATGCCAGGGCCCGCGCCGCCGCCGTCACCACACACGTCTGTAGGCGAACCGGCACCAGGGTCTCGGAAGTCTTCAACAACAGGTCTGAGACGGCGTTCGAGGTCTCTTTCGCCCCACCGTATGAGCCAAGATGCGCCATCGCAATCCAATGCAATACAACGTCCACAGCAGTCTGGAAGGGACCGCATGAATCCAGTGGTGTACTTTGAATCCGAAGAGGACAAGCAATGCGTGTCACCGACGACCACTGTTCGAGAATGCAGTGAGAAATGCAAGTTCAATGAGGCAAACGAGGACGAGGAGACTGCCGACATCGTGAGATACACGTCTTATGAGGTCGTATTCAGTTGCTGACGTGTCCTTGACAGATATCACTGGCGGCGTGTCGTGACCGGCAACTCACATATGAGGACTGTAGGGGAAATCAAAGCTTTACCGATGTGAGCGAGACATGGAGACATTCAGCCGTTATGAAATTTGTCTGACAACCTCGAAGAGTCTCGTTGAATATTTGAGCAAGTCACATAGCTTATGGCGTAGCGCCGTTGTCTGACAAAGCTTCATGGTTTTAGGGCAGAATCCGAATCCCTCCTACGACGACTTGCTCAAGCACGTCAGGCTAGTTGTCTCTACTTCGAACACCATGTGCCCTCGCTCATTTCCACCTTAGTCGGGAGCGCGTCAAGGTATTGCGCAAAATCTGCGAAGTATTCACCAAGCAATACGAAAAGGAACCCAACTCCCAGGAAAAACGTGGCTGGAGAGAACGGCTAACGTTTTCGAGACCAATTGTAAGATTCGGTATTTGGTGATTGTGAATTTAAACTAAAGCACCGTTCATGCTCTAGCTTGGTAGTGAAGGCAAACTAGTACGTACTCGTGACCGTCGCGGAATGGACTCAGGCTAATGACATTCTCAGGATATGGAGCGCAAGTTCAGACTTTAGCAATGCGTACCAGGAATGCATTCGTTATGTGCCTTTTTCCTGCGTTCAGACCAACATAAAGCGTGCAAAAATGTTTTCGACTGGGATCATGTCTGCACGCCCGGATCTACTCGTCAACCACCAGCGGAACACCGAGTCCCGACAGATCAGCCGCTTGATGCCAGCAATTAAGGTGATGACTACGTGCCAATTATCTCTGTGACACAGCGTTTGAGTACTGCTGCGATGTGTTCCTACGTATTGCAGCTCCAAATACAGCCCCCAACGCTTCCTTCGAGTATTGCCAGCTGCCATCAGTTCAGGCTATGTACACCCAAGCCTCGAGGTAGGCGTCTGATCAGTCGGCCAAGTCGATCGATCTGTCACGTGACTAAAATCGATATGATCGGGCGATGAACGGGTTATCTCGGGTTGTCCGGACCCTTCACTGCAGTTCCTCAGCTTCAGATTTGTCGTACATTTGCTCGAACAAGTTGTGGAATGCTTGATAGATGCTGGCATACCTCAAAGGCATCCCTTCGAGACTGGCCGCAACATGGTGTATCTCACAACTATAAATGTCTACATGAAGGCGTCTGTGAGCGATTTGGGCGGCCCTTACATCATGAGTTTGCAATGAGGCTCCTGTGGAGGCTGGGAAATGTTCTCCTCTGCCTCATTCCGTGGCCGCACCGCCGCGGGCCCACCAACCAGCGCTAGCCAAACGAACTGATCTGATGGCGGTGCCCAGCCGAGAGATGGCAGGTGCGCTTCCCGAGCTACCCAAAATCCTGGATAGATCTCAGGCACGTCTGCTGTTCGTGGATGCACATCAATCTACATACCGTTGCGGAGACCCGAGAGGGAGGCAAGCCTACATCCTACCAATCTCACTCACCGCGAACACTAGTCGTCCACCTTGCAGGTGGTCTACACCAGCTGCGCCTTCTGGTGGAGGCGACGCCACTACAGCACTGCCCCCTCGGCTGAACTAGTTTGCTGCTTCCGCATCCGCAACCGGTCTGCTAGAGGTCACACACGAGGTCAGACGGACGTCTTCTGGACAAGGCAGTGCACCGACAGAGCATTTTGAAGTGCCTTCAGCCTTTGCTGTTCTTCATCTCCTTCTTTGCGAGGTCAAGAGACCTGGAGGCCGTCATAGTGCGTCTTCATCTCGGCTCTGTCCGAGGCCCCCGAGACGGACGTTAATATATCTACGACAGGTTCTGCTCGACCTTGGCAGTCAACACCCCGTTCCTGACGCTTCACCGAACATTACTTCGCATACGTCCGCTGCTGCCGCATACACCGAACCTCCGCAGCGACTCACCAGATTACAATGGCTCCCTTGCGTCATCCTCGCCGACGATCGTCGAGCGTGCCCACGAGGCCGCCTCGGAAGAAGGCTCTGATCATCGGCATCCAGTACTCCAGAACGGCACCGCAGTATCGTGAAGACTGGCAACCACTGCTCGGACCGCACAAGGATGCGGACGCTTTCAGGAGATTGCTTATGAGTTCGTTCGCTGAGGTGTCGATGAGGTCAATGGTACCTGATCGCCACCTGCAGATAGATATGAGTACAAGGAGGAGGACATCATCCTCATGGTGGACGACGGGAAGCATAAGGACCTTGAGCCCACGCGTGCACATCTGGTACGCTGCCCACTCGCACTTCGTTAGGTGCTTCGCTGACGCGCCGTCTGTCATTTGTCAATGTGATCCATAGCTTCGCGAATTCCGCAGCCTTGTCAGGCAGGCTCGGTCAGGCGACCAGTTTGTATTGTTCTGTACGTGCCCTCACTGTTTCCCAAAGTATTGAGCTTCACCTGGAGGATGGCCTATCAGATGCCGGACACTCCGAACAGATCCCCAACAGGACACATACCGAAGATGATGGCCGCGATGAAGCCATCCTCCCGAAGGATCATCATGGCCTTGACGAGAAGCACCTTATCCGCGACAGCGTGAGCCTTCCTCTCTATTGCTCATGACTTTGCTCTCACCTTGGTCGGCAGTCGTTACGTAGAATCTTGGTGGACCCCCTCCCTGCTGGTGCTCGTCTGACTGTGAGGAAACGCCAGTGTTCCCGTGTCCAATGTGTCAGCTCACCTCGACGCACAGGCCATCTTTGACTCATGCCATTCGGGTACGATGCTTGGTACGATGCTTAGTTTTCTTCATATTTTTCGTCGTTGCTGACGTCGGGCATATTGGCTGGGGTAGATCTCCCGCACTACAACTGCAACAAGGTCGAGAGTCGCGAGAACTCCTTTGAGGGCAAGTGGTCCCGGAACTTTCCCCGTACGTGGCAGGACAACCCAAATAGCCCTGTTTGTCCTTAACGTATTCTCAGAACGCAAGAACGCTTTGCCTCACGGTACGAGTCCCCACGAGTCCCACTCTGCACACGAGGCATACGCACGTGGCACCGCAACGACCATGCGCATGATCGAGGCCGAGCGCAAACTGAGCGGCGACATCGAGATGATGGAGCGCACCTACCGTTCGAGCGTCCCGGCCGCACGACGGGCGAAATCGCTCATGGGCATTCCCGGGCGCAGGGACTGGGACAGCCCTGGACTTCCATCGCAGTCTCCGCACACGGTGAAGCGGCACACCGAGTCGTGCGTGCTCATCCCGGAGGACGAGTACATCTCGTCGCCGCTGAAGACGTCGTATGTGCCGATGTCGTTCCTGGAAGACCGAGAGGAGAGGATGGAATATGCCGAGCCAGAAGAAATGAGGCAGTGCCGGTCGCCGACGAGTTCCGTGCGGGAGTGTGACGGATCGTGTCATGTGCACGATACCGATGCAGATGACTCCAGGAAGGCCGACGTAGTATGTTCCCCGCCTCCAACAGCTGCAGGCCCTGTTTAATCTATTCTCACTAGATCTCGCTTGCGGCGTGCCGAGATTGGCAGCTCACCTACGAGAATTGCAAGGGAGATTGTAGCTTTACGCAGGTGAGTGTGTTGAGGCTGTACGTTTTGATATATAGCTGACGCCGAGTCTAGGGCCTTGTGGCATACCTAGGTGTGTCAGACATTGTATCTTGACTCATTCCAGACTGAGATCTCCGGGCTGTACAGACGTCAACCCACATCCAACGTACCAGGAACTTGTCAGATACATCAGGTTAGCGGGGCCCATGAAGCAAACCGCAGCATGCTCTGATGCATCGTATAGCCAGGAACGCTCCAGGATACTGCGGCTGGTATGCGAGCAGTTCACTCGGGAACTTGAAAGGACAGCCGCGTCGGAGAAACACAGCTTCCGAGAAATGCTGACGTTCTCGCGGCCTATCGTAAGTTCTTCACCGAAATGCCCCGAATTTTCACCTAACGTGGCACTTTCAGCTCGGGAGCGAGAGAAAACTGGTACGTGTCGCTATGCGCCGCGTTTAGCTGTACTCATCTTCGGCACCCTTAGGATATGGAGAGCAGGTTTGACCTTTGAAGGCTGCTGCATACTTCTTCCACAACTCTCATATACTTGAGACAATCATCAAATTGACATTGCATAGGACTCTATCATCATTGTGCTTGCTGTCCAAGTGTTCTGCACTTTTACATGTAATTTACGTTCCCCTTGATATCAGCCCGTAACCCACCCGGCTACCCGACGACATGGTCTTGGGCCTGGCAGCGATACTGAGCGCTATTTCCTGGCCCCAAGACGTTTCAATTAGTTGCCTCAGATCTCAGCATCGGGGACTCCTAGGCGGAGGATCTTGATCTCCTGAATGCGTTCCGTATACCTCAGCCTACCCCGCTGAGTCGTTGGATGTATGTGTGTTCACATGGATTCTCTGGGACCAGATACACTGTGAGTATGTCTTGATTCGTCTTAATTTTTGGTAGTAAACGGTTGCGAGCTAGAGTCGCAATGCAATAACTACGTATATTCCGAATTTCCGAACACACTTGAAGCATAGCACAGAGTGTCCGATCTGCAAGCGGGAATTTCGAGGGTTCATGCAGCGAGAAATCCCATGACTTTAGCAGCCAGATCTGGGATCATCCTGGCATAGACTGTTGCCACGCCGTGCTCACCGCCCATTACAACGACTGAAAACAGCTCATGAAGTTAATGTGCGTCATACGAATTGTTGAAAGCTTGGCCGAGATGTTCTACTGGGAAGACAGAAGTGATCAAATCATCGGATAGAAAATCTGAACATAAGCTCTGGATTAACCTGATCATTTAACCATAGACGAGAATATCTGTTTCAGCGTAGAGTTCGAGATAGCCAGAACACCGGTACCTGGTTAGCATTCAAGTGCGACCTCAATGGCGCCGTGCACGTGATCATGTCAAACGATTTTTCGCGCGTAGACGCAGATACAGTAGTATGTATGTCTGAATGGCTTCCATATATTCTCCATTGCTCCGCTCCGCGCCTGGGCTGCTTCTAGTTCCAACTTGAACCTTCCAGATATCTGAGATGATCTCAGCGTGACCCGTAGAGAGATAGCAGAGGTGCGTTGCGGCCATTTCCTGGGTAGCGTCACACCTGGCGATCTCAGAAACCTTGTTTGCGACTGCACATCGATCTGCATCCCTCTGTTGGAGCTACGAGGTGCTCAAAAATCTCATATTGTGTGGGAATGTCTGCGCTCTTGCCTTTGAGCCTAAATAGCGACCTCACAACGGAACAAGCCCTTGCGGCCGGAGGAGCTACGTTCTCCGCACCTCCGCTCGTTCACCTAATAACTGCTCCTGAAGTCAAGCAATGCCTCTCTTGAAGCATGCAGTGCTTACAGCCGACTTTCCTAGACAGCTTGCCAAAGGATGACTTTGGTGATCGGCATCCAGTACTAGGTGATGATGTGGTCGGAGAAAGCAAGCAGGAACTCACTAGCACTAGTCGATCAAGGTCCGTGATATAGGCATGTTGCATTGACTTCCGCCCCATGGGCACTATCACAGCTTCTCCAGCTCCGAGCGTGTTGCTTCACCAGAAGTAGGTGACGAATTCGTTCTGCACTGGAAGTAACGCTCGCTTTCGTATGCTCTACGTGCCTCGAAATTTGTTCTGTCCAGACTTGAGATACAGACGTTCCGAAAGGATCCAACAAGACGCAAAGTTCAGAGGATGATCGTGTGAGGTTATCACACCGAAAGGTCACCTCGAGTTTGATGAACCATACCTCAGTTTTCTCACAGTTCTCTGACTTTGAGCACATCGTTGGTTCCATCTCCTTGCTTGCCACTTGGTAATGAGACAAGCAATCTTCAGTGCTTGCCACTCTGGCAAGATGCTAGGTCAGTGATATCTCACAATCTGACGATTCAATGTCCGTAAATACCTGTCTTAGGACTGCCCCGGAACATGGGTTATGAGTGCAGCGAGGACGAAAGACACAGGTGGTCCTATGAGGCTAACCCAATAAACGTTGAGGCTCTCACGCATGTCATATTCTCCGTGTTCTCCCGGCCGGATCCGCCAATGGAGGAACGCTGTGCGTGGTGGTCTGTCAGACGATAGGGACAGCCCTTGCTTCGAGGTGGGCAAAATGGGTAGAGCGACAGTGATGCACATGATTCAGGCCAGTCGGAGACAGATAGGTGACGGAACGGGTCGATGAAAGGTGCACGCCGGCGACATTCCGCATACACCCACTTATAACTATGCTTCTGCAGGTGCGAGAGAGCCCTACGCCCTTGGGCGAACGCAACCGCACATGTGGTCTCTCCCACTGCTGAGCGCTGCTCGAAGGGCAGGCATAACGTCGCCGCTTAGGATCGCCAGCATCCCGCAGTCATCCGAGGAACGGTGCAGGCAGCAGATAGGGTATCCTGTGACCGAGCGGACTGCGGAAATGGAAGGGTATGTCCCAAACACTTACTATACGAGGGTCTGAGGGATTATGCCAGCCATATGTCACATATGTGGATGTTGAAGTGAAGAGGAATGCGGTCCGGTTCACCGCTTGGAACTGCAAGGACATCGGCTCACTCGCATTGTCAGATTTCACTAGCGGCATGTCGAGAGTGGCATGTCCTCTGCGAAAGCTGTGAAGGGAGCTAGGTCCTTCAGCCTCAACTGGGTATGTATGTGTTACCCACAGCCCCTTATTCTTACCCTCAAGGCGTCGTGGTACATCCAAGAGGGTCTCATAGGGGCCAAATGGCGTCGAGCTGCGGACCTGCGTCATCTGAAGTCAACCGCTTCATCCATCACACACCCGATCACCCGCCAAGCATACAGTCCAGAGTACTCTCAGGTGCTACAGAAGGTGAGCAAACCATATACCCAGGCTCTTGAAGTGGCCGATATTGCCGAATGCCGACTTCTTCGATACTAGCCATTTCTTCATTATGTCAAGATAAGGAAGGTATTGTCTCCATTTCAATTAACACCCAACAGCTCCGAAGGCAAAGGAGACAAGTACGCGTAGCTCCCTGTCCTGTGGACGTCTCCGACTCTCCGTCCCCTGGGACGGAAGAGGGGCGCCAAAGCAAATGACACATTTTCCTGATACATCTTCAACTGTCTCCCGAAGGCCCGAAGCGATAACCGACATCCACACTCCTCGTAACATCGCAGCTGTGGCGTGATTTGCGTTCATACACAATCTCAGCCTGCATTTGATGGGACTCAATGCTCGAGGGCAGACACGGATGTCACGAAGTTGGAAGGCAATTTCCCATCTTCGCGGCCACTGCGGATGAAGCCTTCTTCAGAGTCAGGAAAATGTCTACTTGACTTTCCTGCCTTTTCGGGACTTGGGCGCGAGCGGGGCGCACGGCAAGGCAGTGAAGACGCCGAAATGCCAGCAAAGGCAGGCAGAAAGCCTCCAAGACAACGCGATATTTTCCTGACGGCCACGAAACGCGGTGTCCGCTGGTCCCGACGTACCCCGTGGCACTGCATAGTCCATACATCTACGTTAGTTGCAGTCTCATGCTGTACGTACGCATACTGTCCTTCTTGTATATTGCCCGTTAGGCAGTTTCGTATCCGTTGCAGCTGCTATGCTAACTCTGGCCAGGTATCTGATGCCTGGGCTCTTTGGATTTGCAAGCCGAAGCTTGCAGATCCCAAGACGTCTGGTTGTAGTTTCTCAACGATGATGCCCTGGTCACATTCCGAAACCATCTGCGCAGCTGCTAGTAGAGGATCCCCGATTCTTCGGGCCCACAGCCAGTCTGAGGGTATCGACACAGCCGCCGCCGTTACCTATATGTATGTATGCTCAGAGGGCAGAGAGGTCATTACCATGACTGAATACGTCTCCCGTTTCATCCTCCCACGTCGCAAGAAAGCGCTCATCATTGGCATAGTATATGCGCAAAATGCAGATGAAAGCGAAATCTCAGGCGAACTACTGGGTCCCCATAAGGACGCAAGGGATTTCGAGAAGCTGCTTATTGGTTAGATTCTGCACTACCTTTGATCACAGTGTAGAAGCTTACCCCCACCTTGCCAGATGTATATGGATATGATAAAGAAAATGTCGTCGTCATGCTCGATCACTCCGATACAGACGACGCGCTCATACCAACGAAGTCAAACATAGTAGGTGACCGAGCTTCGACATTACCTCAGCCTACAGAATAACTTTTCTGCAGATCATGCAAATACAGAAGTTGGTCGATGGAGCGCAAGATGGGCACCACTTTGCCCTCTTCTGTATGTGAATTATGATTGACAATCCATGATCCACGATTGATACTGCCAAACACACAGTTTCCGGTCATTCGATGGCACTGTCGACACACGGATCAGTCGACCGTGAGGCCCGCACCGGCTTGATGACTGCCACAAGCTCCACTCTCGATGGCAATCTGAGCCATCGCTTGATTACGGACGTGGTACGTGATATCCCTACGATATAGCTTCTTCTACATGATCAGATGGACATTTTGTCTCAGCTACTACGCAAGATACTTGTACAGAGAATACCGCGAGGCGCGCGACTCATGGTAGACCTTCTAATATTTAGAAATGCACCTGTCTCTCACGAAATACCGACCTAGGCTATCTTTGATTGTTGTCATTCAGGAACGATTTTAGGTGAGAAGTCAGACACCCTTTACCGCTGTCGTCGTAGGCTCACTGGCGGTAGGCCTTCGGCACTACAATTGCAACGCAATTCCTCATTTCGAAACTGAGCGTGAATGTGATTATGGCAAGCCACAATGCTATCCAAGTGAGTATGCCGAGAGCTTATCCAGGAGATGTCTGACATCTTGGCCATAGCGCGCCGAAAGGCTCTCCGTGAGATCCGTACCTAGCAGTCGAACGCGCATTCTACTAACATCGTGTCGATAAGCCATTCGTGGGACTGTATTCATCAATCCAACCGAGCGCGTATATCCCGAGGACTTGATCTCACAGATCAAGCGCAAAGTCTCTACCCCGAGACGCTCCAGGACCGCACCTGCTACCTATTGGCCGAATGTTCCATGGTATCAATCTAGTGATACCGTGGTTGATGCCCAAGACTGGTGTTCATCGCCTACAACGTCCGTGGCAGAGGATCAATGCGATGGGAATTGCCGGGGCAAGGATTGTTCCCATGTTGATATCCCTCAAATTGTATGCAGCTCTTCTCACCTCGCCTATTTTGACGTACTCACGTACCTCATGTGCAGTGTCAACTATCTGCCTGCGAGGACACGCAAATGACGTTCGAAAGCCCTGATGGCGAATGCAGTTTCGCGCACGTGAGTTTGAACTACGATCTACGCGATGTGACAGCTGATCATCGGATCCAACAGTCTTTAGTTGGATCATTGAGTGAGCCAACTCAATCTACCCGCGTCTAGCTGTTCATGAACGGAGTTCATATAGCTAATGAACCTCACCCATCTATCTGGAAGCTCATGTGTCAGCTGAGGTCTGCGAAGCATCATATCGTGTAAATGAATTAAGGTTGACAAACGGCCAGCAATTCGCAAAGTCGTGCCTCATCTTTAGCGCGCAACGGTTGCATACAAGAGATTCAGAGAACCAACGATCACCGGCAGAAGTTATTCTTGTGGAGCAATCAAGTCTCTCCTTCCTTCCCGATGGTATGTCCATGAACCAGATCGTCGCTCCCATCTGCTGACAGGATGCTCATACAGCTTGGAACCAATACAACTATAGTACATACACACCCCTTTATTTCTCTTCACTGTTACTAATGACGGCGTGCAGAACCCATGGAACGAACCATTTGATATGTGACATGCTGGATCTGGCGATTTCGCATTACCACTATGCTAGCTCGACGTGCAAGTAACTTGACAACACCTACACGGTACATCCTAATTGAGGAGTACCTTACACTTCACGGACGTCTATTGCTATCCTGGCCCTGAAATTCAATTTACTCGGCATTCGACAAATCGGCGATGTCCATACTTTGAATAGCGGAGGTTCATTTTGCTACATGCTCGACTCATGTCTCGTTCGATTCCAAACCTGCAGTATTGACGGTATCAGAAGGACTCTGAGCGACAAAGCGTGTGCGCGCGAGTAGTAAAACAGGTCAAAATCAGCTTCGAAAGTACGTAGTGAACGGTCCTGCAAGACCAGCGACTCTGCTCGGCCCCCCGTCGCGGCATTATCATGTGACTATCCAACGCTTCGAGCTCCGTCATAGCGGCGACAGCGCCCAGAATAAGGCGCAGCGTGTGACCCACCCGAGAGCGGCCCACGCATCATCGCATCCGTGGTGTTGCAGTGAAGCTCGTGTCCGACTCGCCTCTGGAAAACAGGGATGTGATCTCTTCTCTACCCCATTCCGCGACCTCATCGCCGCTGACCCCGGGCTCTCAACCGAGCGCCAGCTAGGCGAGATGATCTGATGGCGATGCCCAGCCGAGTCAGCTTTCCCAAAGTACTGGATAGATCTTAAGGCTTAGGCACACCCGTTATTCGCGGTTGTACATCAGTTCACACATTGGTGTGGAGGCCCGGGAGGAAGGTTGGCAAGTCTACATCCTAGCAATTGCGTTCACCTTGCAGGTGGGCGAACGAGTTGCGCCTTCTGGCAGAGGCGACAACATCGCAGCGCCCCCTCCGCAACTGAAGTAGGCTGTAGCTTGCTGCCTCGCCGACTGCCCTTGTATAGATTACAGACGAGGTGCGAGGGATTTCTCTCGGTTCCGAGCCGCGCAATAAGATAGTGCATTATGAAGGAACCTCAGCTGGTATCGCTCTTCATCGCCTTCTGCGCAAGGCTTGTCATGGTGCGCTTCCGTCTCTACTCTAGCCAAGGTCCCCGAGACGGACGTAGTCATAGACTCACGATAGGTTCTGCTCGACCCTGGCGGCTAGCACCCCACCGCCGACATTTCGCTCATCCACCTCCGCTGCTGCTGCGCATACCGAACCGTCACAGTGACTCTCCAACGAGCTCAAGCCCACGCGTGCACACCTGTTCCTCCTTATATCATGGGCTTTTTGCCAACATATTCTCCGACAAATAGCTTCGCGTATTGCGCGATCTTGTCCAGAAGACGCGGTTGGGCGACGAACTTGTCTTGTTTAGTATGTGCTCCCAATGATTACTTATGGTGTTGGAGCTGACCGGGTGTGTGGCCTATCAGATGCAGGACATCTCGAAATAATGCCCAGTAGGATCCATGCCGAGAATCATGGCCGCCATGCCAAAGCTGTCTTCCAAAACGGGATGATCGAGCGCACCTACCGTTCGCGTACACCAGGTGATCCGCCGCGCGTCGCGCGAACTCGCTCATGGGCATGCACGAAGCGCACGAGCCTGAACGCAGGCACGCGGACAACTGCGATGTTCCGTCGGAATTGTTCTCGTATACGGCCAAGCGGTGCACCAGTGGCGCGTACTCGTGCTCGAAGACGAGTTCATTCATCGCCACAGAGGAGAGGATGGGCTACGCGAGGCCGGAAGAAACGGCAATGTAGGTCGCCGACCAGTTCCGTTCGGGAACGAGCTGTCTACGTGGTGCCGACGCAGACGATGCTAGGAAGGCCGACGTAGTATGTTCTCTGCCTCTAACAGTTGCGAGCCCCGGTTTCACTATTTCAAGTGGATATCGCTTGCGTTGTGCAGCTTAGATACAAAAACCACAAGGGCGACAACATTCTTACACAGGTATGAACGCAAAGCTATGCATTGACACATAATGACGTTGGGTCTGGGGCCTTGCAGCGTCCCGAAGCGGGCTTGGCATTGTGCTCTGACTCGTGCAGAGCAAATGACAACCGCACCAAACCTACCAGCTCACAGGACTCGAGAGGACAGCCGCATCCGAGGATACAGCATCCGATAACTACTCATATCTTCCAGACCAATCGTAAGTTCTCCGCTGAGACTTCTCAGGCCCACGGCTAAAGGTTTATTCCGCAGCTTGACGGGGAGAAGAAACGGGTATATATGATCTTTAGGTGCTGCGACGTATTGCGCCTTCTGCTCTGCCGCATGCCGCGTCTCGGAATGTGTTCACAATGCGCCTTTTCGACCAATATGACATCGCCTAGGACCCTATGTTTATTCTGCGCAATTGTGGCTACAATCTGAGATTACTGGCATTATCCAGCCGGCCAATTAGTTCTCTGAGTCCTGTACCTTATCTGTTTGGTCGTGCGACCCAGTCAACTCCGGCGCTGCGTTAATGTCAAACGAGACGGCTTCGATTTGTTATCCGAGAGGACGGTTCCTAGGAATCTCGGTAATGTAGCTCCTGCTTTTGACAAAAACAGCCGCTGGTTGACCGTCGTAGTGCAGCCGCGTAGCCGACGCAGGCCACCAGTTCTCATCCCGACCCGAGACTGCGGCTTCGTGATATAGAGCAGTGTTGCTGAGCCCTTTTCCAGACCCAGAATTTCGTGCAATCTACACGTTCATACTTCCATATGCCATACGGGTTCTTTGGCATGTGATTAAGCGCGAAACGTCATGACCCGCACTTCGAGAATCTTTCCAGGGCTCTGAGACTCGCTTCAGTGACCTCGTTGACTGCGTCCTCATGCTAGCATCGGGACCTAAAAATCTGCATTATGCTTGAGTTCGCGATACAAGACTACATGTCCCCACTTATCCATCGGGAGTCTGGTTTTTTTTTGGCCTCCTCGTTTATTGTTCGTGAGGGCGTAGCCCTATGGTAGACAATACATGTGTCCGTATGCTATGTTGGGAGTCTACTGCCACTGCGCGATAAGTACTAGGTCTCCCGGTGTGGGAGCAAAAAGGGGCTGTGCTGTAAGAAGTATAGGGAAGTGAGTAGAATATAATAAGGGTTTGTATAGTAACACGGACGGCGAAGAGTGCTTCAGTAAACAAAAAAGAAAAACACAACGCTCCTGGCAATCAAACGCAAGGCACGGAGTTCTAAACCGCCCGCACGTTCAAGGGAGATTGCTCCCCAGGGCTCTCGGCGCCTCTTGCTACGGGGGAATCCGTCCGTCAGTCCCCTGACGTCCGTCGAAACTCCCTCCATGCCTGGAGCAGGCATAGAGATAACATGTTGTAACAAATAGTGTCGTGCTGAGAAACATTGATCGCATGTTCGGTCCTTCCAAATGTGAGATAGCAGATGGTGTGCTTCAGATTTGCGGCAGTGCCGAGGAGGCCCCGTAGAAAAACGCGCGTCTTCCCAGTTGGTGTGCGAGTCGCGCCCGGAGGTGAGTCTGGGGGTTCCTTATGAGTACGTCTAACACGTTGGTATAATCGCCGTACTAAGAACAATATAGTCATCGATATTGCAGCTGCCATCTCCAGTATATACCTATCTACTGGTGTCATTGCTAGAATTTCTTCGGCATGAACTAGAACCGAAAGAGTTATACACAAAGTCAAACCCCACATATACCTATTAGTCAACACGGTGCATTTTTTTCATCCGACATGCACAGCCCCATGCGACAGGCTTGAAGCGCCATCCGAGATTTAAATACCCCGAGTTGTGTGTTCACCAGCCACGGCTCCGGTGTTTTCCCGCCCCGCTTTTCCGATGAAGAGAGGCCTAGTCATTGGCATAGGTTATGCGTACACCCCGTCCGATCTCAGAGGGGACTACCCTCCGTTGCGCAGTCCGCATCAAGATGCCACGGAAATCAAACGATTCCTCATAGGTTCGCGGGTGTCATCATCAGGATTTTGCGTTGGGGCTGATGCCAAAGTTGCAGAGCTGTATGGTTATGACGAACACAACGTCGTATTGATGTTAGAACAGTGACGAAACTGCCCCGTCCCTCAGGCCTACCAGACGAAACATTGTGAGCGTCCATAATTATATGTGGCGCTGAAACTTGAAGCTTGAAGCTTGACGTTTTATATGTCTTGCACCAGATTTTGCAACTAGCGGAATTGGTACGGGATGCACAGCCCGGTGACACCTTCGTCTTCTTCTGTGAGCTACACAGCCTGTACGTCAGTCTCGAGCTACCTAATATGCTATAGTCTCTGGTCACTCTGAACAAATCCCAAGCGGAACCGAGACGGCTTTGATGAAGGTTAGTACGTGGTTTTTGAGTGAGACATGATCGCATTCTAATCTTCGCGACGCTAGCTATTCTACCCGAGGACCATGATGGACTCAACAATCTTGACAACTTGATTGTGGACGACGTATGCACTCCCACATTTTGGTACCGGTCGGTCATCTGACACTAAATTGTGTCTCATTTCAGCGTCTGCGCGAAATTCTTGTCGGCAAACTCCCGACAGGCGCGCGACTCGTGGTAAGCGAAGTCAGCCTTGGAGTCTATTGGGAGGCGCCTGAAATGATTCCCTTTGGCTCAGGCGATTTTCGACTGTTGTCATTCCGAGACCCTCCTCGGTAACCATTCTGCCCAGTCCTACACCGTTCCCACTCATCATCGAGTATTCAATGCAGACCTTCGACACTACAGATGCAACGAAATGTCGTATGCTAAAACTACATATGAAACTGAGTGGGAGAGGATGCGATATTTCCCAAGTGAGTATGATGTATATCAAGTTAAGCATGGAATGCATAATCACATAAATTACAGGGCGCAGAAATGCATTGAGTACGTTGTGAAATTGATCCACATAGACAGAGCCTGACATGCATGGTAGAGTGGCAATGCAGTCAGTACATGATCCGAGCGGAGCGCAAGCATAGCATGGAGTTCTCTGCTCCTGCAAACAGTAGTGCTCGGATGAGGCCGAATATTTGTTTTCCGAGACGTTCCATGACATTTCCAACCACGCTTAGAGTCCTCCCAAGTCTATCCGGTGGCACCACACGACATCAGCTGCTGCAGCGAGTAGTCGCCGGACAGGACGTCATCAATTCAAGTGTCACTTTTTGTTCGTCTCCCACTACCTCCGTCGCGGAATGTTGTGGAGATTGCCCCGCGAGAGACCAGACGGGTCTCGATGCGCCTGATGTTGTAAGTTTCTAAAGCGTCTTATATTTACTGGGGAGACGTTAACCGAGTGTGCAAACAACATGTCCAGTATACAATCTCGGCTTGCAAAGACCGACAGCTCACGTTTGAGTCTCAGACTGGAAAATTCAGTTTCGCACACGTGAGAGCATTCAATCGTAAAGCTTCACATGACTTATGAGCGCTGTAGACTTTTATGGCTTACCTGCGTACGGACAACATATCTACGAATCGTGATGTTTCCACGTCATTAATTGACATCTACACAGGTCAAAAGCCTAGGCCTTCATGTCAAGAATTAATGCGATATCTTGAGTAACAACTATGCCTGTACACTGCAGAAGTTTTTCTCATAACATTATAGGAAGGAACGAGACCGCATTTGCGGCTACATATGTGATGGTTACAAGATCCGTATTCGAGACGCACCCACACTTCATGATCGCCGTCAGATATGGGGCGAAATGTCCTTCTCCAAACCAAAGGCAAGTTGTGAACATCCAATAGTCGTGACCTAGCTGCTTACTCGAGCCGGGTGACCGTACTTCTGTCCAGTTGGGTACCGAAAAAATAATTGTACGTGTATCACCAGACCCATACATCTGATATTGAACAAAGGCGCGCGCAGCATTGGGCCCAGGTCTTCTATTTATGATATATCCGACGCAGAAGAAAGTACAGTATGACATAGCTCACAGGACGTTGAATCATGTACGATGATACCCCATTCACAATGCATTCACTAGCCATAATTGATGAATGACATCTCAATCCATGGTTAATTGCTTGGAAGTTCTGAGCCATATGTAAATTATCGTATCGGAACTTGTGTTAACTGCTGCGTCAGGGATGGAAAGGGAGTACCGTAGATCATGAAGACGCCGAGACTAATCGATCATTGCCAAACCCACAAAGACAAGCATATTCACGTCAGATATCATCGCGCGATATCCTCCTTTGCTGTTGTAGTGGGTTATACTATTGTTTGTCCTCATAGATAGCGTACCCGAAATAAGTTTTAACAGCAATCCTCGCCTCTGTGCCTTTTGCCCAATGAGGACGTGCCTTGCCTTGCCTTGCTCCTTGCTCGACCTTACGTCTATAATCGACATCTGTAATAGTTAGTTCAAGACACACATTTAACTACCATGGCAAACCGAAACCTGATCCCAATGGCAGTGGGTCTTGCACCCAGTCGGGGTTACATTACTGCTCAAGCGGGGTTTGAAGGTTAGGTGCAAAATTAGAGCGGTCACTCGTTTATGCGGCCCAGAATATTTCAATCTTACATCGGTCTATAACAATTCCAAAGGACGAGCCCCATTCTTCATACTCTGGAAGACTATCTGAACATCTTCAATTTCAGCTGTAATTCGAATATGACAAGTTTCGTGCCGCCCATGTGAAAGCCGACGTGACCGTGGTCCAAGGCTCAAACGCTTTGACAGCTTCTATTCCAACTGTGAGCCGGCACCTGCCAATGCTTACTAGGCAGCAATACAGCCTCACTCTCATTGCCTCCCCCGACTGGCATCGACTCGGTGCTCGCCCCAGTGATGCACGACTGAGGGCAGTACTGGATGCTCCAAGGTCAGAAGCCCTCTACAGCCGGCACAGATCTTATGCTATTACGAGAACAGCCTCTGTCAAGATTCCTCATCGCCTTCCCTCTTATTGTCAATTGCTGGCCTTGAAAGCAATGCCTGAGCTGGACGTCCTGTCATCTCCCTGTTCACGAAAATACCGAATTGCATAGCCAGTCGCGCCATCGCTCTGAGAATAAAATGGACTGAATCACGGTGAAAACCCTTCTTCCCCGTATTCCCCCTCACTCATCCGCTATGGAGGTCCTGTGTCGTCAGACCAATGTCCACCGCTTAACCGTGCCAATACTTCTCAATGATCTCACATACGCCTCAAAGGTCGCGCCACAACTACAATCTGCATTGGCACGCAATGCTGCAGACACGTATATGTACAGCCATGCCAGGCCGTTATGTTCCTTCTAGAATTTCACCATGACTCAGCTGGCTGCACTGAGTCGATTAGAGCGCCCTACTAGGTCCGATTTGTGGGAGGCTCTGCAGGCAGACGACTACTCGGAGGCTGGTCCGGAAGATAAAAACGTGAATTTACAACTCGACTTTTCAGCAGCGACGCAGCCCCATACCCCTGTCCGGCCACACTTTCGCGCACCAACGAGAAGTCCCTGCAAGGCTGCACGACAACCACGTACATATGTGTCTCTCTCCCCCCTCCCCATATCCGCTTCGGCGCAGGTCGAACAGTGCTCCACAAGAACGCCCGAACAGACGCGCTCTCCTCATCGGCATTCGATATGGCACTAGTGATACAGGCCTTCAGCGCCATTGGCCGCAACTTTCGAGCCCACACAAGGACGTGGATGACTTCGAGGGCCTACTCATTCGTAGGTAGCAGCGTCGCTTCACCAGATGCTATCATATGCAGAGTTACACTGATCCAATCGGGTCTTTCAGGACGGTATGACTACATGGAATGCAACATTACTAAGATGCTGGACCGTGGCGACTACACTGATTTGACGCCGACACAAGACAACTTGGTGAGTCTTGTACCTACGACGGTCGGCAACTTTGTGGACATGTTCGTCAGGTTCGGGAAATGCGTAGACTAGTTAGAGGTGCTCAGCCCGGAGACCGGCTGGTGCTTTATTGTAAGTGTTACTGCTACTGCTAAAGAATACATCTTCGGGCTTTGTATAACGTATGCCTGACAGATTCCGGTCACGGAACTCAATTTGAATGTCGCTCACTGAGCGAGGACGATGGCTTCAACGAAGGCAAGTGAATGTTTTGGCTATATCGCTGCCTACAATCTGAATTCAATTAGCTATCGTCCCAGCGAATGCCCAAGGTGTAGGCTCTAATTCCCTTATTGCAGACAATGTACGCCACCCATGATGCGATCAATGCTAACGACTCTTAAATATACCTCTTCGCATCACAGAATCTGCGGGAGCTGTTGGTGGAGTCCCTTCCATCTGGATGTCTGCTCACGGTGAGCAGCAGCACCAATAGCTGTATGCAGTAGAAATTGACGAAGACTACAGGTTATATGCGATGCTTGCTCATCGGGCACAATCATGGGTGCGGTGTCTCTGATTTTCTAGGTCGTATGGTCCTCACAGAAGTCATAGATCTACCCCATAACAAGTGTCACTGCGTAGTGAGCCCTCCCGGGTCAGTCGAAACTCAGTGGGCTGAGGCGTTCTCGAATTGTAAGACAGGAAGGCGTCAGGACGTGCGTGGTATGTCTCTTGTTACTCTCTCACAGTGTGGTCTCTCATATCTTGGCAGATCCTGCTGTCGCAGGAGTCAGATTGCAAGAGATCAGTATCCACAGAAGGTCCAGCGGAGAAGTACAGATCCAAGAGATCTCAATCTTCCCCAGACGTATTTCAGTCCCTACCAGGAAACCGCAAGCCTCCAGGTCCATTTCTACGACACTTGATCGCATTCGTACTACGACGGATGACATGCACGCCGACTTGTCGCAATCAGGTTTTCCTTTGTCGTCTCTCGGGGAAGGGGAGCACCAGTGCCCATCTCCCGTCAACGTATTGAACGAGTGCGATGGAGATCACGATTGTGCGGAGAGTCCCACAGATGCCGGTAGGCCGGAAGTGGCGAGTAACATATCTCAATACGATGCACCTGTCGATCTGATCGAGAATTTGTCAGTGGTGTATTTCCGCCTGTCCAGATGGCCAGGAGGTTTACGAATCGGTCGATGGTAAATATAGTTTTACCAGGGTGAGTCGCAGAATCGCGAGATGCGTTCAGTAAATCAGACTAATATTATATCCTATACTAGAGCCTTGTCAAGATCTTAGGTATGCTGATGTCATTGTTCGATGGACTGGTCAATAAAATCGCCATGCAATAGATTCCCATTCGGGACCGACTTATGATGAGCTGATGAGGCAACTGAGGCAGGTGATGCCGCGTGCGTAATCTTCAATCGCTGACTCCATAGTCAGGCATGAACGGAGGGAGACATATAGGCTAATGCAGCCGTGGCTGAGCAAAGAGCTGGAGGGCCAGACGCTGGTGGCAAAGCGGAGCCGTCGGAATTTATTGACCATCTGTATGCCTCGTGTGAGTGACTACTGCGTCGCGATGAATTGGCTGAATAATCTGAACCACACAGATTGGAAGCGAGAGGAAGAAAGTACGTGCCTTGAGCACGCTTTGACATTCGGGATCCATATCTGACTGATTGCATAGGACATCAAATCCGAGAAATTCACCATGTAGTCGATTAGTGATTCCGCCAGCGACCAAGCTCGAAGGGTTTTCTGGTGTCGACAGCAACATACACGGCGAACCGGCGCTCGAACACTCCACAGATACCGACGAGCTTGGCAAAGGCGGACCAATTTTCGATTTTCCCCTCATGATATATACCCTTCGAAGCTGAATAATGTTCGGAACGATGACTCGAATGCGGATTTGATACATAGCCATGGCCAATCATACATACAACCACTGGACTCTCCCAACCATGACAACTATATTCCACGAACAGTACTGCAGGACCTTGTGCATTGATATGATACCTAACACACACACGTCTGCCGCTAGCATATCACGCAGAAAGATGTCGTGCTCAATCAAACATAGGATACTTCAAGCTTGTCCTAGGCACACTCGTTTCATGTCAGTATTAGACGCGCCCGCAAGATACGACAATTTGCACGACGACGGATCTATCCATCCTTCCAAAAAAAACCCAGCCAAATTATGCGAGGGGATATAACAGCACCCTAACAGCCTACAAGCCTACAGCTCCGCAGTGTCCCTGCCAGTCGTCGCCTCCGCGGTCTCATTCTCTGCGACCGGCGTAAACGCGGCGAGGATGTTCGCCTTGATTTTGATCTCGTCGAGCTTCTGCGGCGAAAGCGTGCGCTTCGCGAGGATCGACGACAACCTGCGGGAATTGAACAACGTAGTCAGCACCGGTCACGGAGCCGAAGCAGGGGGGAAACACGCACCGCTTTGCCTCCTTCTCGACGTAGTTCTCAGTGCCGCCTACGACCTTCTCCATCACGCGGACGTAGTGCTTCGCCGCAGGGCCGACAGTCTCGGAGAGCGCGACGGCGTCCTTGTACAGCGTCTCACGTGCCGCGCCCGCGGCGAGCGCGAATTGCGATGCAATGGTGTCGAACTCGGGCAGGCGGCCAGCCTGGAAGGTATCGTTAGTTGGTCCGAGGATGAAGTATTCGGCGGGATGGACTACGTACAAGCTCAGAGAGGATACCGCCCACGGAGCGGTGCGTCCCACAATGCTCGTTCAAGTACTCGACGAAGGCTTCCTCGGTGCGTGCGCCATCATAGTCAACGGGCTCCTCTGCACCAGTCAAGACCAGGTCAGTGAGCAAGCTCAGACGCCTGAAGATAACAGACGTACCCTTGTTGCCCTTGGGGAAGAACTTGATCGTCGGGTAGCCAGCGACACCGTACTTCGACTTCAGCGGGTGGTTTACCTGCGCATCCGCGTCGACGTTCGCAACAACACACTGCGCAGGCGTCAGGTCATGAAACACACGTGCAACTGCTCAGACGTACGTTAGGCTCGTTCGCAAAATCCTTTGCGACCTCATCGTAGACCGGCTTCAGACGCTTGCAGTGACCGCACCATGGCGCAGTGAATGCAACGATGACGTCCTTCTCCGGGTTCTGCAGACATGGTCAAGGTTGCCGTCGTTACGGTGGACACACATGTGTACTCACCAGCGCGACATCATCGAAGGTGTGCGCATCAAGGATCTCGTAGGCAGGGGGCGGTGGGGGCTTGATCTTCGACTTGACACCAGACTTCTGGGTTATGCTGGGGAGTGTCAGATCCTGTCACAATGAAGGCATGGCAACACAGCTCACAATCCAGCCAGCGCATCCAAGTCCCGTCCACCCTCGTACTTCTCAGGCTCACCACCCTCTGGGCCGAACCATTTCAGAGCTATTGCGGTGAATCACTTGTCAGGCATATGCGACTTGCGGAATGGTGACACAAGACGTACTGGGGAAGCCGGTAACTCCGTACTTGGCCCCGAGGGGCTTGCCAGCACCGTCGGCATCGACCTTCGCAATAATAACCTTGTCTTTCGCGTGTACGAACGCATCGGCCAGTTGCTCATATACAGGTGCCAGGTTCTAGCTCCACGTCAGCTTCTGGTAGTCTCTAGACGGAACCAAGTGCATACCTTGCAGTGTCCACACCATGGCGCAAAGCTGTTCAACACAATTAGATTCGCGCCGAGAGTTAGGAGGGCAAAAACGCACAATTCCACCAGGGCCGGCTTGCCCTGACCAATCACCTCGTCAAAGTTGTCCGGGGTGAGCTCCAATACATTGGATGCCCACGCGCTGCCCAGCGACAAGGCAGCGACAAACAAGCCCGCCAGCATCTTCATCTTCGTCGATCGTAAGGAAAGGACAATGCTGGTCAGCAATAAGGTGTGAACAGGAGTTACAAGAGGTGAAGCGAAGAAATAGCCCTCTGTCGAGGGTGAGAGTGCTGAGTGTTCCAGCAGACGTGGAGCCTCCTCAAGCCACCATTGGGCGCTTGATTATGTCATCGCCCGCATCCCATGCCCGGGCTACCGTGAGCATCTTTGCGGTCCATCTCTCCTCCTTGCACCCCCTCGGTCTCTTCTTGGCGACAGCCGGTTGTCGCCCACATTCTCATGTTTGTATGGAGGCTATACTCCTGGGGACTAGACAACGTGGCGTCTCGAAGCTCATGATGCATTGGCGCAGGCAGGATGGACAGCCGACAAAGGAAAAATCGACTTCAATCTGCTTGAAGTTCCTGTGGCCTTGACCGGGCATGGTGCGGAATGACAGCTAGCAAGATGCAGTTCTGGGACCCTGATTGTGGTTTCGCGCGGATCCGACCCAAGTCTTGGTACCTCCCCTGGTTGCATCCCGTCTCATTGCAAGCGTGTCTCTCGGTGGCGTTTCTCCTGGCGCTCATGTTCTGGAACATTTTAAACTCCATAAGAGAATACACATCATGACGAGCTTTGTCGCGGCAATACCTTTCACTGGATCTAGGCGAACGGAATAAGCGCGCTGTCACCTTACTCGGCCTGGCATCAGGCACTGGATATCGGCATGTTCAATCCTACAGGAACGTCGCAAGCGAAGAAACTTGGAACTCACTTCTAGCTGACCGTGATGCATAGGTGGCTTCATTGTGAAACGGAACCCCTATATGAATATACGCATTAATTGGCATATGAGTCGAACGATCCTGTGGGCATCGAATGATTTCTGTTCTATTCAAGCCCTGTGCAATTGTCCTGATCCGCCGAGTTTTGCGCGGGCTAGTTTAGCGAGCTGGAAGGCATACGTCGAGCACATCAGAGCGACAAGAGTTTCTGTTCGGTAGACATCACTATCGCCAGTCAGGGGAACGTACTGTCTTCCGAAGGAGAGCAATGAATGTGACTGGCTCTTGAAACTTAGATGTGGTGGCCTAAATCCACCTGAGGACCCGAGGGAGAGCTGCTCGTCCACGAACGGCCTTCACTGTGGCGATCAATGAAAGTAACCCGAGGCCACGTCATCAAATCGACTCTGCATCACGCTTGCTCGAAGGCTATGAATAGCGCTATTGGCGTCCAAAATCCTCTTGGTGACGACCTAAAGGTGGGTGTCAAAATCCGGATGCAGCATAGCTTGTGATGATTGTACTTCTTAGCACGAGCTGCTGGACGCCCTCACGCACCCCTTGTCAGCTTCTGCAGCATCCAGAACAAGGCTCGCCCGGAACCAGCGCGTCTCCATTTGCGACGGACATCTCAGCTAGCCGACGCGTCAAGATGCAGCGAAGCACTTAGCAGATGCGCGGGGTGCCAAGGTTCGTCGGTTTGCAACGTCGGTGAACTCTGCACAATGTATCTCAGCGACGATTGCAAGGCTGAACTCTCCGGCATTGCTGAGCTGAAGATACGCTCCAGATTTCTCCGATTCTCATGCGGGAAGGCGCGAACCGTCGGTTACCCGCCTACCCGAATCCCTCAGGAGTGCAAAGTCCGGCACCTGCTTCTTCTCTTTGGCGGCCCGCGATTGGTGCCTTCCCCGCACTCTGTCCGCTGGGGAACCTGCGCCCAGGCGCTCTCTGTTTGCCAATTGGAATAGGGAATTCAACGGAACATAGCGTGAGCTCTGATGCGTACGCTGGGCATGAGGCTACGAACCTAGATGCGGACGTCACCGCCCTACGGATTGGGGGTTGGATTAGACCGCAGGCATCGTGTGAGTGTGTTCCTCTTTACATCAGTCAAAAGAACCAATTTCAGATTGAGGACGGCTTAGAATCTCAGAACCCTTACTTCCGACGGGCCATTCCCGCTCGGGGTCTGTTGATGTGTCACCGCCCCAGGTACCATATCCCGAAGACTTCCGTGCTTCTGGATCCCACTGCTATTGAATGAATTCACGTGTAGATTGTTCAAGTACTTCTGTACATCAGTATACCTATTGCGATTTTGGATTGGAACTCACTGTTTACAAAATTGGTTTTCTCGAGTGCATTGTGTTTGTATATCGTATATCAGAATTGAGGCCCTCAAATATTGCGACGAAGCCAGTAGGCTAAGAGTTCCAGATGACTTCCCATCGATCATGTCTCGCCGCTGCTGCCATGTACCTCCGAATTGTCTAGACGGATGCCACACTCAACCGTGCAACCCGAGGAACCGACGGACTTGTTGGCAATTAAGCCAAAGCTGTGAAGAAATTCGACGGCATCCTGCGCCTCAGCAGTTGCATGTCCCTAGGATATTCGCAAAGGAATCCGCCGAATCTTCTCACATTTCTGGATCGCGCATTTTAGCATCAAACGTTTACTCGTGCTAGCACGAAACGCCGACACGCGTTCCGCAGGGGCTTCCCTGGCGCAGCAGTCGGCATGCCAAAGGCAACGGTCAATGCAGCACGGAAGCCGATCGTTGGGCGACGATAGTCTCGAAGGGGCCGTGCGCGTTGTGCGATGATTTCCTAAGCGTGTCAGATCAAGTCAACCATGTACGGCACCACGACGAATATATGGGAAAGAAGATGCCGAATTGCACTCACTCGAAGAGACATAGTCGCACGGCGGAATCGCAAAGATGCAGGCTCTGCACAGTGATCGATTTCTCACAGGCACCGGTGACAATGCTCGGACACTTACTACGACCTCCTATCACCGCATGATGCACAACAATAGGCAGATAGCTGATGCATTGGCCGTGAGGCGTGATACTGATAGTCCAGGACCGATGATCACTTCACAGGTTGAGGTGCGTGGTGCTTGGAGAGACGACCTGAGAATAGACTCCTCTTAAGGATGAGATGACTTGGAATGTGACAGCTATTTATCATATCTCGAAGCTTGTGCGGAGAGTTCGGGTCGGAATCAAGTCCGAGAACACATCGAGTAGGTAAGCTCGGTACCGAGAGTCATTGACCAAAAGCGGCACCAAGCGTCGACATTGATAGGAGGACCGCGGGACATCCATACTGCGCTGCTGCGACTTGTTCTGGCGTTGAGAAGTTTCGCCATGAACGGCGCACAATGAAGCAGTCGCTGAGGCAGTGCCTCATCCCGGTCGTAGTCGCTCCGCTTCACGGGCGTATCGCCAAGAGGGATCAGCACGCCATAACACATGAGGACATATACGAGTAACCTCAAGAACACAAAAAGGTCGTCTGGGCTCCTAATTTGCCATGCCAACCAAAGGAGCTTCGCCCATTTTGTCTGAGATCGCGGGAGCAGAAACAGGAGTCACTATCGCGATCGAACTGGCCCGACATCTGAGGCATCTCTCAAACATACGACTGGACGGTCAGACCGCCCGACTAGCCAAGCCCTGCATCCCCGTCGCGGGAACGGATAACCGGAGCTCCACCCCCTTTGTTCGCCATATGTGCTCTGCATCATGTGCGTCTCGCGACTTGCTCGCCCAAGACGGAGATCGAAGTGGCCCTGCTTAGCAAACGATGTCTTCGACGCGTGCGCCTAACCGAAGAACTTCCGTGCGGGGAACCTAGATAAAGTCCGAGTTCAGGGAAAGTTCACAGAACCCGCCACGGCGGCCTGAACTCTAAGTCCAGCGCGCATGGTTCAGCGAGGGCGGCGAAAGAGAAGTTGTCTTGTCGTGCGAGCCGCTCGGGGAATTTCTGCATCCTAACGAAGAGGGACGGAGCTTGTCCATTCAAATACCGCCAGCTCTGCACCCGTAGCGTCTCACGCAATGAACCTAAACAGTGAGTCAAGTTTCGAAAGTTGAATTTCGGGCATACATATTCGTTCTCATTGCATCCCGGCGCCACGAACGTCGAAGGCATTAACCTAGCCAAAAGAGAATACACACTGGAGTCAGATGGAAAGTCAAAATCAAGGCTGGCGTACGTACCCTTTCAGAGTGACGCATTTGGGCTCGGTGCGAGCACTTCCGTAAAATGGAAGTTGTGCCTAAAGCAAGTCACATGTACCAAGGAAATAGCCCTCGGTCTCGACAAACCCAGGCTCTCCGCATCCCAATGATGACCTCCCCAATCTGGCCCGTGTTGTGTGTTCCTTGATCCTCAGTCCAGATATAGGAATGTCGATCTAGGGTGACATCTTTCTGGTGATACAGCACAGGCCCCGGGCCAAGCGCCCGAATGAGAGCTGAGAACAGGGAGACAAGTGCCCATGTCTGCATGCGCTCTCAACGGCGCCATAAGCTATTCCAGTGTGGGCCCTTCGAAGCATATTAGCTGCGATGGGACGCCGAGAACTCTCCAGTCAGGTACGATACATGCGGCCGGAGCGTCTGCGGGGCGCACCGGTGCGGCGAGCGAGGGCCTGCGCTACTGCGGGCTGTGGAGCGTCAGCACATCTCGGCTGTCTCAAGTTCTAGTGAGAGACGAGACAGAAAGGGGGGACTGACCAGGGCCTATGCTAGAACGTCGTCCTCTTCGAGAACACGGCCGACGCCACAGGCCGCCCCCCGCCGGCGAGTGAAATGACTCAGGTAGCTTTCACCCGACGCCTCGCGGATGCAGCATGGCTTTCGTATTAAGAGAATTTTGACACCCTCCTGGGAGAAGGGGCAGCGTGCGCAAGGAATAGGGCAGAGGTCACAAGCGGAGAGTGAGTGGTGCCTTACTGGACAGGCGCGGCTATAGCGCAGGCCTAAGCGCGTGAGATCATATGATCGCCTCAGTGCGTAGATAAGATAACCGGAGGAGGCCACTCGGTCCCCGCTCACTGGTTCTGAGCGTTGGAAGGCCGAAAGAGTCTACGTACGTGCAGGCCTCAGCAGCCCACGGCCTGACGCCTGACGTCAAAATGGCAGCCATCGCATGGCACTCGTGAGCATAGGCAATCAGGCTACGTAAATCACTTATACAAACTCACACTATCGGACAGTATCTATCTAGGGAACAAAGACATGGATGTTAACGAGGACCGGGAGTGGGGGATGTAGAACGTACCATGGATACCCTAGGAAGTACACTCGATGTACATACAGAGAGACGGGTAAGAGATCTGGGGCGATAGAAGAAGGGAGAGCATACAGACGTCATAAAGGGCATAACTGGGTTTTGGAGGAAGCGAGTCGAGAGGCCGAGGAGAATTCCGTGTTTCCGAGAGTGCTGGCGTGACGAGACAGGAGAGGTCATACGAAATACGAGGAAATCATATAGAAAATGCACGGAAGTCATAATTAGACGAGGGTTGAATCTCGTCTTCAGGGGAAAGCCACAAAGTTCAGACAGACGATAGCAGAGTTGAATCTGCCGCACAAGGCACGAGCACGAGCGCTCGGCCGGATTACACGCACGTAGCGCTAGAGTTCAATGTACTCATGCCCGACCGAACCTACCGGACTCTATAGCGAACGCTTGTTGTGGGTCAAACAATTGGATGTTGTCTTGACGACATCCCAGGTCCTGTGCGCCCGGAGCACATTGCGGCGAGGCGCCCATGAAGTGTGACAGGCCATTGCTTGCCCAAGGCAGGAAACCTGAGCTCGCCGTGATAAGCCCGTCGCCCCAGTTAGCGTACGCGGCGCTTGCGGCCGCTTCGAACGCATCTCGCATGATGCCCCCGGAATCTAGCTCGAAGGGCACGGGGGACACGATGAACGGCTCCGCGGTGGTGATGGGGACCTGGTCACCTCCGGAGGCATCGCCCGCCCAGCCTTTGAGCGATGAGTAAGAAGAGTGCATTGCGTGCTCGTCGTGTTCATGCATGTTGGACAAGGGCGTGCAACCGCTAATTAGATCAGCAGCACCCGTGAAACCGAATGGAAGGGGCGATTGGGCGGGGCTGAAAGCGCTCTCGCAGTCGGATTCAAACGCTGGAAGCGCAGGACTGGAGCATTCGGTATCAGAATGATTGGGAGCGCCTTGCTGCGTTTTCAGTCAAATGCCGGATCAGTACGGACGCGGAGAGAAGGCACACTCCGCACTCACGTCATTCCACTGTGCGGGCGCATCTCCGAGCTGCTGAAATTCGTGGGCGGGAATTACGTCCGGAAGAGTAGAGTACGCGGCCTCCATGCCAATGAGCAGACCGCTGTCGTTCGACATGGCCATTCCGCCAACACGTGGCGTAGCCTCGTGCTCGAGGGGAGGCAAGTCGGGCTCGCTCATGCGCCATGAGTCCATGGGAGACGTTGCCTCTAGAACATCGTTGCCGATGTCGCCTGCTGTGGCGTGCTGCGTGGTTGGGTTGCGCGAGCGAGCAGCCGGGGCAGAGGAGGACCGCTTGAACATAGCAGTGAGAGGTACCTTGAATCTCGCATCGGAAGCGGTGCCAGGCGTCCTAGACCGTATCTCTCTGCTCTGGATTGCGTGACGGGACATTGCATCTGCAAAATGGGCTTGAGTTGCCACCGCTCATGACCGACAAGATGAGTCACAAACTCACCGCTGGTAGTGATGCAGGAAGTCGTTTGTACATTGGGAGTAGGAGCATTATTTCCTTCCTCCTTGACACGGAGCTGACTGCCGGCGAAGGAATCGTACTCTTCGATTGCCACTGCTAGGTCGACGCCAGTCTTCCCAGCGGCCAGAAGATCAGCGATCTTCGCGCATCGTTTCTCTCTGCTTCTTTCCTCTTTCTCAGATTCTCCTCTTCCCTTCTTATTCTGTCTGCGTTTGGGCCCATCTTTGACTTTGGCGAGTGCATTGGCACCGGGTCTGAATCGCCAGTCTGGGTACTTCTTGCGGTGCTCGGCCTGCGCGACAACGGCCTTGGCCTCCCAGACCTCTCGTTCCTCACGAGGAAGAGACTTCCAGTACTTGCCTGAGTACGCATAGAGTGTATAGAATTAGCAGCATCGTCTAAATGTAACATGACGATCACGCACCGATGATCTTGGACAAGGCGCTGTGATTACCCTCTATCTTGCCCGGGATGTGCTGGGCACGAATGAAAGAGGACCTAAAGAGAATGAACGCGTTCGGAGGGCGAGGAATGTAGGACGCATCACGCTTCTTTGCATGTGAGATGCGGGTAGGCCCAAGGACGGGGGAAGTGGGAGGCGTGTCGTCGCTGTTCCACGGTTCAGGCGCGACCTCCTGGGCCACATTCGGCTCGCCCCCGTAGGTGATGGGGGTCATGTCGGTCATAAAAGTGAATGTCATGAACGGGGCCGGGTTGTCCACGAGCGGGGGCATGCCATCTGCACGCGCGGTCGCCACACGCCATGGTCGTGGTCGTCGGTAAACACGTTAACGCCCGAGATGGAAAGATCACGCACCGTCGTCGTCGGCGTCGTTGAAGACGGGGCGACCGTCGTGCACGTTCGCCACAGACATCATCGACGCAGATACTTTCAACACGGAACTCGGAAGCACTGGATACTGGATAGACTATAAGACTTCAAAAGGGCTGAAAGCAGGATCTAAACAAGGGATCAGTCGGGCCTAGGGCGGCTGCCAAATAGCTTCTGCCCTTTATTCTCTTCTGGGCAATTGCGCTGGTCATCCATCCACATCGCACCTCGGCACCATTTCCCCCCGCCCAAGTCCGGCCAGATGGCCAATCTTCCCAAGCCCTCGACACCCGCAAATAGTCACCCGCGTTACCAGGCGAGTATCCCTCCCCAGATCCGTCCCAAATCACACCAGATGACGCCGCGGTTACTCGCAGGAAGTCACCCGCTGAGCAGATGCTCGAATCGCACGTCTTCGTGTTCTCCGCAGCTCGCCGAGTCAACTTTGGATCCGTGAATGGTTACAACCACTCCACGTCCGGCCTGGATCCGGTTCACTGAACCAACAAAATCCGTCATTTCTGCTAGCATGAATCACATTTCCAGAATCAATGGCCCCCGCTCGATGATGCGACACCGACGGGCGCAAGGGCTGCATGGAAGGGGAGCTTGGATTCAACCACGGTATTCATATCCGTCCTTCGCTGCACGCGTCGTTGCTGCGAAGAAGTGTGTTCGCAGCTTCTCGACGCTAGCATGAGGCTATCTGCCGGCTCCCACAGCTGTACCGATGCCCGACGCAGGGACTGGCGAATTTCCTCGTCTGCGCAGACCAAATTAACGCGAAATTTCAGCGATACAGCGTGTCGACATCGCCTGATCCCTGAAGCCACGGGACTGACCCCGGATACCACTCTGCCCGAATTACCTGCGGTTGGAAGTTACATATGTCTCCTTAGGTTGGTCCTGAATGCATCGTGCTGAGCTGACAGACAGACATGGTGGCAGCCAAAGCCTTTCTCGAAGGAAATTAAGCTATTGCAAACTCTTCGAGCGAGTCGCACACGGGGTCCCTTGGGACTCTGCCCACGTTCACGGTGTCCAGAGTGCACGAGCCTTGGTGAAATACTCCTCCCTGCACGTCGGCCCAGGAAATTGCCGTCGGCGAGGACTCAAAGACTTCGGCATCCTGCACAACGCATTCTTGAGTTTGGTATCTGACTCACATTGTTCATCTTCACGTGTGTATAACAGCCACTGCCTTCGAAAACCCTTCGATTCCTTGCGCAGGTCTTACCGGCACAACATCGCGTCTCGAGCCGCCGAAGCATGCGTAACCTCCAACCATCCATCATCCCTACTGCGCCGTCGTGCACAGCCCGATGCCGGATGACAATGCGAGTGCCCATGCTGGGTATTCACACGTGGTATGTCGTGTGCGAGATATTACGGTATATCATCAATCACATCTGCTACTGCCCTGGGAGAGCCTGCGTACGTGGGTCATGCGCTTTGCCGTGCTTGCTCCGGTCATTACCTGTCGAAATTGCGTTCGACAGCGGAGTGTAGGGATCTTGTGCGGCAGGAACCTGACATTGCTGCTACCAAGCCCCCGGCCCGGTATTCCCTCCTGACGACATGTCGAATCTTCATGAGTCCAAAAGGGGCTTGAACCACAGGTGTCCTCCGCGGGGCCGACATCTTTCGACCAAGTTCAATCATACACCTGCCTGCAGAGGATCTCCAACATCCGAAAGCGCTGACGGCGCTGAACCTGAAGTCCATTTCGTTCGCGGCGCTCAGCTGTATCAGACGCTCGGACGAGAGGATTGCACCCGCAGATGGCGGCCGTCGGGCAGGGTCTGCGCCAAACCAGCTGCCAGAGCAAATATTGCGTCAACAACGGACCTCCGCACACCAGCGCCACTGGGAGCGCCGTTAGCGCGACGCGCCCTCGCATCCGCGTCCCATGCACGACAACCCCGGAGATGCACCTGCACTCCCCCGCTCCCTCGCTTCGTCGCCTTCCCTGCACGCCACCGCTCTGACCGCATGACAGACGCCGTCGCCCTGCTAGCCGCTCGAGCCGCCCTCCGCGCGGGCGCGAGCGCCCGCGATCTGGCGCCCTTGCCTTCTCTCCGAGGTCGAAAGGGTAGACGAGCGCGCTGCACATTTGGCCATTTTGTCCTGTCGCGGCCCCGTGATCTGGGTCTGTGATCCCGCGCCACCGCTCAAGCCTCGACCCTCGCGCCCGAGGTCAACCTCGCAAACCCTGTCTCCATTCTCATGCGCACACCCATGATACAAGTTAGACCTGTCTTGTGTGTGGCTCGAAGATCCTTGGGCGCAGCTGCGCCACTACCGGCGGCACGGACCGAACGCTTGTGCAAATCATGTGCTTGGGGGATCACGAGCGGACGCGCTGGTGGCGTCTCCGTCGCTTTGGGCACTCCGCCCGGCGCCTGGTGTGGTCGGATGCCGAATTCACTGGCGCTCGCGTGGGGATGTCACGATGCGCGCCCTGCTTCCGGGTGGCTCGGAGCGGAGGAGGCGTAGTATGCAGTATGTTCTGATGTGGATCCAGTATTCGGATATCGGGCCAATAGTTTCCAGTGTCCGTGTGCATGAACCTTGGATCTCGGCATACTTGGTGAATTTCCGAGGAGCTCTCGGTGAGCCAATATCGCCCGGAATGTTCTGATCAACTGATAAATGACATCGACGACTACCCAGACACAGCGAATTGCCCGATGCTAGGTATATGCGATGGTGCAAACAGACAAGGGACATTGAGCAACATGTTAGTTAGTACATAGAGTCAGCTTCGTTAGCGAATTCTACGAGATCGACAATTGTGAGCATAGCAATATGAATGCAATTCGACACAGTACAGTTCCATCAGAACGAAGGACCTAAGAAGAGCACAAAACCGCTGCCGTCCTTCATCGGCTCGAGTCCTCTGAAGAAGCGGCTCTCGCCAAGGTAATCTGTACGCCTGAGCCCGTCGTCCGCGCCCGGTATCTTCCCTTTGACCATTTTGAATACCCGGGACCAGTACGTGGTCATCAACTGGTCCCTCCTTCCGTCGGACAAGCCGTAGAACTCCTCCTTGGTCATGAACTCATCGAAGTTAGCAATGATACCCTCGATCACATCTTTCACCAGCACCGGGAGCGAGGGATGGTGCGCGACAATCGTGAACGGCCAGAGGAAGCGCCCCAGCGGGTCATCGGCGAGCGCTACGATACGAAGCTCCGAGACGCCAGGATACGTCGCTGGTTGGCAGCCGTTGGATCCGTCAGTCTCGAAAAGCACAGCAGGTTGCTCAGGGTTGGGCCAAGGGGGGTCGAAGTCGCCGATAAAGACGACACTGGCGTCGCCCCGTAAGTCGAAAGTGATCGCAGGTTGTCCGAACAGTCTGTGCTGCAAGAAGGGGTTCAGTTCCAGTTTTGTTGTCGGGATAGGAGGGCCTGGGGTGGTCGGTGGCTCTGGCCAGCGCAGCGGACGTGGAGGCAGAGAAGGATGTGAGAGCTGTGCACGCCAGTTCTCAGGATGCGGACTTTGTTCAGGACCTAGGAGGCTGGCGAATTGCAGTTCGACTTCTTCGGGGGCTAGCTCTTGTTCATTTGGTCGCGGTGCTACCCCGAAAGAAATGTGTCAATAATGGAAATTCTTGTTGGAACAGTCTCGGATACGCACTTGCGTTATGAACAAACATGCCGTTGATCTTAGGACGTGCCCAGTAGCCGAACGCCCTCCATTCAGCAGGTGTCGGTCCAGGAGGCTTCTCCTCTGACGATTTCACCGATGCGCTGCTGCTGTTGCTTACATCTGCCTGAGTGATTTTACCTACATTACGTCAATATTATGTGCCACGATCAGTGTAGATTGGGTCAAAACACGCACTACGTCTCCGGAGAGTCTTGACACGATGTGAGAACCACGATCCCAGCGATCTGCGTTTAAAAGGATCGACGTCTACCTGGGACCTTCTATTCACTTCTTCATCATAGGAAAACTTCCATCCCGGTGGCGGATTTGGCACGACGGGAGCAATATCGATACTGGCTGGTAATGTAAATGGGGCCAATTCGGGCGACGGCTGCCAACGCTTGTTGATATCTACCTCCCTTGGAGGCCAAGTAGAGTCTGTACTGACATATCTGACAGCTCGCTGTCCAGGCATCGTGTGGCGGGTGAAGGTGGTGGTAGGAGAACAAGATGTCCACGATGCCTTTCCTCGGCTAGGAACACAGAGTCCTCGAGGCAGATGCGCTGAATTTGATCCGTAGGCGCCGTGGCAAGCAGGACAACTCCGATCGTCTTCTCTGCGCACGGTAGGACGAGCTCTAGCGCCATTTCCCAGAATGGATGTTCTTCTCGCTGCTGAGCGCCAAGTAGAGAAACAAGAATGCGATACAGTGCGATACGTTACGAGCATTTTCAAGTCCCCTTGTCCAGCGGAAATAAGTGCATGATAGAAATTCTCACCCAGTTCGCGGGAGACGACGATCGTTATTGGGTAGATATACAAGGAACAAAGGATAAGGAGAACGTCGGGAACAACACCCACACCGTCGGAATACAATGATCCACGCATGCAACGGAGGTCCTTGTTTGTGCTGCCTTTTAAACGACTGCATCGGCTGCTACGTTGTATCAGCCTCCTCGCTTTTGAGCATCTTTTCCCGTTCCTCCAATTCTTCGCCTTTCACTCCCCTACCCTCCTTTAGCCAATCCTTGAGTGGACAAGATGTTCGGCTTCCAGATGTCTTACAACCTTTGCACCGACGACCGTGTGCGATCATCAAGACATGCAGGCCGTACTTGAGGTCTTGAGGTATCTTCAAATCGAGATGCGCTTGCGCCGTGACTCTATCCGCTTTCGCAGGGACCCAGCCAAGAAGTTTCGATAGCCTGAATACGTGCGTGTCCACCGGGAATGACGCTCGTCCAAGGCAGAACAGTAAGACACAGGAAGCGGTCTTGGGACCAACACCGTCGTATGACACCAGCTCCTGCATGGCCTCCTCGTCGGATACGGGCGTTCCGCTACTCTTCGCTTTCCCTTTCGCTTCCTTCTCTACAACTCCGGCGAGATGCTGCAACGAGTACGACCCGTGTCTCTCTCTGACCTCTTTCAGCACCTGTTGTATTACTCCTGCCTTCTTGTTCGCCAGCCCACCCATCCTGATCGCTTCTACCACCTCCGACTTCGGTGCCTCCGCGATTGCTGCAAAGTCATTGCGCCCAAATCTGGCATCTAGACTATGCTTGGCGGCAGTCGAATTCTTGCCGGAGGTGTTCTGGCTGAGAATGGTGCCGATGAGCGACTCAAGGACGTTTGGGACACTGCCACAGGTACGTGCGGCATTATTGCCGTCTCGGGGTCGGGTCTGCTCTTTCGCAACATGTGGATGCTCTTCAGCTAGGACGGTTAGAACTTCCTCTGCCTCCTTCGGAGTGGGATGGTAAAAATCTGGAAATGGCGACGCAAGTGAATGGGAAGCAAGTAGCTTCAGTTTCTTGGATTTGTGAGGTGACGAAGGAGGACTTGGTAGTGAAGGAGAGAGCGACCTCTTCAGTTTCACTGGCATTGCTAGTTCAGATGCGATACGCGAGAGTGTTGCACTGTCCGGCAAAGCTTGGTCTATCCGTCGTCACCGTTGCGGTATAGTTGAACATAACGCATTGCCGTAATGGGCATGCCGATCACTTCAATCTCCGCTTTGAGCTGGTCGAGCCAGTCGAGCCGGTCAGCTTGGCCGGGTCTTCTGCTCATGTCGGAACCTTCTTCTGCATCATTGCATTGCATTGCAACGGGCGAGCACGACTCACTTTGCGATATTCGGGGTCACTTCCAACTCGTCCTCTCAAGTCGACAGATTCTCCAACAGGCGGATGACGGGCCGCACATCCTGACGGGCTACATTCTACGGGTTGTCGGTGTGTTAGCATCAACATCGCGAGCTCCGTAAAGAAGCCTGATGCATGTTAGTCGACTACAGCTCATATGGGCATTCGTCTGTTCCGGAGAAGCAAGAGCAGGACCGGTGCGAGGAACCGTACACGACGTCACCTCCGTCTCGGCCGAGCTTACCTCTCATGCCTCCTGTCTCTACTATTTCCAAGTGTATCTGAATCGCGCGGCCACGTGAACTGCGCCCGGAGGATTTGCGACTGCGCCGATGAAACGCGAGCTCAAGTTGGCAACTGCGGGCGCTCAGTGGGCGCGAAGGTCTGAGTTGCCTCGGCGCGGTTGTTGCCGTGTGGTTAGAACACCGAGATACTGATCTGCTCAAGTGACCGATTGCACCGCGTTTGGGCGCACCTGAGATAGCAGAGATTACAGATTCCGTGCCCTGACCTCAATTTCCGGAGCATTTTTCAGACATGTCTCCAGCTGCGCACCATCAGATATCATTCCCGCGTCGTATGGTACCTGGTGGCGTCCAACTGCTAGTGAGACCTAGGTGACACATGAAGTCATCACCGTTCCGAAAAGCGCAAAAAACCATATGCCTCGGCCTCCTCTCTTGTGAAGCCTTTCCCACGCTACGAGACAGTTCCCAAAGCGCAAGACGATTTTGATGAGTGTCAAAATCGGGTAATTCGGAACACCGTCGCGGATATCGCTAATCGACTGGCACGCGTCCTTCTATTTACCCTAGCTTGCAGCCCGCAGAGTGGAGGAGGGTACACTCTAACTCATGTATTCTCCACTCAACCAACCCCAATGGTTCGCTCCTTTGTCGTGAATCGCATTTGGCAAGGTCAAAGGATCGGGAACGGGGAAACGTTGCACCAACTCTTCAATATGTGTCACCGCAACCCGTGCGGGCGGTGGCGCATGTCAAAGAACATTCGGGCTGGTATGCATCCCTACACATTCGTAGTGAGATCCGAACCAATCCTGGCCGTGCTCGGGTCGCATGGTCCGGGGCGCGCTCAGCGCCCGACAGCGGAATCTCCTCGTGGCTTCACAGATTGCCTTTTTTGTCGACAAAGCGGAACGTCCGTCTCATTGCTTGTCAAAAGACGGGACAGACGGAAGCCACGCAGCACGGAAAATACGTATGGCAATCCGTTGGCGGCGCGCATTACCATCGCGCAACACCCCGCGCGCAGCACGGCTCTAAGTCCGGAGTGGGGGACGACTTCACGTCACATCATGTCCGTACTTTGCCATGTGCCCGCGCCGAAGGAGTCATGGGGACGTTGCTCGGAAAGCACAGCAAACGGCCTGCAAAAGCGACGAGTTCAAGGCCGATGCGGCAATTCGCACACAGCGAAGGTTTGCCAAAGCGGAGGGCAGGAGCTACGCCACAGTACAGAAGTAGATGATCGAGTCACCTCGAAGGGCGATCGACCAGCGACAGTATCTACCAGCAAGCTCTCCGTACCGGCCTCCTCCACTTGCCTTTCTGCGATGGCGGAGACCGATGACTAGGTCAGCGGAAACTAAAGCGGGGGGTCTATGGGACCGCTCCTGCTTAATGCGGCCATAGGGAAGACCTGTGGGACTGTCGATCTCCAGATAATCCGATATGCTCAGAGATGTGTCATACGGTGCGCCTGGAGTCAGAACCATGCGCTGATTTATTCAGGTTTACGGAAATTGGACACGAGGCAGAAATTGACAGCATTTCGGCACGAATAAACGGCATGAGCACAGGCACGCAACACGAGCTGCAGCTCGCGCCGCCTCCGGGATGACCGACCGTGGCACGCTCGGGACGAAGGCGGCAGTGAGGAGGGTGTCTGGGAGTGCGCAGACGCAAATTAGGACGTACTGACTCGCGTGTGTATTGACGAAGTAGGCTATGGAGGGAGACAGCGTGCGCGCGGGGGGCGGATGCACGAGACTAAATCGAAAAAGCGCGTCGAATGGGAGATAACGGCATGCGCGAGGGTCAGAGGACAATAAGAACGATAGGTGCCGGCGCGTCGGGAACAGGGACCGCAGAAGACTGCGTGAACAATAAGACATCGCCGACCGGATGGCAGGTGAGAGAAGAAATATAGTATTTACGCATATTTGGATACGCAATGGAAACGCCTCTGGGAGGCCGATTCAGGCTTAGGGCGCTGGAGGGCCCAAGTTCGGGTGGACAATGAAGGAGATCTAGAAATATGATCTATCGGAAGAGGGCCCTCGAGCGTCCGGCGGAGCACTCATATCATCCTATGCTATAAAGACTTCGTCCGTATTGTCTTTCCCTTTGGCTGTCTCTCGCGCAATTGTTTTGTCCTCGGGGCCACTGTGCCACCCGTCGTCACCCTCCTGCCACAAACAGGAGCTCATCCTATTATCTTGCCTCGAGGATACTCACTCTGCGCTACACAGAATACACATACCTCATTCATACCCTTTACGAGAACAATCATGCCTGCATACCGCACTCGCGACACCTCCAGATGTGAGTACCGCGCAATGAGCTCGGTCGATAATAGCGAATGTGCTCACCATTGTATGTTTGCAATAGCACTCGAAGTTACGACGGACGCACCACTCCTCGACAGCCCGTCGTTCGCCATCATTTCCCCGACGCCGCGCGCACTTACCTTCTCTTTCAACGACAATCCCTCAATAATTCCACCAAGCTGTTCGCCCTTCGAGTCCCTTACGGACAAGCGCATACTATGCACACCACCGCCAAGGAAAGTGTCGCCGCGTCCGTTCTCACCTGCATCCTCGATTGCGACGGAGTCTTCTCTACTCTCGACGCCATCAACACTCTCATCACCCTCGGCGCAATCCTCGCAGGCCTCGTCGCATAAGCGTCGTAGATCGACTGCTAGCGATATCGGGGAGCGCCGTCCCAAGAAGGGTGACGAGGACTACATCAAGCGTCCTGAGAACGCGTTCATCCTCTTCAGGCGTAAGTGTTGCGAGGACCGCCAGGCACAGGACGAGGCGGAAGAGGCATCGGCGCCCGTCAAGAAACAGCGCCAAGCAGACCTCTCCAAGACCATTAGCCAGCAGTGGAAAAGCCTCTCAGGAGAGGAGCGTGCGTACTGGGAGGACCTCGCCAAGGAGAAGAAGAAGGAGCACGAGGCGATGTACCCGAACTACGTCTATCGGCCACAACGCACGAAGGACCGCGCGAAGTCAAAGAAGGGCAAGGGGAAGAAGGGTGACGAGCAAGACACGGATGACAGCATCTCGTTCGTGCTCCCGATGCCCTCTCCTCCGCGCAGCCTTAGTCGCGGCCACAGCGGTCATGGCGGAAACGGCCACGGTCGACGAGCCGCATCTGCGCCAACGCCGCCTCCAGGACATCAGATGATTCACGTCCCGAACATGTTCAGGCCGTCCTGTCCCACGTCGCCTTCCTTCGTGCCGAGAATCAGCCGGCGTACGCCTCTGCCTCACGTTCCTCCTCCCCCGCCGCCTCCAGACGCGGACCCCATGACGTCCTTTGAGTTCTTTCCGAACGACTCGCTCTTCCCGTCACCAGTTCCGCAGTCGAACATTTTCGACGGGAGCTTCCAGCACGTACGCTCTTGACCTCATACTCTGATTGGCGCTGTACTCACGTTTTATTCCCAGTCGCACGAGATGTATCGTAGCCTCTTCCAGACGCCCGAGAACCCAAGTATGGCAGATGGTGGCAGCGGTGGCTTCTTGCATTCGCTGATGATCCCTCGGGACGCATCCATGTCATCGAGTATGGTGTCTCCTGCTGAATCTATGGCCTCGAGTCAGCTACTTTCACCTTGTGACGCCTTTGGGTCGTCGCTGTCTCTCCAGTCCACGGGTGTAGGACCATACACACCCGCGGATGCGCTCGCGTTCATGAACTTCCACATCGGCAAGCCTGCCAAGGAGCAGATCGAAGGTATCCCAGAAGACGTCGACCCCGACATGCAATCGACGGACCCAACGTTCACGCTCTATGGATGGCAATCCGAGTCCATGTGGAATGCAACTGGGGACGCGCTGCTTCCCGACGACTTCGACCTGAATGCCATCCCTCCGGTCGAGATGGGCTTGCGGCTGAACGAGGACTGCGCGCCACTTGCAGATGTCTCTGGTGACGAGCCCTCTCCGTGCGGATTCGATCCGCCACAAGTCGACTTTGAGCGCATGTCACTCACGCCAGGTCCTGAGGCACATGAGCTGACTGGCTACAGCACTGGCCATGACTTCTCGGGGATGTTCTCGTTCGACAGCGGCGGCTGTGCATGGTGATGATACTGTCAACGTGCGCGGGCGTGCGTTGACGTTCTGGACAGTGTATCACTATTTGCTTCTCTTTGGGATCCGGTTGTATTCGCCTTCCGTCACCGAAGAACGCTTCTGTAACATCCTAAGTGTTGTAGTTTTATCGTGTACAACCACTCACCTTCATCGTCACCACCCCCGCATTATGTCGTTATTATCCAACACACAGTGACCTCCTCCATCATGATTGCCCACCCCACCCCTACCTCACCTGACCCCTTGCGCTCGCCCCATCCCCCTCGCGTTCGATACCCTTCACTAGCTGTGGTTGTGTCATTATTTACTGCCGCCGTGAAGCATCGTCAGCTTCCGTTGTTCGAGCAATACATCGGTTGATTAGAGCCTTCCAATGTTTTATGTGCGCGAGTGAACCCTCCGTTGGCGTCGTCATGGTATGAGTTTTGGTGCTCGTCATTGTTTCCATTCATAGAGCCCCATTATTGGACCTATCTGACCCACAAAGGTAATCAAGAAACTCTCCCATTGGCTGCAGATGAGTTACTCCTCTGTATAGTATTACGTAATATGATGGTATGGTAACACGAGGAAACCACGGTGAAACGGCTCTCCTCTTGCCACATGTGCAATTACGCTCTCGTAGTGCATGCCCCGAAATCCCGATTTTCTCCATCCAAACTTGAGCGGCGATTCTTGAGCAGCCTGTCCAGAATTCAAGGGTAATAGCTCGGACGCCTCTTGGTGCTGGTGACGTTTGCGTTCAATAATAGCCGCTAGTGTGGCGCTCGGGCACCGTCTCGTGTGCAGTTCGTCTTGTCATTCCACATTGTTCTCGCTCATTAAAATTTGTTAACACTGCCTGCATCAACTGCACCATGTGCAGGCTACTGGCGATGAGTGAAACATTTGACACCAATGATTTACTTTCATGTCGACATGGATTCGCTGATGGCGCTTGTAAGCGCCAACCGACCACACGCCATGATATGAAGATATGGCGTGAATGGAAGACGAGAAGCACACCACTTAGCCGTCCTGCAATCGGGTTCCTGAAGCTGGTAGCTCTGTATATCTAGACGCTCCCTCAGGATGACCCGCTGTGGATCTTCACCAAGTTCCCCCACCGCCATCTGTTCACTATGGCCTCTCTGTTGCGATTTCTACCTAAGAGAGCTGATGCGACTGCACTGCGGAGCACTTTGGATGGCAATGTTGTAAGCGACGAGAAGGTGCCCGCAAAACTCGCGCAAGAGAGCGACGTTTCCTCTTTGAACAGTCGCGAGATTGTCACTGCGGAAGACCCTGATCTCAATCCCGGGGAGCTCTCTTTCGATGAAGGCGAGTTCTGGCATCTCAACGTACTCAACCAAGAGCTCACGCGACCGATGCAGACACTGCCGGTGGCATGGGCCGGCATCTGGGTGTCTTCACATGTACTCTCCTGATGTCAGTACGATCTCTGTTTCGATTGTAGTCCATTCTGACAGCGAGTGTAGTGTGGGTCGTATCATTGGCACGGGTATCTTCTCGACGCCATCGTCCATCCTCAACTCGGTGGGCTCTGTCGGCGCATCACTGATGCTCTGGGTACTCGGTTTTGTACTCTCGTTCTGCGGTCTCTTCATTTGGCTGGAACTCGGAACCATGTTCCCTCGATCTGGAGGAGAGAAGGTCTACCTCGAGGCTATCTACAAGAAGCCCAAGCATCTGGCTACCGTGATATTCGCGGCGAACGCTATCTTGCTCGGCTTCACGGCGTCAGGATGCATTGTAAGCAACTTATCTATGGATTGCAAGTCTGTGCCATTAACTTGTACTATAGGTGTTCGCGAGCAAGTGGGTTCTACATCCGACTTTCACCCTTCGAATCAATCTAATCTGCTTGAAGCATCCTGGTCGCTGCAGGTGTCGAAGCGACACGCTGGAACGAGCGTGGTATCGCTCTCGGAGGTGGGCCGATCTCTTCTAAATTCGACTTCTCCTAACGCTCCGCAGTCATCTTCTTCGTCACTATTCTTCACGGTCTGACGCCGAAGTTGGGCGTCCTCATCATGAACGTGAGCGCGCGTTTTGCAAAATCTGTTGATAGCAGTCAGAGACATCCGTCTTCATCCAGGGACTCAGTGTGTTCAAGATTGTCCTTCTCCTCTTCGTCGTCATCACCGGTGCGTTTTGCTTGTCGTTGTTTATTGCCACATCTGACGTCTTGGACCCTAGGATGGGTCGTACTCGGAGGGAATACGCGGGTGGAGGATCCCCATGCCATGTTCCGCAACGCATTCGCGGGGAGTTCACATAGCAGCTTCGACGTAAGTCGTTCACTTATACATGCCTCGACCTGGCCCTCAAGCTTCGGTAGTATGCAACCGCCACGTTCAAGGTCCTGAACGCATACGCCGGCTGGTCTAACGTCAACTATGTCATGAATAACGTGAAGGACCCTGTTCGCACACTCAAAATCGCCGGGCCGCTCGGCCTGGGTATCTGCGCGGTCATGTACCTTCTCGCCAATGTGGCTTACTTTGCGTAAGGGCTATCTCCGCGTCTTCCTAGTCACTTGGTTTGACACGCCGCATGGGTAGCGCCGCGACAAAACAGCAGATCGACAGCAGCGGCGTGACTGTTGCATCGCTGTTCTTCGGCAATGTTTTCGGCGCACAAGCGCAGAAAGCGCTCACAGTATTTGTTGCTCTCAGGTAGGCTTCTCTACGCTAAATCGCCTACGGGAGGGGTCTCATGAGCCTTATGTCTAGCGCGTTAGGGTATGTTCCGACCGTACTTGGGGAGATCCCCTTATTGACCATCATCATCTGACGCGTGTGATCTTGCATTTACCAGGGTAAGCTTACCTAGAGCATCGAGTGCTTCTGCGTGCTGATTGATCTTGAACAGAATGTCATCACTATTGTAAGTCGACTTGACGAGAGCTATCAGGAGATTCGCTGATTTGCCTAAAGACATTCGCTGCGTCCCGTGTCAACCAAGGTATTATCACGCTTTTTTAACTTATGAAGTCTCGCTCAGCAACTCGTCTACAGAGCTCGCGAAGGAAGGCGTCCCGCTTCCCTTCGGAAACAAATTCTGGGCATCGAACTGGCCGACGGGGAAGTCACCGCTACCCGGTCTAATCATCCACCTTATTCCTTCCGTAAGCCCTGCCTGTGTCGAAGTCTCGTTCGCAGTAAGCTGAGTGGCTTCAGGTCATCATCATCCTCGGACCACCACCCAGTGTCGCATATCCATTCATCCTTGACGTCGAGGGCTACCCCGGGCAGATCATCAACCTGTTTGTCGTTGTGGTACGTCTCCACCACCCTACATATCCTTCGCAATACGGTGCTGACGAAACATGACACAGGGCCTATTCTGGCTCAGATGGACGAAACCGCACGTTACGCGTCCGTTCAAAGGTCAGTGCCACCCCTTTTCTCGCTCGAGTAGATACTGACTTGCCTGCAGTTTGGTGGCCAGTGGCCGTGTTCTTCCTAGCAGCATCTGTCTTCCGTACGTGCATTTGACCCCCGACCCCCCGGTGAACATCAGGCCTGACTGACCGTCCTTGACTCTAGTGCTAGTGGCACCCTTCCTCCGCCCACCAGGCGGGATCGGCGACACGCCGCCGCTGCCTTATTACCTGTAGGCCCCCCATTCATTCGCATCTGTGTGAGGCAGCTGATACGCTTGCTAGGTATTGTCTGGTAGGCATCGGCGTTATGGTAGCCGGTGTCGTATACTGGGCGGCGTGGAGAGTTGTACCCCGGTGGTTCGGGTACGAGTTCGTGCCTCGGAAAGAGTCACTCAGCGATGGCACCGTCGTGATCTTGGTGCGTCGATTGGGTTTCTTCGCTGTGATTCATACCCATCCTGACCGGTGATTACAGTTCTCGGCAGCGAAAATCGATTGAGGCTGTTTGTATCAATCATGATGTACCATACCCATGTGCAGATGATATCCCCAGCTATTTCTTCTGTCAAACTGCTCGCTTTGCATATGGCTGCCATGGCTGGCGCACGATGTATTGATATGATGCCATTTATTACAACACTGGCGCAATGGCCAGACCCCACTGCGCCACAGAAATACGTTTAGCTGCTCGTCCACCCCCTCGGCTTTAGCACAGTCAGTAACCGTCTACCTACGCGCAGAACCAGAGCGTACCTTCACCTCGTCCCCGATCGTGCGCACATACACGCTCGGGCTCTGCGCAGTCTTCGCGCCCTCCTCGCCCTCCTCCCACGTGTAGCTGACACCCACCGCGAGCTTAGTCCCGTCGCAGTTGAACGCGATCGACGGAACGGGTGAGTGATACTGCGGGAACTGCCGCATGCGCTTCTTGAGCTTGAGGTCCCAGATGGACACGGTGCCGTCGGAGCCTGCGGATGCGAAGGTGTTATAGCTGACAAAACATGTTAGATCTGCGTAGTTAGAAGAAGGGTAAAGCAACGGGGAGAGCTTACATGGGGTGGAAGGCGAGCGCGTTGACAGGCCAGACGTGGTCCATGCCGTCGATCAGCTGGCGGTGGCACTTGAACGCGTACTTCTTCTCCTGCACATGTGGGCTGGGGTCGAAGAATTCGACAGCTATCCGGCCTTCCACAGAAGCCGCCGCATAACCTATGTGCGTCCAAATAACCATTAGCGGAGTCCCTGGACTCCGAGACAGAGAATCCACCTTGACCGTCTGCCATACACGCCAATGCCCTCGTCATGAACTTCAGGCTGCTCTCCCGCGTCTGCACCGAGGCGGACATATTGCGGATGTCGTAGATGTGGAAGAGACGGCTCGCCATGGCGACGACGAGGTCGTAGTTGGCGAGGTCCATGTTGTAGACGCGCTCGGGAAGGTCGTGCGAGGATTGTTGAGGGGCAGAGGCACGGGGGTCCCAGAAACGTATTGTGCGATCCCAGGAGCCGGTAATGAGGACATCTGGAAAAGGATTTCATTTTCATTTTATGTGCTAAGGCACCAAGGCATATGGAGAAAGTGATAGTCACGTACTTTGGTCTTTTGAGTAGTTCATACATGAGATGGAGTCCGAATGCGACCCTATATGGGTTATTTTCTCGTTCTCCAAGTTCAACCTATATCATTGATTAGCTGCATGAGCTCGCATTGGTGGGGAATGCTGGGTACGTACTCTCGGACAGAGGTATCAAGACCTCCGCTGTACGCATGCGTAGCATCGGAGAAACAGCAGGCGAGCACGGCTGCTCTGTGATCGAACTTGGACTTCTGTTCATTGGCTGCGACGTCGTAGAATCTGACAGTCTGGACATATGGTCAAACGTCAGAATTCTGTGATACCTGGGATTGGGTAGTATGGGTCTTCTCGGCTCGCAGCATTGGTACAGACGAAAGGACGTCATGTTACTCTCCAAAGCATCCATGGACACGGAGTGCGAGTGATTACATGAAGACGTGAATGACAGATGGAGCGACCGAAGCACTGCTCCGACAAACTAATGACCGCAACACGACCGTGAATGTGCTGCGTTCCACCCTCCCGGGTCGACCTCCCACAAGGTTGAGACACCCACCACGACCGAGCTTGACCCATACTACCAAAAACATTCAGTATATGCAAAGCTTACCGTGTCCCAGGAAGACACAAGCAAATGCGACGGGTTCGTTGGGGAGAACCGCACCGAAGATACGCTATCGAATGGTGGCGAGGAGAGCTCGATTTGATTTGCGTCTGCAATGAAGAGTGTTCATGTCGACAATGTTGCACTAGAAAGAAGTAGCATACCAGAAGTAGCCATAGCTCAAGCGATAATACCACTGTCCACAAGCCTAGAGGAAACGCAAGACCAGCCAGTACCTAAGCAAGGACGGATCGGCGGCAAACTATCGCCACAGACGCGATTCATATTTATCTTTGTTTGGCCTTAGTGGCTGCTACCCTCGTCGGATCGGGAGTCCCATGATTGTCCTCGACATCGACGGTCTGCTCCGTAAAGTATTCGATCATTGTCCCCTCGTTGTACCCTTCGAGAGATTCTGCGCATACAGACTTCATTGATTCTGACTAGAACTCGGGCTCTCATATACTTCTTCATGTACATCTCCCAGCATCAAGCAACGACTTAGGATCTGTAGCGATCTGAGTTGACAGACAGATAAAACAATACAAATCGACGTTCGAGACTGGCTCAAATACAGATAGTAAGATGGCACGAAACTGTCCTAGCGGATACATATACTAATGTGCAGACACCATGGCGATCCCTCTAGTTCCTCTTTGGTGTACAATTATTTCGGAGGTCGCCCGGACTTCCGCTGATACGAAAAGTGACAATTATACCCCTTGTGAATGCAGCGCCTGTGGCAACAAGGGCGTCAGCATCATATTTGAGAAACATTGTCAAGTGCGGACGTAGGTAGGCACATGAAGAATAGACCAGCGGATTTACTCACAAACAAGATGCATACTCTGCGACTGGCTTGCATTTCACTTTGACCGAGGGATGTCTGCAATGATCACAGGACTTGCAGAGCTTACTGGACATAGGGTTCTTATAGGGCTGCCACGGAGTGGTGTAAACTGCCCTGCGACGCTTACGACTCTGGGTGTCGCTTTGTGCTTCCGTCGCAGGCACATCCAAGTTGAATTGCTGTAGGATTTGCGCTAAGGACCCTGTTGCTGTCTAGTAAGCACCACCGTTCCTTAGATCAATGGAGAAGATATGACACTCGCCTTCAGTCATCTGATCGTTGTCTGACATGACATTACCCATAGCATGACTCGGCTGCATCGTATAATCCGATATCGACGAACTGGCCAGGGGCCGCAGCATACCTGCAGATGACCACCCATCATCTGCGGGGAACTGGTATATAGACGTCATGGATGTGTCAACGGAGGGCGGGTGTGGCGCGCTGTGTATCCCGCCCATACCATATCGCGGTTGAGGCGATTGCATGAGCGGATGTGCCGCCGTAGATCCCTGGGACACGGCCTCAGTTATCGATTGATACAGGCGACCTCACAATAGCAACTGACCTCGCACGCGGCTGCAGTGAGCAATTGTTCGTGTTGCTGCTGAGGAGCATCTGCTGTTGTGTTATAGCCAGTACCTGTATGATACTGGAAAGGGCCAATGGGTTGAAGGAGGCCACGGTTGCAAGACGGCATCGTGGGTTAGCTTGCTCAAGGTCCCAGAAGAAAGCAGATGTAGAAACATACCGGTGACTGGTACCCATGACTCATAGAAGACCCGGTAGGTGTAGTCGGCCTGCTAGTCACTTGATGACGAAGGGCCGTTTCAAAATTCCACGTGTATACCTAATAACCCGGCTATGATATGAGTATTGCGCCTAGAAGCATCAGAAGACGACCCACTGGCAAATCCGCGCCCGTCATCTGCTCAGGACCGAAATGGTATGAATGGTTGTTTTCGAGATGTCGATCATTGCTGATGTTCGTCATAATAGCTGGATCACTGGTCATACCATAGAATGATTCCTGGTGTTGGTTCGGAGACGACGTCCCGAAGCCTGCGTAAGGTTCTTCGTATGTATCGACAAGCTCTTCATATGGAGGAAACTGCCAGGACTGTACAGTGGAAGACATGTTCAAGTATAGTGTCGAACGCGAGACGAAATAGGGGGGAATATATGCAACTGTGGTAAGCTGCGGAGAAGTCTCAGCTGAGGAACTGGTCTGTGCTCAGCCCTCATATATAACTCCGTGGCGGCCACAAGTTCCGGAATCTGCAGAGACTGCAGCCAGGCTGCCTCGTGTAAAGCACAATACATGTACATGCTGCCTCGTGTGCAGGAGAGAACAATGGGAAATGTATAGTGGTGTGGTCACGCAGAAGCACAACCGTGGCTTTCCGACGAAAACTAATGAACCGCATCATTTCTAGCATCACTAGCCGAGCCATGCTCATACCGACTTCGCTCCAGGTGCAAATTGAATCCGGTATGTCCGATCAGCGGAGGGGAGAAATGAGCCGTAACGCGAAGCGTGAGGTGGCCCGTCGGCTACAGTAGGACGGTCGACCGTTGTCGCAGACTTTGTGCTTGAACCCAATTCATGGCGATGCACAAGGCTGTAGCTGTGGAAGCTGCATCGCTGTGTATATTCGGACCCCTACTTGGGCCGGATTTTCTATGACCGGCTGCTGGAGGTGGTGAGCGGTGCTCATGACAGATAGAGATATCGGTCACGTCACAACCCCAGCTTCTTCTCACTACTAGGCTGGAGGACGAGATGTCAGCCGTGGACCTGGAATGCGTCGGCGCAAAACTTACTGTCGGTCCGGAAAATGCTAGCAGTTCTCGGAGACTGTGGATGGGTTGCTTTCGCACCATGCGCTGTACCTTGGAGCGATCTCGGCTATGCGTTGCGTCCGAAGATACTGAGGGTCACCGGGATCCAGTTACCGGATATATGTGACAAGCGCATCGTATGTCGGATTCGGGCTGACGTCTGCTCATTCCGGATGGGTCAGCCTTGTATGACTCAGGATACATTCTACTCCACCTAGGTGATCCACAAAATCCTATACCCGGAGGCAATCACGCCTTGTAATGTACAAACTCAGGTTATCGGCCTACATACCTGCACAAAATTGTATGTCCCATCCTCTCTGCAAAGTGCATCAAAACATGAAAACATGCTATCAATCATGGTATGTGCTCCAATTACCTGAGATACTTCATAAGCTCAGCCATTGTTGGCTGCTGGTCGTCATCTCGTCGAGCTGAAAACATGGACGAGTTAGATGGGTTAGAGCATCGAGCAGTGGTCTCACTTAAGTATTTTGCAAAGGTCTAGATCCACTGGAGTCAGTTACCTGTCAATTCATAGCCTCGGCGTCCATACCTTCTCTGATTTATAGCCCTTGTCATATTCGTAGGTGAGCTGCCAACCTCTGCATGCAAGGAAAATCTACTTGGAATAAATCAACCGCGCCCGCGTCTATTGGAGGCGGAAAACATACCGCATCAGGCCATTCATCCTCCTCCGTGTTAGCGTCGTGAATCCGGCACATTCCATCATCATGTCGCGCGGAACCCGTCGGACAATTGCAGTGTCTTATTTCGGCGTGCTTCATCCTTTCTTCTCGTTCGTCCAGGACGCGGCTCTCAATATTGCTGTGGTTGCACTGAGGTCTACTCCAGCTCCAGACAACAGGACTAACGTTAGCTTCGACAACGAACAACGAAGGAGACTGCGCAACGTACCCTCTGATGAGTCGGAGCTGGCCTATGCGTTGAGGTAAGTGAGATATCGATTACCGCTTTACCGTATCCTCACAGTGCACCGCATATCCAAAGTCAAACGACCACCATCAGGGAGAGGGTCCACCAAGATTCTATACTCTGACTGTCGACTAAAGTGTGAACATACTTAAAGTAGAGAAGCTTACGCCATCATGACTCAGGCGCTTCATGTCAATCCCGTAATGGCCCTTGGGAGTTATGACTTCGCCGCGGCCATCGTCTTCGGCGTGAGTCGTATTCACAATATGCTCGGCAGGCCCTGCATCTAAGAGGCCACATTCTGGGCAAGATTCGAACCACGCGAGGACATCATCTACAATAGAAAACGAATTGGTCGCCTAGCTGAGCGCCTTGCACGAGGTTTTTGATTTGTCGGATCTGTTTATGTCAATAAGATACGATTGGCACCTCAGTAAATAGCACTCACAATCCCGCCACGCGTGGCCCACAACGCGTTTTCAGACTGACAAATACCAGCCGATACGATATTCCGATGATAATACTGGTATCGTCCTGATCTAATGGTTTTAGATATCATGATGACGCGAGACAATTTGTCGCGTACGAATGAGCAAAGTCTTGAACTTGAGGCGTTTTGATGTGGTACAGGAACTTCTGGTTTGGATATCTCTGGCAGCATACAATTGGCATCTATTATCAGAGCCTTTTTTTGAGGGGGCCTTGTTGGTCTATTTGAGGTTGAGTGAGCTAGCTGGAGAGAAGGGTATCATCGATTCCCGCCTTCTTCCAGATTTCCCACACACACACCAGAGCGTCGTAAAGCCCCTGTTTTTGGCTAGAAATACGGATTTCCATTCCTCTTTGGCGTGCACAGGAACTAATGCCTCTTCTAGACGGGCCACATTCGCAGCTCTTGCACGGGCGTAAAGAAGTGCGACCTCAGTTGTAGTCAATTTTGAGCTGTTTAAGACGAATAAGTTGTCCAATAGGTCGAGACATTCTCGAAGCCATGGAAAATCAGGAGTATCCTGGCAGTTTATCGCTACTTCGAAGCTGGTTCGATACGTCGATGAGCCAGAGGGCAGATCCGGATCTTCGGTATGCGACGATTTGTGGCCGACTGACTCGACGTGCACTAACACCGGGGTGCGGAGCCACTCTTGCTCGATCCTTAGCACGGAGCCCCCCCTAAAAGGTTCGGCGCTCTGAGGAAATTCAGGTATCGAGAGACGTTCTCATGACAAGCGATCTGTCGCAAGCAATATTCTGTTAAGAAGAGTGTAGTGCAGCATTGTCGGGCGAAATAGCGTACCACGACATTGCGTAGACGTAGCGATCTCGCAAATGGGGCATTGACGAGAAGAAGTTCGTTGTTACCATGCCATGATACCTTGTATAACGTGAGGTCGAGGAGAGCAGGGAAGGCGCATACCAGATGAGCGAAGTCGCCGAAAGTTCTCAATATGATTGACCATAGATTAAGACATGTAACATCCGTGAAGCGAGAGGCGGCAAGGATTGATGGTGGCCTCAAATTTGGTACAAGGTACAGGTGGGTATATTCGGACCTGAACGTGAGGCTGCTCGGAGCATGAGATACGCGTGACAGGCCAAACAGGAATGTGGTCAAAAACTGGGATGGAATCCAATGCCTGGCATCGAAGTAAAGCTTGACGAATGAGGGGGTAATTTATTCACCTGACGGATGAGCTTGAGGCCAACTGCATAATTACGAGATGATAGGACAGCTGCGGCCACCTTGCCAGTACGATTGTATAAGGCCTTGCACGTTGCGCCGAACATAAGTATAGTCAACACATCGTCGATTGACTCCATGATGATGTGCAGGATCTCGAAAGGCAGTCTTAGCGTCACGAAACTCCTGCATAGATGGGTTCCATCAGTGCTGTCTGACAGCGAGCGGCACACTCTGGAAGACTGGAGAATGAAGGACGTACTCTAACCGCGGAAGTGCAGATCTACTGGGACCTGTATGTGCACGGATATGTTCCATTGGATTTGGGTCCAAGAACGTGGAGTCATTTTGGGTTGCCTGCGCGCGAGAGTGCTCGATCGATCCCCCTTGGAGTCCTGACATACCGATCACTTTTGAACCATAACGCTGGGTAACCTCTTGCATACCGAGTGTCGGTTCTTCTGTCAAAATGGAGATGGTTGCATTTTGATCTATCACAAGGGAGTTAGGAGTAGTCATCGTTGGCGACAGGAATGAAGATATGTTGTTCTTGGACTCGAAATTCACAGAATCTGGTGGAACAAAGATGACAGTACGATCAAAGCATTTGCCCTTGTCTACCTGGTAAGACGGGTGGCACTGGGACAGCATGGGGCGATATCTGCCTCGAGGAAGCGGCCGAGTGGACAAGGCTGTCCTATTTTGACAGGTTGATCCCTCGAGGCGGGTCACGGCGAAAGGTTTTCATGCGACTGAGCAACAGACACGTGCATAAGCATAATTACTTTTCAACAACTTCACGAATAACAACATTGATATAGAAGTAGACGTGATTGTACAAGATGCAACACAGAGGTATTGTTCGTCAGGGAGCGGATGATCAAACACTACATGAGGGGATTAGTGGTACCCGGCGAAACAATCAATCCAGATGAAGATGATGTACCAAAGAATCTCCGGATCACTCCCTGAAAGCGCCAAGCGACAGTATACTCCGTGGTCTGAGCAGTGTGCATATCGAACCATGGCGGGTCCTGCTTTGATGTATCTGCAGTGTGCCAGTATCTACCGATAACAATTCAGGCTGATTTATCCGTGGCGAACTTCGGACGTTGGAGCCTGTGCCTATGGTGTTGTAGCAAGGCTGCAGGTCCTCGCGGAGCCCGTGTATTATCAGAAGACGTCAAATACGCAGTCGCTCATATGGGAGACAAAGATCTGAGTCATGGTTGTCTTACTCGCCGTATTGTGAAGACTTACAGTTGACAGAGGTCAGTGTGTAGGTGTCAAGATACTACCAGCGACACTGCGCTGGCAAGCTTGAGCTTCACGCAGTTGATTTTGGGAAGGAATGTATGGCTTGACGAAGCGAGGTGATTTGTTGACTAGGCGGATGATTTGAAGGCTGACCGTATAACCCCGCAATGACAAAACTGCTGCGGCCGCCTTCGCGGTATGACCGTAGAAGGTCTTGCATACTGCACCGAAAATCAACACTGTGTGCAAATCGCTGGCCAACTCCATTATGAGGTGTAGAGTCTCGACCGGTAACTTCAATGGCTGAGAGCTTTGAGGCGATACTTACATCCAGGGAACAACCACGTGGGAGGGGCTATCGGCCGCTGGGAGTCTGAATTCTCATGGCAGGTCACAGTGGGAAGACATAGGTCCAGCTAAGGAGTAGACACGTGCTTAAGTATTAATGCCTTCATAAGTGCCGCTCGCAGCAAGATTGGCATAGGAACATAAGTCGCTGTCTCGTTATAACACCCAGGCACAAACGTCGACAAAAGGTGCAGTACGATGACTGCGATATCGAAACAATGCTACAGTCGATATGTCACGAGGGCTTGATAAGCGTGCGCTATATTGATGCAGAGCCTCCTGCGTCTGTAGTCCTGTAGAGAAGATGCGGGTCCTCGCAGCGCCGGTGTATTTTCCAAGTACATCGAATATGCGATCGCTCAGTTGTGAGACGACGAGTTGAGTTCTGACTGCTTTGCTCGCAGGCATGTGAGGAATCCGAACCGGTATGTGGACGTCAAGATGTGGCCAGCGAGGTGCTGCTGGCAAGCTCGAATCTCACGCGATTGAGTCTCAGAGGACCGTGGACATGCACGTGCCAGCGGAATTAGTGCGGAGGCGCATAGACGCATAGTACAACTCGAATGTTCACCGCTCAGTCCTTCCAGCGAACATGACCAGCCATTTCGAGGAAAATCTGCTTGCTCATTGCGTGTATAGGTAGCTCCAACGATGTGCAATAATGGAAGCCAACAGGTGGTTATATGGGGCTGTGCAACCTCACTCCCGGACCGTCATATATCCGAGGCCTGGGACCTTTCCACCTTCCATTCAGGTACTCGTGCCACGGTGAGGCCAGGGCGTGCGGGTTCAATATGACATAAAGACTCTCGCCAGCGGCTCGTTGCACCGCTGTCGGGCTGCACCACGACCACAATAGCGTCCTAGGACACCGCTACGAGGCAGAGGCAGACTAATTGTGGCGACCCTCTGACAGCGTACGTATAATAAATACCGCAGGTCTCCAAGCTCACGCACCCTTAGCTACACCCCGCTCAGGTGCCGAATAGCGACCACCGCACGTACGATAACGCACCCATGTCCTACGAGCAAGAGCGAGACCTGGCGCCATTGATCAGCTCGCTGGAGCGAACAGCGAAATGGGTGGATGCGCAGGCTGGGCAGACATATGAAGACCTGCCGCGATCGAGCCCATCGTCCTCGACGCACCTCCCACCCAGCCCTACATCCAATCGTACCACCACATCATCAGACCAATCGACAACACAGTCTTCTGTTCCTGCCGCGAAGCCATTACCGATCACACCAAACTCTAGTATTCAGAGGGCACCTTCTGCACTGTCACGCCCCGTGGGGGCCTCGTTCCCGTTTCCGCAAAGTCCGCCGGGTTCTGGGTACCCGCTGCAGCTGGAGATAGTGCCCCCGCGGGCAGATGCAGCCAAAGTGAGTGATCGTCTCCAGCGCAGCAGAGCATGGCGTGGCCAGAGCCTTGACCGGGGGACGTTGCAGGCATCCAGAGCGTCCACGAAGAAACGACGGCCTTCATTAATCGACCACTTCCGAGGTCTTGCGCAGTCGAGCACGAAGAAATGAGGCGACGCTGAACTTAACCTACGCCATCGCCTGATGTGCCTGGTGCAAATGAGGAGAGTATGGGCAGTAGGTCTCCCGGCGGACAATGGTGTGAAATGGACTTCCATGTGCTGTAGAGAGGGAGTACGATAGACTTCGGGATGCAGCTAAGGTGTTATGTGACATGCCGGTGCTCTACAGACAGTGAGTCTTGCGTCTGGATGGCAGTAGTTAGTGTAACTTTGATACGGCGAACCTCATGTAGCACGCCAGTTGTAGGATAGCGCTTGGATTTGCACTGCATGATGAGGCTAATTGTATGAGTCTAGTTGTGCTACTGCCTGCTAAGTGCTGCCAGTGGGCCAGGAGGCGGGAACGAGACTGGTCGCCGGTTGTCAGTATCACGATTTAATGTACCCAAAGCGCGTAGTGTGATAACAGATAAGCAGCGGGGATGAAATGCACGCACCCAGTGAATTGTGTCTTCCCAGCATCTTCCGAATCCCGTAGGTGCTAACAATGTGTGGTGACAAAGTCCGCTCTGGCAGCTGCCGTTCCTTGCGAAAATCCATGCTCTGCGCGACAAGGCCATGGCGCGGCGGCAGGGCGGAAATGAATGAGATGATGGATGGGAGATACGGAATCAGCAGGGTCCCTCACCGAATTCCCATAGATTGCCATCTCCCTTCTCGCGCGCATGGGCCTGCGCCCGCCTCTTCGCCCATGGGCCTCTGAACCCGAGCTCCTGGACGAAAGCGCCTGGATGACTCGCGGATGTCGACAGGAAGCCCCATGCATCGTCCCATCCCTGGATGAAGCCTTCCGCAAACCGCCAATGGTCGTAGTTCCCTGGCCATTGATTCCAGTACGTGGCATGCTCATCCAACGCCTTGTCCTTCGCTGCGTCCCTTCGCGCCATGTGGCCGGGGTCATCGACGACCGCAGCCTGCACGGTTAGTGCCATATTTCCTGGAAAGACACCAGCGGCAACGGCATCTCGGAATGACCAACCCTTGTCGCCCGCACTCTCCTTCTTGTACGTCCAGAAAAACCAGCCAGAGCAATAACGCTCGAACATCTGCAGCTGCGCGCTGACGTATGCTTGCCGAGCATCAGCTTCATTTTGCTCGCCGTGCAAAGATCCCGGGTTGAGCGCTCCGGACCACTCGCCCACCACCAACGCACAGCCAGCACTCTCCAGCTTCTGCGAGACACGAGCAAACATCTTGGGAGCCCATTCATTCGGGTCCGCGAGGCGTCGCGCGTGCTCTGATGCAGAAGTCGACGTGTCGCCGGAGGTGAAGCATCGATACAGGTGGTGGTCGAGAACTGCAAACTGGGTCGCGGAGCGGCTCAGGAAGTCTGCGTACTGATCCGTCATCCACGAGTCGCCGATATAGAGCGGCACGCTCGGATCGATCGCTCGCAATGCATGGAACACGTCAAGGTACCATTTCTCCAGCGCCGCACTTTGTGCGCCGGGCTGAGGTTCATTAAGCAGCTCGATACCGACAAGGTTCGGAAGAGGAGGGGTGTATGAATTGGCGAAGGCGGTGAGGTGGGAAAGTAGTGCGGACAAGACGTGAATGGTGTGCTTCATGTTGGCTTGCTTCGCGAAGAATGCCGGGTGTGGCGACGACGTGCCCGAATGCGAATCCGCGTTTTGTTTCCCTGGCGCGGCGTGCAGGTCTGCAGGCACGATGAGCGGGAAGAGACGTGTGAGCCTCTCAATAGACTTACCGAGCAGCACGCCGAGCCCATGCTTGTGAGCAGAGACTAGTGCGCCAGTGATTCTGGCCCAAGCTCCCTCGAAGACGTGCTGGAAGTCGGCGAAATCGGTCCCAGGAAGAACAGAAGGGTCCGCGCCGCAGACGTGGTAGAACCCGACCTACGTAAAAAGTTGGGAGGTTATCAGCACGTCATCCTGAGAACCCCAAAGCAATAGACTGAATACAGATTTAGGTGTGGGGAAGGCTGTGTTAAAGGGAGAGTGCAGCACTCACAGGGATCCGGACAGTATTGATACCCTGAGCCGTCAACCATGCCCAATCTTCGTCCGTGATCCACGTATCCCAGTGATGCTCAAGGATCTCCTTCGCGTTGCCACCTCGTGCAACGTCGAGATCGCTCTGAGCTGGGGACGCAGCAGACTGGAATGGGGAGTCGGCTATCCACCTCTCGAGAACAAACCATGACCCTACAGCGATGTCTCAGTTAGTGTATAAAGAGAAAATATGAAGCAAGGAATAATCTCACCGAGGTTTACACCACGTTGTTTGCGGTATCGGAAGCAATCGGCCTCGGCGGGGAATGCGGCAACCCCCTGAGGGCCAGGCGGAGGTGGTCGAGTATCTGAATGATGTCCAAAGAGCTTTGATAACCGATGCATGTCTTGCTGTGTTGTGCGGTGCACTGTCCAGAGGATTGTTGAAGAAATGGATGAAGTCGGAATGTTATGAGTATGACGTCGTGCGCGCGGAGTCGACTGCGGTGGCGAGCATCGTCAGCTGACGCATTGGGCCCGTCATAAATTCGAGATTGGTGCCGCAGATGCCCAGCGTAGTGGGACCAATCTCTCGAAGCTTAACTGGACGGAAGTAAAGAAGGCAAGTCGCTGACATGGACCGCGAACCCGGCGACAGAAGTCCTGGCACATGGCGTAGCCGCCATGTTCATCCGGTGCTTTCAAGGTCAATGTGCTGGCGACAAGCAGCGTAGCTGGTCGTACCAAAAGACGTAGAAGGGTCGCATGAACATCGGACAAGCACAGACATACATACGACCACAATCGTATTGAACGAATCGCCCGGACAGCCCAGAAATTCCAGGGCTGAACTTGATAGTGCCGGTGTGTTACCGTATGTGTTGTGTTATATCCAGGAGTAAATCGCCTTCACTGAGGGCACAAAAACAGTAACTTCAAAGGGTATGATCAACTTCGTTTGAGGTCAACGCCGTTGTCGACGAGTCCGACGAGCGCTTCCAAGTCTCTCATCGCACCGCGACCACGTGCACGCGAGCAGATTCCCACGACGAGTCCTCCTCCTCCTCCCACGACGAGCGATCGCCGCCCTCGCCACCCTCGGACTGCGATCTACTGCAATCATTTCCACTTCTCGAGTCTGCATCGAATACAACCGGTGCTGTGTCAATTCACTCTCCGAGTCTGAAGCTTCCGCTGCGTATTTTTTATAATTTTCGCCAAGTTGCCCAGTCATAGCTTGAGCGAAAGCGTCCTGACACACATAGACTCGGGCTTTCACGTCACGGACAGCAAACTCGTTGAACCCTCTGGTCGTTACGTTTGTTGAGTAAGGGAGAGGACTTTTGTAAAAGACTTACGACGTGCATACAGTGACATGAGGCTGCCTAGATGGTGAGTTCGCCGAGGATCACGTACGATGAATGTTCTCAATCTTCAAATGTACTCCCTAGACGTCAGAGCATCCCTATGTTGACGCTCTTCTAGTGTGCCTGTGAGCCGAGGTCGTCGTATCTTTGGGCTCTGAACGCGCCCGTTGTTGAACAATCCAAGTATTTGGGACAGCCTTTGACATTTCGAGCGTCCTGCTGGAAGCGTAGGTAAGTCTTATTGACTATTGCGGTTGTTGCTCGCATGGAGGCCTTTCGACATCTAGACTCTGCTCGCATCCATCGATGCATCAGCTCAAAGCGCTTACTATGGCAATGAAAGTTGGGAATCTGTTTCCCTTTGCAACCCAAGGTGTCGTATACCCCTTCGGGTGAAGCTCGCGTCGCGACTCGGGCCACACCCCCTCACTTAGGATCCAGGCCTTGCAGTTCCGTGGTCACACCAACTCCTGTCGTCCGGACTTAGCAGGTTGGGATTAGCTTCGATCTGAGGTTTGTCGCTGTCACTCTAGCGACTGCCATGGAACGCGATCGACGTCGAAGGGTGCGCCGCATGAAGGGTGAGCTCAACATTCGGGGCAGTAATCTGCGTGTTCCAATCCTGCATCCGTCGTGCAGGCCAGCGTGTACACGATTGGAACGCATTCCGCGCTTACACTCTCGCCTGTTTCGGCCTCCACCACACGCTGTAAATCATGCTCTCCTCGTACATAGGGTCCGTGCGCATGATTGAGGATATCCTCTAGCCGATGAACTTTAGGCAGAGACCGTCGCCATTCACGGAGATACGACGCGACAGACAGAAGCAATGCAGTCTGTCATGGTCCCTACATGATTGGTGATTGATATATCAGTAAGTTTTGCATTTTCTCCCAAAATGTACGTGTTCTGATGTCGTGCTTTCCTGGAAGCAGCCCAGGTGGCCCCAGCTCAAAGATACCAAATACAGCTGTGTGCCATTTGCGCCGACGTATCATTACGTCCGAAGCGTATTGGAGTTACCGCGGCATGATACGACGGTCTCACATTCATTCCTATAGACGTTCCTGGGAATTAGTCTAGGGACGCAGCTGTTTGCCGCGCAGTACTCATTTCCGGAGAGCTGTCTCCATATGTCTGCCGCACGTTCGACCTCGGTGACGATGTCCAGGGTGAGTCTTTTGCTATCGTCGTATCGTGGCAGGCGTGTCTTCTACGCCTCAGCGTGTTTCTAAGGTTCGCGGCCAGCCCCCGGCGAAGCCAGCGATATGCAATGTGGTGCTTGATACGTGTCGAATGCTGTACTGAAACTAATACCTTCTCATCTTTTTGACAGAAAATTTTAGCGGCAGCGCTCGGTTAGCCATATCTCAGCCCACGTCAGTGGGCGCTCTAGTTATGCTGAGACTCGTCGCAGCGGCTCAGGACCTCTGCTCAATCAGCATACACACGCGCTTCATGACGCCAGCGATGCACCGCGTTCGTAATAGAGACCCGGGCCGCGTATTACTTTGGCGTTCGCGACATCGACCCAAAGATACACACAATTCGATATCGTGCGGCCCATGTCTGGCACGCGTTTTCGTGCCAAAGCCCGTCGCAGGATGGAACTGTACGCCGCTTCGTGCTCTATTCCGGGTCAACGCTGGCGCCCCCAGAATGTCCTTTCACCCGCCATGTCGTAACGCACAATGCGATCTGGACAATCCACATCTCAGCGTGTATGATGTGATGCCCGATTCGAGGGGCTTGATCTTCTGGATCTAGGCCCTCGCCTCGATCCGACCGGCAAGAAGCTCGAGGTTTTACTCCGAGGGGATTTCCGATAGTTGTAACGCCCGGACAACCTTCTCTTACCTCGAGTCCGTCGACGTCGCGCGACAACCATCCCACAAGCTTATCCAGCGGACGCCTGCACTGCTGGCATTGTCCATGCCCTTCCACAGCATTCCCTGGCTGCGCTTCTTATCTCTGCCGGTTGCTCGATAACCCGCGTCGAGGTCGCTGTCTGATTCATGCACCGGGCACGATGCACGGCTTGCAGAGATCGTCGTTCTGCAACGGGGAGTATACCCGCGTGCAACACCGCACCCGCCTCGGCAATTCTGTATTAGGCAATTACGCTTGTCGCGCCAGCCCCCAGATGGAAGGGCATGCTTCCTCCTCGTGGCGACGTCCGCGTCTCGAAGCTCAACGTGTATGATAACCTGTCGACTACTGGCCGTTGTCGACCGCTTATCATATCCCTTTACCTCAAAAATACTCGAAAACACTGGTTATCCCTTGTCCTGCACGTTCTGGCCGTGCAGACGTGACTTCCCGCTTACGGACATCACGCAGCCTCATGGACGCGTTTTAGGCTCTAGTTCCCAGAACACCGGCTGTACCTCTCGCATCGGGCGCAGAGTGATGGAATGTCGAAAATTAGTGAATGGGGCACTCCCTCATCACCTTCGCGGGTCCGACCGAAGCCAGATTACGGTGATGCGACGACGTGGGCGTCCTAGACTACCGATACGAAAGCCGACACTTCTCTACGGGTGTCGTATATAAGCCGGTTACTGTGCAAGACCCTCACCGCAGCGATTGAGGTCCGGGCCCTCTCAACTGGTGTACTCTAAGTCTGCGACTGTTGTCCCCTGCTCGGTGTGCTCACGCCTCTTCACTCTCAACCACTCTTCCTCGCGATACCATACTGTTACGATGCCTTCCTACTTCCGCAATCTCTTTGGGGGTTCAAGTAATCACCCCACAAGTCATTCCAGCGGCAACACTAGCTCGCATAAGCGTTCACAGTCTGCCGCACCGACACCCAAGCCTCACGCATCGGGAACTACTTCCAGCTCGCGTCCCGTTCAACGCCAACGCAGCAGCAGCTTCTCTGCCTCCCGCGCTGCGACCCCATCCCCTCTTCGCTACGGCACTCCCGCACCCGTCGACACTCGGACAGCTTACGGCTACGGTAGGTCGCCGGCAGCAGCCCGTCCGGCGACGCTGCGAAGAGAGAGCTACGAAGCTCACCCTCACGGTACGTCGCAATTCACGTGATGCTATAAGCGACACTGACGTAGTGTTTTCATCCAGTCCAGTACGCTGGTGCGACGTACGCGCCATCCAACGGCTACAGCACGACGACAAGTTCGCGCTCGAACTCGAGTTCGTCCCTGTTCGGCATGAGCTCGGTTGCGTATGGAACACGTTCCGATGCAGGACACCGGACGCATTACGACCGCCCGCCCTTGCGGACAAACCAAACTTGGCATCCAGGTAGCTCTTCGAGCGTTTCCTCCTGTACGTCTTTGTCCCTCTCTGCCACTCTACCGCATCCCTGACTTTCCCATGCAGACGGCTCCGTCAACGGCATCCCCTTCGCACAGCCGCCTGCGAATAAGCTGCATATGCACCCCGTCCTTGCGCACAGCCGGCTGCACCACGCGCCCATCACCTACGACGTCCTCCTCACGCCCTCTGCTCGCACGGTACTCGACCGTGCAACCCATTCCGCGATTCCAGCGCACACCCTCGCGCAACCCGCGACAGACCCGCCCACCCCCTCCTCCGCGCGCCTCGTCCTCCGCTCCGACCGCCTCCCCTGGCCCGTCGTCGTCGGCCCTGGGCCCAGCGCGCCGAATACACCCAACACACCTCGTGCACGCTTCACGATCGGCCCCGAGCCGCGGCGCGGCCGCGCGGTCAGCGAGGGCGCGATCACGGTGCTCGACGTGCTCTACGCAGTGCACGGCGTGCTGCAAACGCCCATCACCCCCGAGGAGTGGGAAGCGCTCGGCGCGGGGAGCGCCGCGCAGGCGCGCGTGACGCGTGCGTATGAGGCGCGCTGCACGCGCATGGGCGGCGGCTGGGAGGGCGGCGTGCGCCGGGTCGACTGGCTCGCCGATAAGACGAGCCTCGTTGGCGTGGAAGTCGACAAGAGCACGGGGAGCGGCAGGCTCGTCTTCGCGCGCCCGTAGGCTTGGCCTGGACTCGTGTATAGCCTCAAGTAGTGGTATTGCGCACATCTGCGCGGGGCACGCCTCACGTCGGAACGCCGCCGCCGCACCATGCATGGTTTGGATTTGTCTAGAAGTCGCAGGCCGTCCTCGTCTCAATCCTTGTTCTTGCTCTCGACGCACGTTCGTTTTCTTGCTATCCCATTTACAAATTACGTTTGAATTCACGATCATGACCCTGCACGCATTGCGGCAACGATAAACGCTGACGTGGACGTTGTGCATCGGACTCGTACCACGCCCACCCTATAGTCCTGTAGCATATATCCAAGTACCATGTCTGTTTATTCCCGGCCTGGCAGATAGTTTGTACATAGATGCGTATGCTTCTTGTTTGCGGGTGCAGTGTAATCTTATGATTCATGCTAGTACAGCGTCGGAACGAGCGGCCGGAATATGCGAGTATGTCATTGATACAAATCCATGCGTGTTGCACGCTAGGCTGTGCGAGGATACGGCATTATATATACAAAATGTACAGATGCAACATGACCAAATACAGAATATGAATGCCCGAGACGGAAAGAAGAAAAACATGAGACCGCCAGCAGCAACATGACATAGGCTGATCCAGGGGGCTTCACAGAAGGCCAAGACAGACGTGGTAGCGAAGTCGGCGTCTTGAAGATCAGGAGCAGTCGACACCATGTTCAGGGAAACTGTATTCTCCAGGTACAGCAACAGGGCAGCCAGCGGTGTCTTGATGCGAGTTACAGTGCGTCTGGTCGTTCTCGGCCGCACAGCATCGGAGACAGAAGCGGCCTGCCGAGGGTTCCACTCTACACAAGTGCACCATACGTAACGATAACGAGAGGAGACAAGGAGGCTGATGACGCACTGTTCGATAAAACTCGCACCGTACCCGCCGAACGTGCATTGCGCGCCATTTGGGAATCGCACGTCGAACTGGCCTCCGTCATCCGAAGGATCGAGGTCGGACTTGCTCGTATCCAGGCAGCCGGTGACCTGTCGAGATGCCCTCAGCTCCGTCGGGACGCGCCCAGCCGCGCAGCGACGATATAAGACTGACCTGAATCCAGGCGCCGTCGCTGGATTTGGTGACGGACGCAGCGCGTATGAACCCCTCTTGGAAATGCTGAGTGCAGCTCGAATCCGAACTTCCTGGTGTACAATATGCAACGCCGTCGCTCTCCGCATCCGAGATCAACTCTGACCAAAGCAATGCGAGGGGTGCATGGAAAGGTGTTGGAACAGTACGTAACGCTATCTCGCGATGGTTTGAAAGAATTACTGACCTCCACGTCGGTCAGGGAGCAACAAAGCGAAGTCATGGATATCTGAGATGTGAACTGTGGTTGAAGACGACGATGGCCCTGTAGGCGCGGGCGTCGGGGCAGCGTTGACTGGAGTTGGGATACGCTTCTTGTGAGACTTGGACCTCTGCTTGCAGTTCACGTTCTTCACGCTCGTTGATCCTGGCACACGGCTTCCTTGCACAGATTCTGTGCTCTTTTGCGGGGCGTATAGGTTTTGAGAGGCAATGCGCAGACCAGACGCATTTTGTCCAAGAGAGTATTGTGAAAACGAGGGGTATGGAAGAAGCTCAGCTTGATCCACAGCTTGTTCAACTAAAACAGCGCACTGCGCTGAGAGAAGTACCCATGCCAGCAGGGGACAGAGATAATAGCACCGCATCGAGAAAGACCTACAGAGTTTAAGAAGGAAGAGAGACAAACGGCAAGTTCGAATTGGCGAGCAGGTCACCATCGTCGACACATATTCCCAACTGGAAAATGTAAGGCTCTGGAGAAGTACCGTCAAGTCCCGTTTAGCTCAGCTGGTAGAGCGCGTCACTAGTACGTATATATACGTGTAATGACGAGGTCAGTCGTTCAAGTCGGCTAATGGGAAGCATTTTGGATAAGTATTCTTCTTGGGGGAATTCTATGCCTTAGACAAGCGCACCCGTCAAGGTCCTGCCATCCATCATGTCGCAGCGCAATGCAGTTGCATAATCTGTTCTGCTAATTTTTACCCAGCGTTGAGTAAAACTGTTAATGGGTTCATTGTAGCGACATCATAGATTCATATGTGTCAATGTCAACGAACCAGACCACATGTGGGAGCTGTCGCTTTACGCGCGATGCGCCATCATGCACCGACATATTCATAGTCATGGATCTGAGAGCCGCAGGCACCGTAACCATCACCGGTGTAGTAGTACGTGACTTATACAGAGTGTAGATAGACATAGATAGAAACAAAAGAGAAAGCTCACTTTCGCCCGTGTAGGCAGCAGTCGAACTGATGTAGAGAGCTGAAGACACAGCGGCAATGAAGAGAGCCTTCGCAGCGGTAAAGATCATGGCTGGTGAGTAGTACTGGTGGTGTACGTTGGATCACGTAGAAGATTTAAGAACTTGCTTGTGTTGAGTATTTCGAGCCCGTCGCTATGTATAGTGCTTTGCACGGGTAAGGGTAACCCGCGCGGGTTGGGTACCCTTACCCGTGAGGGTACGGGTACGGGTCGTTGTGCTAGTACCCGTGAACCCTGCGGGTACGGCCAAAGCGCCCAAAAGAGCGCTTTGGGAACGAATTCGAGCATGCGGGAGCCATACCAGGGCTCCCGCATACTCTCCGTACCATTTTTGACACCGCAGCAGTGTCCTAGAGGGCGCTTGGCCAACCCCGGACCAGCGCTTCGCGTACCCGTACCCGTGCTCACGGGTCTATACCCTCCGCGGGTACGGGTACGGGTCATAGCGCTGGCACCCGGGGGTAGACCCGTGCAAAGCACTAGCTATGTATTTATATGTCGTATCCTGTGCGCGTCTTTTACTTCGTCTTTCCGTGCTATAGTAAGCCATGTTGAGTGCATGCCAGGCGACCCACTGGGAGTACCGGCCGGCCGTAGACGAATATCGTGCTACGGAGGCGAAGGGCGCCGAGAGTCCACATCCCAAACACGTCGCGCAGGTCCGGAGTGATGTATTTGGTGTAGTTCAACTGCAGGGTTCGTGCAGCGCCGCACAGACTGAAGTACTCGAGTCCGACCCAAACGAGAATGCCCGCCGCCCAGTGTGAGCTGTTGATAGATCCGGCCAGAATGCGTCCTCAAACGTGCTTGTACCCTGCCTTACCGATGAACGCCAGACATATACCAAGCATCAGTCGCATAAGAGACATTCTCAGGTGCGCCGTCTTATCGCTTGTTTTCCGTAAACTACACCTACACCTCGCAGAGCGAGTATGAATAAGTTCAGGTGATCGACGACCAGCTGAGGCAATGCCTATAGCGTACCTAGTAGCTCCAGATCAAGTCTCAGATCCCATAGTCTGGTTGCTGTGTGCTATAGTCAAAGTCGGCGCTATTGCTGGGTGGTGCTTTGAGTTCGAACGCGGGTCCGGAGACAGTAGCGCCTGTTCTTTTGGCGATGTTGCGCGCATCACCAGTGCACAGGCCGAACGCTCCGGGAATCGGGCTTTTCGAGAGGCCACTAGAACATCATCATCATGCCGATACCGAGTGTCAAGCGCCTTGAACAGAACATAGCCCGTTGTTATGGCTAGGTGTGTGGCCGAAAAACAATGTTTGAAAATTAGAATTTGCGGGCTACCCATCATGCATCCCAAGATTAGACAACTGCTCAATTAAGCCCTGTCGCTAAGACATGTGGACATAAGAGGCGATGCCTCAACGAGGCATTGCTACCAGCGCTCCCGAGAATCGTTCTGTTGGAACTTGGAATTGGAGTCGGACGATTCGGGTGGTACGGCGGCGCGACGGAACTGAGCGCGGCGGGAACGGCGGGTGCAAGCTTACGCGCTCGCGTTCATCCGTGCCTGGTAGCTAGAGTTACCTTAATTAGTGGCGTTCTGTGTATTTAGATACCTCGTGCTCGTCAACGTACGGCGCGCGTTTGCAACGCGGGCTCACTACATCACCCCGGAACACCTCGCGCGACGGTTTGTTCCAACACAAACGCGCTGTATAGCCCTCTGTTCTCGACGCATCGCGACATTCCCTTTTTGGGTCTTATCTGGCAGAAATTGAAGAACTATCGAAGAACCCCTGTTGACGACAACATACCCCACTCTATACTCGTACAATGTCTGATACCACATACGAACGAGGCTTCCCGCGACTTAATGACTCCAACTATGCGGAGTGGTCCATGCGGATGGAGGCCGAGCTCATCCGACGGAAGCTCTGGGACGGGATCATTACAGTCTCTGTTGCTACGACGGAGACCGAGCCGGAAAAGGTAGACGAGGAGACAAAGAAGGTTTTGTACGCACGCGATGTGCAGAAGATGGCGGAGGCGCGCGCAGAGATGATCCTGCGTGCAGAAGATGGTCAGCTGGCGCACATGCGGTCACGCGACCCACGGGAGATCTGGCAGACGCTCGCGGAGGTCCACAAGGCTCGCGGGTTTGCGACGCAGCTGGCGATGAAGCGACACTTTCTTACAGCCAAGAAGCGGTCGGATCAGACGATGCAGGCCTGGATAGGCAACATAAGGAGCATGGCCTTCCGGATGGGGGAGGCAGATATCGTGGTGAGCGAGCAGGACCAGATTCTCGCGGTTACGATGGGCTTGCCACCATCATACGACACGGTCATCATCGCGCTCGACTCGACTCCGACCGAGCAGCTCACACTTGAACACGTCATCTCACGTCTTCTCAATGAAGAAATCCGACAGTCGTCATCGGGTGCCCCTCAGTCCCACCCTCGTTCCCGCGACCCCGGCGTTGCTGCAGCTACTACGAAGGCGCTTATAAGGGGGGAGATGCCGAAAGGGCGCCTTATCGACCGGTCAGAGGTGCAGTGCTATTTCTGCGATGATTTCGGCCACTTCAAGTCCGAGTGCCCGGAGAAGGCGAAGTGGGAGACAGAGAAGGCGAAGACGAAGGAGGCAGAGGCTGCGGGGGGTCATTCGGCAATACTCGCAACGACCTTTGGACCCGTAGCCGGAGCTTGGTGATTATGGGGGTGCGGACCTTTTCTCTCGCTCGAACATGTGCTCGCGCTGAGCTTGTGGGGGTGTGTTGGAACTTGGAATTGGAGTCGGACGATTCGGGTGGTACGGCGGCGCGACGGAACTGAGCGCGGCGGGAACGGCGGGTGCAAGCTTACGCGCTCGCGTTCATCCGTGCCTGGTAGCTAGAGTTACCTTAATTAGTGGCGTTCTGTGTATTTAGATACCTCGTGCTCGTCAACGTACGGCGCGCGTTTGCAACGCGGGCTCACTACATCACCCCGGAACACCTCGCGCGACGGTTTGTTCCAACACGTTCAATATCAGAGGTCGGGAGATCTAGAGCATCTTCGTCGGCATTATATGAACCGAGTAACAGTACACACCTCCTGAAACTAGAAATGTTCCACATCTGAGTAAGACCTTCTAGGCTCCAGCTAGGCCAGGTATAGACGTGCTCATCGTCCTACTGGTGGACTTCGGCTCGGAGAACTTCATGTTTGAGAGCTGTCTTGAGACGCTGAGTCAAGACGTGCGGCGCTGAAATCCGGGAGAGAGCAGTCCTCGCATGATCTAGGGGTGACTCCTGCTCGGTTCTCCCGCTTGACACGCCGCCTCTCCGTACGAGGCTACCTTGGTGCCAGACCGGACGACATGTGTGAGAACAGCAGTATATGAGTGACCAGTGCATAGATCGAATAACGAGCTGTGCAAATTTAGAGGAAACGAAAGGGATGTAAAATCGACCTGCAGCAACAAAAGCACGTTCCGATTCTTGCCAGTTCAAACTTCATGCCAACCTATTGTCCAGTATCATCTAGACGTCGGCCAGTGCCCCGCATGCTTTTCAGTTTATGAGGGGCTTCTGGCACTTCGAATACTGTCGACCTCTGGAAGAGCCGTGTTGTAGTGCCTCGCATCTCTCAGGCGCCATCTGGCCGGAGACGCCCGACTTCCAGGGAAGCAGAGGGCCGAATCGTTGCTGGCGCCGAGCTACATCATCTCAGCACACGCGCTCACCACGAGTGGGCGGAGAGGCATAGTCGCAATTTGAGATATCATGACGGACCGTGAGAGGTGAATGTCGATTGGCGTATCACTGAATTAGTACGCAATGTGTTGTTGCGGATACAGATTACCGATAATGTCAAACATCCTCATTATATGCCGCACAGTCAACGCCGCGCGGCCCGTCCGGATACTTTGCGCAAGTCGGTGACTAGGGCTGCGCTGGCATTCAGAACACGTGGGCGCAGACTTGAAAATACTGCGCATCACGGCCGCTAGCGGAGACTGCGAAATTTTGTTGCGGTCGATGAACCTTATTGGAGGCTATAAGACGTCTACGCACGAATCATCGAAATTGGACTAACCATCAGCGAAGGAGTTCCTGAAGAATAATGAAGGGAGGCACATTTTGCGCAGCATTCTTGGTGAGTTGTATACTGTGCATCAAGCCTGATGGAGACTTCTATACATTCTAGGCGGGGATACAATCAGAGCATTGTCTTTCGAAGATCTACACTTGGCTATGAAAGGCTAGACTTGCGCCACGCATGCTCCAGTATCGCTCAAGTTGACCATCGAGCGAACTGCTCAAAGTAATCATACTCACCATGCAAGCGTAGTCTCAATATTGTCGAAGAATAATGGTTGCCAAGATGCCGGCGTATCGGAGCCAATGTCCGCGCATCCGTGCGTGCTCGCACACTAGTGAGCAAATGAGCAGAGTCTCTGACATGTAATTTATAAGTGCATGCCGAGGGAAAGAGAGACGGATTGAGATAGTACAAGTCCATTCCGAGAGCAGAACGATCGCTACAGCCGGTGCGAGTGTTGAGCGCACAATAATAGCCCGAGACACTTGGGGACATTGCGAGTCATTTGAACAGTATTAAGACGGCTGACCGTCTGTCTGACAACTGTTAAGGGAGACAGGAACACCCATGAAGAATTGTGATCAGAGACTGGACATAGAATGCCAGAGTCGAAATGATCGATACTCAGGCCGTGTAACATTGGCATAGATACTCCACTACAGGACAATCATGAACAAGACCTAAACACTTTACTAGTACAGATACAGCTCTCATACAATAGGATTCTCTGCTTAGAGCTGAAAGAGGTATGGCTTAGACGAAGTTCCAGGTGGCTCCGGTAAGGCGGCCGACGGAGAGCGGCGCAAGCGCCTCAAATGCGGTCGGCGTGAGGTCAACGGAGGTGGAGTCACAACCAGGGCACAAGTCCTGAACGGTGGCCGTAACAGAGTTTCCCTCCCCTGAAGAGATTTCGGTGAGAATTAAATACTTGAATATATGTCAAATATGTACATTCGATCTGAATAGAGCGACCGCAGTTGGCACCGTCGTCATAGACGTCCGAGCTCAGGGCTGCTACGAGCTCGCCGTCGTTGAGCTGGTTGCCGCAGGCACCAAAACCATTGTCGGTGTTGTACCAGGTAACTACCGAGAGATGTCAGCGATTGCATAAACGCGAAGTAGAGGACGGGTATTGGAGCATCCTGACGACAATGCCATGGTCCCACGAGGCTCACCATCACCGGTGAAAGCAGTGACAGCACCGAGATACATGGCCGAGGCAAGGATTGCAAAAAGGCTCTTGGTGGTGGTGAACATCTTAATGATAGAAGCGAATCGAAGTAGTATGACGGAGGATTTATTTGCGATTTAGGGGAATCGAAATCGTGAGTCCGTAGGTGTCGCTGAGGACATGCATTGTGAGCAAACTTATATACATTCTGGTGCGCGCCTCAGTTGTCTCACAGGTGATTCGAAACAGTTGAAGATGATATGCCGTCATACGCAGACCTAACGGAAAGGCTCAAAAGTTAGGGAATGGCATGGCGCCGGCGAAAAAGGCGCCGCTGTTCGGTGTCTGCTACATAAAGGCACTGTCGAATGATGAATTCGCATGGGACAGCCGGTCACTTGAGGGGACGGGGCACCATAAAGGGTTCGACTCACTTTGTCGACATAGGGCCGTGTCACTCCAGACCCAAGAGGACCGCAGTAGCTCCCGTTATGTTCACAGGAATGCAAAAGCAGTAAAATCTGACACCCGATTGACACATTACAGTTCCAGTACCAATGTAGCCTTAGCAAACGGAATTGTCAGCGCTTGTAGTATGAGGTCAAGTCCTCATGGGAAATTTCGAAAGACCATTGCAGAGTGATGCATTACGGCCGCGATCCGCAATACATCGAGACATGAGGGCAACTGAGCGCTGCTGGCGCTTAAGCTAGACGGCTGTCATCATTATCACTAGATAAGTGATTGTTGTACTCAGGCCTGGTATATTTGGTTGTATATCATGCCCAGGTCAGGTACGAGAGGATATTGCAGTGATGTGAAGGATGATTACGTTTGCATGTTTTTGGAGGACACATCCATAAGTCGCAATGTTTTCCGATATGGCGTGCCAGAATTTCCCGGTTGCGTATGTGTGGCGTACCTGTACGGTTGTACTGTCCATGTTGCGGGGTGCCAACAAGCATCGCATTGCTGGCGCCCGCCTTTTCCGTATGTGCCTTGGGGTGCGGCGCTGGCGCCAATGGTCTGAATAGCCCTCGGAGAAGTTACCATACGCTCGGACATTTGTCAGCGCATACCAATGTCAGCGTCCCTTGCCTACGGGCAGTGAAGGGGACAGGATCAGCGCCGAGACATGCTGAGCCGAGTAGATACAGCCACAGACCCAGCTTCCGACCAGTTCAAGAAGGTATGCGACCAAAGACAGCACACGTGTGTCATATGAACGCTCCATGAGAAAATGAATCTGTGGACTAGTCCCGCTGTTCACTTTAGTATCCTATCATATCCTATCTTCACGGATCTAGCCTCGAAGGCGGTTTTCTGAGGATCTCGCATCCGGCCCGAGAATAAGACGCAACAAAGCAGTCGTCGAGATCAGAGTGAAGCCAGTTAAAGTACGGTCTGTATTAAGTGTATACAGTATTTAAACCATATTCTGCGGGTGAGAGATACTGTTAAGGTGCCAGGGCGTTGAGCAGACGGAAATTTTCAGCATTGAGAGATACGGTTCGAAGTTGAACCACACTCAAGAGGTATTTGCGCCTGGGCGGCAGATGGCGGATTTGGCGGGCCGTTGGGCGCATCACGGTTCGAACCGCTGGGACACTACCGTTGCGTCTCTCCTTCGCTATACACGGGAGGGTTTCGAAAATTTCACAAGGTCTCCAAAAGTAGGCAACATCCACGATCAACATAATATGTGTTGGCTTTATACATACAAGCAACTCTTGACTATCCTCGACTATGCTACGCGGTCATTCGTGGTCAAAATATGCACCACCTTGGCATACTTTCACTTTAGGTGAAGTTCCAGGTAGCGCCGCTGAGAACACCAACAGAAGTGGGTGCAAGGGCCTCGAATGCGGTCGGAGTGAGGTCAACAGAGGTAGAATCGCATCCGGGGCATAGATCTTCCACTGTGGCAGTGACCGTGTTGCCTTGCCCTGGTAAAAATGGATCAGAGAAGATTTATACGGCATATAGGTGATATGCACACTGAATCTGGATCGACTGGCCACAGTGCGCTCCGTTGTCGTACACATCCGAGCTAAGAGCGGCAGTATAACCGCTGTCGCTAAGCTGAGTGCCGCAGGCGCCAACTCCGTTGTCGGTGTTGTAGTAGGTGACTACCAGAGAGTGTTGATCAATTATCGACAAACAGTCCAGCGCAATTGCCACAACACTGCGGTCCACTTACTTTCGCCAGTATAAGCAGAGGCAGAAGCCACATAGAGGCTGGAGACGACAGCAGCGAAAACGGCCTTCGTGAAAGTAGACATTGTGTGAATGATGATCGATGCGATATGGCGTAGTGAGAACTCGCTCAAAGGTAGCTTCTGCTATGGATGTCTTGAAAATGGTTTGCGAGCTTTTATAAATTGTCTGAATCTCTGTCCCGATAGGAAACCGCATGATGTTCCCCGAGAAGATAGTCTGCGAAACGTCGGTACCGTGTCATGAGCGAACAAAACACCTGAGCTCCAAGTGTCAGTGACCCAGTGGCAATGCATACAACGCCTGCGGTGGAGTATTTAGTCATCTGGCTACCTGAGACTCCCGAAACTCGTTGTTTTGTGCGGTGGAGACAGTTCTTACGAGTGGACTGAGACATGGAATCGTAGAAGGTTGCAGCGGCAGTTGACTCCGTTGGAGCTCGGAGACTGATGGAGAGCTAGGCAATTCCTACACAATATTTGTGAGAACTCCGATGAACAAATGCAATAGCTTCATAGTACTTCCTCTTGATATTGTAGAAATACCAGGACAATGTGTAGCTGGACCTCAACATCGGATACGTAGAACCAGAACGTAGACATTACTGCTTGAAGGTGTCTCCTCTCTGCGCGGCGCTCGAGAGAAATGACTTAGCATATACGCACTCGGCTTGCAGTTGGTAGCAGAGAGAGCTTCTTCGCACAGCCGGAGAAGTAGCGAAAGACAGCGCTTAGTGCATCCCAAGCGCACAGACGGACAATACGAGCGCCTCAGGTGCTGTGCCTTCGGTTCCGGCTCCAATGTGCTCGCGCACATGCATCCGAACTGATATCGAAGATTGGCTGAGGTTTCTGAAGTCACATGGTTGCTCCGGAAAGGTTTGCAGCAGGTTGATCGTCGAAACTGTAATGGTCAGCGTCCCGAGATCCATCGGACTGCGGCATATGTGAAACGGCGCCAGCATCCTGAGGCGACCAGCACCAGCGGCGAGGGTTGAGCTGTTGCGCCAGTTCGTCGAAGTTGTTGATGTCGACTATCATACCAATGAGTGCAAGCTTATGATTTACAGGACAAGCCGAAGATAAGCAAGAGCATTGGGTCATTGTGGCCTAAGAGGACCCGTTCTTAGTCACATCCACGGTGACGTTCGCGAACCTACTTTGAGTGTGACGGTATGTGAAGAGCAACGCCGATCTTTCGCGGTTATTTAATTACCGTGCAGATTCGTGCGTGTATATGACAATCAACTCTAGAATCTGTCCGATGCCGCGTGATGATGGTGGATAAGACACTTACCGACTCATTCATCATTCCTCAAGCATAGCTATGGGGGATGGGGAATTGAAGATCTCGTCGGCCAGAGGTGCAGACCCGGGCAGGTGATCAGACGAGGCGAGCGAGACGCGAATCCATGGCATCCTGACCCGCACTAGACATCATCATCGTTGCACACATAACGGTAGTGGCGCAGATGGCGCTGTTCACATTTGACTGTTGGACTTGTGGTACATCCGAGACAAGTCGGATACAGCGCTACTTACAAATATCAACCGGAAGGAATGCGGGGTACATCACTGGGAGACCTACCATTCAACCCATATTATCCCAGTCTATCACGCAACGACTACCAAAGCGTTACAGATCAGCGCCGTGGATGGACACACATGACCCATGCACGGCATCATAGTCGCTGCTGTGGGACTCAACGTGTGCATGATTACTTGATACTCAAGCACACCCACGAAATCTCTTGCGTGAAGCTGTACACAAGTCGCCGAAACGACGTTCCATCCTGGTCTTGCAGGGCGCCAGGTAGGCTGAGTGAAAGGTGAAAGCGGAGAGTTTGCCTTGATTAACAATGCGCTGAAAGTCTCGCAAGACATCATTCTAATCCTGTTTTCTTCGTATAACTCACGTTAATTACGAGCGAGACAGAGAGCTGAGAGAGCGAGAGCAGAACTTGAATCCTACAAGAAGTACGGGCAGACGCATGACTTCGTCATGTTCGCCGCTCAGCGCCGCCACGTCAACCCGGGCCGCCTTAGCCGTCTAGCCAAACTTCAAAGCTTCATTGAGCGTCGAATATCTCTTTGAGTGCGCGTTGAGTGAGCCTAACCGCCCGCGTGTCCCTGCAATCAGCTTCCGAAAACGGCGCGATTCGATATTCACAATATTGCAAATGGATGAAAATTCCTTCAGCATCAAAATCGTACCGAAGCGCTTTTCGTGAGAGCATCTCGCAGCTTACTGAGTGCGGCAGATTGGCGCGTATGTGTGTTGATTTAGTTCCCATAGAGATGTGAATGATGGGCCAAAGCTATATTTCAGGCCACACGGCTTACAGAACATGTAGCGCATTGATGGATAGTCACGCTGATCAATTCGACCAAAAAACCAATTCATCCGCAACCCATGGTGCACACTATATCTGCTGCGCAATCGATGGACGACAGAAGAAACAATACAGACTGAATTGATTAGATGAAATTCCAAGTCGCGCCGTGGAGGCGACCAACGGAGGTGGGCGCGAGAACCTCGAATGCAGACGGCGTAAGATCAACAGACCCAGAGCCACACCCGGCGCACAGGTCCTCGACAGTCGCCGTAACCGTATTTCCCTCCCCTATTAAACCACGTCAGAACTTCGAAAATATCTAAGAACGAATGTTGAGATCACACACATTCGATCTGGATCTCCGCGCCACAGTGAGCTCCGCTGTCGTATTGGGAGGAGCTGAGAGCAGCAATATGCTGGCTGTTGCTGTTCTGTATGCCACATGCCCCAATACCGACGCTGGTATCGTAAAACGTCACTGGTGGGTTTGTTAGGGACATCATGCTGGCAAGGCGAGGAAGTTGTTGTACTGACCATCTCCAGTGAAAGTGGCCGTAGTGGAGCTGATGTAGATTGTAGAGGCAACGAGGGCAACCAGACTCTTGGTAGTGATAGCGAACATTGTAGTCAAGCGGTAGGGGTGTCGAGGACGAAGTTTAAGAAAACGGTGCTGTAGCTTGTTCTAAGACGCATGAACATAGTCTATCTTTATACTGCTGCCTCTGCGAGACAGGCATAAGGTCCACGAAAAGCCTCTTCCGGAATTTCAACAACTCAGGCAAGCGTTCATCTGCCAAGATGACTGAAGAGCTAGCCAAGTGTCGTGTAAACGCTGCCATTTCAAAGCTCGAACACTAGGGCGATACACAAAACGCCAGCCACTCGGTATTTCTCTTCAGGGCTGGTATCAATCGGTCAATTGGGATATCCTAGTGACAGTTTTTCCGGAGTCCAGACACAATGAATCGCATATGCGAAGTCTCTGTCAAAGGTGCCAGATTATGTCAACACATCTATCCAAAATACAGCGTGATAAGCCTGCTTCACAGGTGGATGATATCATTTAATCCGGATCAATGGCCTGTTGTTGCTTCACCTTGGCATAAACGCGACTCACTCATGTACGCCTGCTGGGTCTCGAAATGTATCCGTGCTTAACACAATCTGCGAACAAGAGTCAGATTTCCCACAGCCTACACACACGGTATTATATGATCGGAAGTCAGTCACAATGACGCAGGTGGAGTGATTCGCACATACAGACCGTCTATTTCGAGAACCTCCACGGATAGAGTGAGACTAAGTTTTTGGCCGTGGACGGAACGCTGGCTGAGTGATTGCCCCCACATTTAAGGTTGATCAATACAATTTCAACTATCGCTTTTCAGGATGCACTCACCTGCGACTTGGCTGTACTGAGGTCAACGACTCCGCCGTTTCAGGACGATGCAATTGCTGCGAATACGCGACATCGTGAATGTGAAGTCACAAGCATGCCTAGGCTCCCCCTGAAGTCCCCCGAGAGGATTGACCATATTGCCGCACATAGTAGTCCCCAGATCCCAAAGGATGGGGAAGTGAAACTACCCAGTTACACAGTGCGCTGAACGCTTGATACGTCATGCCAGGCTCTAGCCTGAATGAACGTGAAGTCGATAGGAGGAGGGCATCTGGATTCTGAGTTGTGTATTAATTATTCCAAAGCTGGCTGCTGAGTTTTCAGCGTTAGCTTCGGCGATTGATGCGTGGTGGACAAATTGTGGCCTTCGCTGGGACGCAGACGCGGGCCTCGAAAACGTACGGACGAACGTTCTGTGCCGTATGGGTCTAGGGTCTAGAACCGACAGGAGGAGTTTACATTGGGTTTCTCATTTTTGTGCAAGCCGAGCCTGGCGGCGTTCGAATTTGTATCGGATCAGTTACGGCGCGTCTAGTCCCTGAGCAAGATGGTCCCCATTCACATGATTCGAGACAGAGTCGGACAGTCTGCACCAGCTCCGTACGAGTGCTTCAGAGACCTGCTGCCTATTAGATCGAGCACCAATGCGCCTTGATATGTATAGCTCGCTGGTCAAACAATTGATCCCTTACACATCTGCAAGACCGTGCCCATGCGCGCCCCCCTCACCTCTCAATCGAAAGATGTCGCGCCTTCGAAAATAACCGCGCTAGCAATTATGCATACCTTTTACCTACCATTGGACAAGACAATAGAATTCACTTGTTGAGATTCGAGGCTAGGCACCTGACGCTCAACCACGAAGATGCCGCGGACGCTCGGCCACTGGATATCCGATCATTGTTCCGAGGTGAGTGAGACATCATGCCCTGCATGGCTAGTCATGGTGACAGCAATCGCCGAGAGAAGCCTCCATTCGCAACGAGATTTTGCTTGCCAGACGAGCCGTGTTCTGAAGATGCTGCTTGTCTCATGACCGCTGCGAATGAACACGAACGTTGACACATCCGGTCGAAACATGCTCTCAGCGCCATTATACTATTACCGTCGAACCGGAAGTCAATCATTACATACCGCGCCTTTTATCCTCCCTCCCTCCCCTCCCAGGCCTCTAAGGCACATATTCATATGGCTCGTCTCAGAACATCAGACAAGGGATATGCTGGCACAAGCGAGATAATATTGCAGGATAACTATTACAAATTGCGAATTATAGCTGAACGACACGATCCCTCAAACCCGAACGACGCGTTTTTTGCACATGGAGAACATAACAGAATCAGTGAGCGTGGCCATTACCGGCGTGGCCATTCGACTTCGCGCTGCCATTTTGCTTAGCAGGCGTGATAGCTGAGCTTGAGAGCTGAAATAGCGGTCATATTAGCAATTGTTCTCAGCGTACAGTACTCGGAGTAATGCTTACCTCATCAGCAGGAAGCGCGGCCAGGATCTCCTTGAACACGCCAGCAAGGATCTTGACATGCGCAGGAGTGAACATGGTGTCGTGCCGTCCCGACGCCACCTTCATATCGAGCTTGGACAGACGGTAGTCCCAGCCATTGCGGTCATCGATACCAGTATCGAAGTCGCTGGCGTGGCCGGTACGGTACCACGAGCGGTCCTTGGGCACAACAAGGGTAGTCGGCTCGTCGTAGTGCGGAGCCTCGTAGTCCCACATCGCGTCCAGGTTCTTGCGGATCTCGATACGCAGCTTGCTCTTCCACTTCTCTCCGATCTCGGGGAAGTTCTCCGAGATACGCTCGATCGCACGCGTTGTCCAGTCAGTTGACTTCAGGCTCTGGCGCTCGCGGGTCGGGATGAAGATCGGGTCGAAGAGGACGAGGTGCTTGACTTTCTCGCCGGCGTTCGTAAGTTTCGATGCCATGCACAGGGCGACAATACCTCCGAGCGAGTAACCGGCAATGAGGTAAGGACCCTCGGGCTGGACGGTCTTGATGAGGGAGATGTAGTGATCCGCCATAGCCTCGATGGACTGGAAGCCCGTCGCATTACCGAAGTCGCGGTCACCGATCGCGTACATCTCGTTGGGCATGTATGCACCAAGGCGCATGAACGGCGTTGCCATTCCAGTGACATCGTGCACGAGGAAGATGCGAGGTAGAATACCCTTCTTCTTGATCGGGAGGAACTCGATCAGGAAGTCGTTGTCTGCATCCTCAGCGTCCAGGATCTGGCGCTGATCTTGGCCCATGGCGTCGATGACGAGAGTAGCAAGCTCGCGAACCGTCGGCCTAGTAAGTGGAAGTCAGTGCACGACAAAATGGCGAAGCTCTCGCGCCACATACCTCAGGTACATGTTGTTGAGACCCATGTGAACGTTGAACGTCTTCGAGATGACACCGGCCGCCTGGACTGCCATGAGGGAGTTCATGCCGACAGAGAACAGATCGTGCGTAACACCGAAGGAGTTCGCGTCAACCTTGAGGAGGTTCGCGAAGATGTTGAGCAGCTCAGTCTCAACCTCCGACTGCGGAACACCCATATCATGTGATAAGTCAGGTGCGAAGGGCTGCAGGTCGAGTTCGCCGAGGGCCTTGCGGTCGATCTTGCCGCTGCGAGATGTCGGTAGGGCCGGGAGCACAGCAATCAGGGACGGGTACATGAACCGAGGGAGACGCTCCGAGACATGCAGCTTGAGGGCTTCCTTCTCCTCCTCGACGTGATCGGCTGCGACGGCGTTCTTGAACTCAATGAAGGCGACAATCGCTGGCTCGTCATGGATCTCGCGAATCACCACTGCAGCTCTCTGGACGGCGGGGTACTTCACGATGACATCCTCCACCTCGCCGAGCTCGATACGTTGACCACGAAGCTTGATCTGACGGTCCTTGCGGCCGCGGTATTCGATGTTACCGTCGGGGCGGTAGAGAGCTACGTCGCCTGTCTTGTACAACCTCTCGCCAGGCACGAAGGGGTTGGGTATGAAGCTGACCTCGGTGAGGTCGGGCCTGTTGAGGTAGCCGCGTGCGAGCTGAATGCCTCCGATGTACAGCTCGCCCTCAACACCAAGTGGTGCAGGGCGCATGTGGTCATCGAGAATGTAGACGCGGCAATTAGGGAGCGGGCGACCAATGACACCAGCAACATCGGACGATGTGACATGGCAGGACACACAGTCAACAGCCGCTTCAGTGGGACCGTACATGTTCATGAACTTGACGCGCTTTGACCAATCCTCGATGAGTTTCTTGCCGAGGGCCTCACCCGCGACGACGACGGTCTCAAGCGCGGGGTACTGCTCGAGAGGGACGACAGCGAGGATACTGGGAGTAACATGGAGAACGTTCACGTTGAGCGTCTTGAGGGCCTTGCCGATGTCACCCAGGACGAGTTCCTTGACACCTGTGACGAGAGTGGCGCCGCATGAAAGCGTACCAAAGACGTCGATGACGAAGGGGTCGAAAGTGTATGCAAGGGAAGACAAGACACGGGCACCGTGCTTGTAGCCGTAGGCGGACGAATGCTGGACCAGGTTCGCGATAGAACGGTGCTCAATCATGACACCCTTCGGTTTGCCGGTACTGCCACTTGTAAACCTAGGAGAAGAGGTTCAGGTGATGAACATCGGACAAGGTTGGAAAGACTTACATGATGTATGCCAAATTGCTGGGGGTGAGTGACTGGATTGACGGGTTGGCATCATCGAAGCGGTTGAGCCGCTTCTCGTACGTGGGGTCATCGATATATGCGACCTACATCAAGTCAGTGAGAGAACTCGCGTAACATGAAAGAGTGCACGTACAATAACCTTCGACGCGATGCTCTTGTCGAATGCACGGCGATGAGATTGCGTCGTCAGAAGTACCTTGGCCCCGCAATCCATGATGATCATTTCCTTGCGGAGCGTCGGGTCATCGGGATCGAGAGGGACGAATGCTCCACCGGCCTTGAGCACTGCAAGAATCGCAAGGATCTGGTGAATACCGCGATCGAAGCAGATAGCGACGACGCTGTCGGGTCCTACACCCTCGTGCATGAGGGAGTATGCGATCCGGTTAGCCTTGCGGTTCAGCTCGGCGTATGTCATGACCTTGTCCTCGAACTCGACAGCCGGAAGCTGAGGCGTGAGTTCAGCCTGGCGCTCAACCAGGCCGTGCACGAGGGACTCCAAAGGTGCCACAGGACCCGAGGACGAGAGCTCCTTGACCAGACGCAGCTCTTCAGTGCGGCTCACGGCAGAGACGTCCCGGATCTTCGTGTTCGGAGCCATACCGAGAGTGCCGATGAGTCCGATGTATGCGTCTAGAAGTTGCCGGGCGCTGTCTTCGGAGTAGAGGAAGTTGTCGAACCGAAGGACTACGTTGCCAGTCTTGGTGTGAGCAGTAAGGAGTAGCTCATACTTTTCCTCGCCGTTGGGGAGAGGCAAGATGCTGTTCGTCCTCATGTTGTTGGTCTCGAACTCCTTGATCATATTGAGGTTGAAACCTCCCGGAGCGAACAAGTGTTTGAAGTAGCCACGGTCCAGAGCGGACGTCTTGCCTTGAGCAACAATGTCCTCGTAGGTGACGTCGTCATGCGCAAGACTGTCCATGAGTACCGCCTTGAAGGAGGCGAGGTACTCAAGGAAGGTCTGGTCCTCGTCAATGACGGTCTTGATCGGCAGGATGTTCGCGAAGAAGCCCATGACATCCTGCAGTTGCGGTAGGCTACGCTGGGTGACCGCTGTGCCGACGACGAAATTCTTCTGCGACGAGTACTTGTGCAAAAGCACATTGTAGACAGCGAAGAAGCCAGCGAAGTTAGTGACGCTAGCGGCAGTAATCAGCTTGTGGTACTGCGCCAACGCCTCGGGGTCGATGGAGCCCTCGATCTGAGTGACCGAGCACCGTTCAACGTCAGATGGCTTGGCCAAGGTGAGGTGAAGGGGCTGCACATCGGACAGCGTCTGCGTCCAGTACTGGAGCTGGGAGTCACGGAGCTCGGCCCGGCGATCGGCGGTGCGAATAAACCAGTCGCTGAAGTCGGAGTAGTGGTAACTCATGGGGGAAAGGCTGCCGATGCCGTGCAAGTAGAGGGCAAACAGCTCGTAGAAGAACATGCCAAGCGAGGCCTCGTCGATGATGATGTGGTGGATGATGACGCTGAAGGAGTACGCGCCGCCACCAAGCCTATACATCGTCGCGGACAGTAGAGGAAGCTGGTCCAACTTGAACGAGGGCTCCCGATTCTCGGCGCAAGCCATATCGAACGCCTTCTTCTCGGGCTCGGATTCGCCGGAAAGGTCGATGAGACGAGGCTCGAAATCGACAGTCGGGTGGATGGTCTGCACCAACTTGCCCAGTTCTTCGCTCCAAGTAAATGTCGTCCGAAGGGCACCATGACGTTGAACGACCTCCTGGAAGGCCTTGCGCATACGGTCAATGTCGAGGTCACTGTCAGTCTGGACCGTGACGAAGTAGCCCTCATGGGTGTCCCACTGGGTAGCACCAAATCTGGACATGAGGGGATCGATGTGACTAGCGCTGCGTTTGCGAGCATTGTCGTACTCAGCCTACACATGGTGTTAGTACTTGCGAGAGGTGCCCAGAGGCGGAAACGCACCTGCGCGAGCCAGATACGGTACTGGTGAGGCGACGCGTCGGTTGTGTACGGTTCGTCGTAGGCCAAGTGGTCATTGAGGTTGGCCAGGAGAGGCTGACCATACTTGGAAGAGCCATCGTCGACTGCAGAGGAACTCTGGCCGCCTGCCGCCGACGCGCCTACTTTGCGGATCATTTCGTTGAGGATGCCAACCGTCATTGACCCGAGAAGCTCGATCTGGCTGACTTGAATCTTGAAGTTCGCCTTGAGCTGGTGGCTGAATCGGGTAGCTATGGCCAATTGAATGGTTAGTCTGTATTCAGGGCATGACATCTGTGACACATACCAGCCAAAGAATCAAGCCCGAAGCTCGTGATCAAGGCGTTCTCAGTGATCTGATCCGCAGACATGCCCAGAAGTGCAGCGAGCAAAGTCGCAGGCGTTTCTCCGACGTCGCCCTTGTTGCCCTGGCCTCCAACGTTCAAGAACTTGCTGGGGAGCAGGTGCTCGTACAAAAGCGGCTCGCATGTAGGGAACGTGTCGGGAACATCTTGAACTGCGAGCATTGGCACATAGTGAGCGACAGTGCGGACGAGGCAGTCGCCGATGAAGTTGCAGACTTGCGCAGTCGTCATGCCGGTCTTCGTGAGCTGACCAGTGTTTGCCCTACCCTTCGTCGCCATCACAAGGCGCTTGAAGATACCAGAGTCGGTGATCGGAGGGAAGGACATCGAGATAGTGTTCGGGAGAACGTCTGCGATGCGGTCCAAGTATCTGTACGATCCTGTATCAGCGAGAGGTTTAAAAACAAACATGTCTCATAACGTACAGCTGGGACGCGCAATACGCCGCCTGGCCAGCATTACCAAAGACCGAGCCAATCGTCGAGAACAGTAGCAAGAAGTCCATCTCGGCCGGGTGCGCCAGCGAAAGTAGGACGTTCAGGCACTCCACTTTAGACTCATAAACATCATCGAAAGACTAATAGCAGGTCAGACATGGTCTTGGGAGACTTGAGATGTTACTCACTTCTTGGCTGAGGTTCGTGAAGGCTGCGTCACGGAGTACGACTGTCATCAAGAACACACCACCGATAGGGCCCGCGCTACGAGCTGATTCGATGACGGCAGTCATGTCACGCTTGCTGACAGCGTTCGCTGCCATAACTTGCAGGTTAACGCCGCGCTGGTGGAGATGCCTGATGTAGAGGCCGTCGACCTTGGTTAGAGCCTTCTCACCACGACGACTGGTCAGGAAGATGTGCCGGGCGCCATGATCTGCCATCCAGGTTGCAATGCGTACTCCGAGTTCACTGCTACCTCCGACGAGGATGTAACTCTTCCTCGGGTTGAACAACTGAGCGTATGGATCCACCCGAACAGAAGGCGCGGGTTTCAAAGACAAGATCAGCGTCTCGAAGGCATGGCCTGTGGTGGCGGTCTCGCCAAAGGTGGCTATCGATTGGATGGCTTGAGGGAGAGCGAATGGCTGAGTACGGTGCTCGGCCAAAACCTCTGCAATGTAAGAAGCCAACTTGGCGGGGTATGACTTGATCAAAGCAGGGACATCAACAATCTGTACGGCGGGGGCACCCGGAGGGAGAATAACGGCTTCGGTACTGCGCTTGTTGTGGACGAACGTGCCGACCGCTGTGAGCAGATGAACGCCCGTCGCCAGGGTTTGCTGACCATCGGCATTGAAGATAACGTCAAACCCGGTAGACCTAGACTTCCGAAGCCATTTCTTCGCGATTGCCAAGCACTCGTCGACAGCGTAGTTCAGAGCAATGCTATTCTCGTCGACGTTCAGCTCTGAGGTGAGATATTGAGCTTCGGACTTTGTCGCGACGGTGCAGAACACCCGCGCGCCCGCACGACGACAGAGCTGGAGCGCTCCGAAACCAGCACCTGAATATCACGTAAATACTCCTACAAGAGAGCTTGGGCTTGAACTGGGTACTCACGGGAGCAAGCGGCATGGATGAGCACGACAGAATCCTTTGACAACTTCCCATGAATACCAATCCAGGCGGAGGTAATAGCCAACGGCAGTGCAGCGATGTCATAGACGTTATCATCGGCCTTGAGCTGCACAACATTATCCTGACCGATAACAATCTTGTCTGAGAAAGGACGGGATGCAGTCACCACAACCTGTACGACAACTTAGTGAAGTGGGCGGCGCTAGGATAAGTATCTGCATACCTTCGCCCCGATGGACACAGTGTTGACGCTGGTACCGACGGTAACGATATGGCCGACAAAGGTCGCAGGTCTTGAACCAGTGACATCATCGAGACCAATAGCTTCCACCAGAATCTCCACGTCAGTCGCTCCGAGAGCAGGAGGGAATGACGCAGACAGCGCCACCTGTCCCGAAGTTGTGCGAGCGACAAGAGCAGGAATTTCGTACTCCTTCAGCTCGAGGCCGGTTTCAACCAGCCTGCGAACGTATATATCGCCGTTCTTGCTGATCTTCAAGTGTTGCTCCACGAGGTGACCCTGGCGGCGAAGGGCGTGTACCCAGCTTTCACGCTCCTTGGGCGCGAGAGAGTGGTCCTCAAAGAGAATGGATCGGACAACATAATCGGGAGATTCGGCTGCAATACAGCCAGCGACACCAAGGGCACCGATGCCAGCCGCATCGTCGTTGCCGGCGACCCAAAGCTCCACATCACCTGAGAGACCCTTGACGAGGTCCACCAGCTGACCTTCGTTGCCATGCTCCATATGGAAGACGATAACTTGCTTGTCGGACTCTACATCCACACTGGAGGATCCGAGGCTCCGAGCAACGATGACAGTTTCCCGCGTCGAAAGAGTCTGAGCCTGTACATCGCCGCTGCAGAGAGGGCGGATGCGTTTCAAGAGCTCGTCCAGGGAGATGTTAGCGAACGACTCCGCATCAGCATCTGAGTTAGCAACCGCTTCGTCTAAAGACCGTTAGCAGTCGGCATACTGCGCATGGTACTGGAGACATACCTGAAACCACCAGAGCAAGGACTCCGGAATCAACCAGCAGGTTTGTCAAGTACTCCAACTTCTGAGGCACCTGCGAGAGCGCAAGCTTGCGCAGAACAATATCGAAGCTGCAAGCAATGCGTGAGAGCTGCTCCAATGTACATCAAAGGGCTGCTCACCTCCTGAGGGGTACCTCGGGGCCGTCGACAAATCGCACAACGTCCGCGATGCAGGAGCGCGCATGCTGATAGCTCATAGCGCCAGTCTTTGCATCCGCCTTCTCCGCGGTCTCACCAGCGCAGAAGTACTCCACGGACAAGTGCGTCTCGGCGAGAGCCTTGGTGATGACGGAGTCGGCAGCCTCGGCAAGAACGGATCCTTCGTCGAGGTCGATGGCACGCACGACGTGGCGGCCGCTAGTGCGAGCCTTGGCGAGAATCTCCTCGATCACAACAGCGAGGTATTCGCTGGAAGAAGCCGACTTGGAGACTGCAGGGAGCGTGTAGTCGCCAATGCTGAAAGTCTTCGGCTGCCAAACGGTGGTGAGGCGTTCCTGCACACTGCTGTCGTCGATGACAACAGGCTCTGCTTCGGGGGCAAGCGCGATCTCGAACCCTTCGATAGTGAACAGGACGCGGCCCTGAGCATTGCAGATGATGTAGTCAGCGACGAAAGGACCCTTGGGGCCCCAGATGCGGGTCTGGTAGTACGTCCAGATGGGGCCAGCGCGTAACTCTGCGTTCAGCGAAGGAGCATCACGACTATCCCAGCGCTTGAGTGCGTCCATCTTGACGGGCAGGAACGTGCCGTTGAAGTCGAAGGTCTTGGTGATGATGCTAATGAACATGGCGAGACCGCATTGGGTGATGCTATCAAGGACACCGGGGTGGATGACCCATCCGTCGTCGAAGACGTCTGGAGTGCCTGCTGGAATCTCGAGACGCGTGAGATAGGCTTTGTCTCCCCATGACTCCTCGTCAACAACCTCGAAGACTTCCTTGAGGTAGTCCCGGAAGTGCTCCTTGTACCCATATGCTGAGGGAATTGCGTCGTAGAATTCGTCGCCAGTGATCGAACCGACAGCACGAGAGAGTGCCTCGTTGACATCGAAAGTCTTCGGACGGGCCTCATCGAACGCGGGATTCTCCTTGTAGAAAGTGCCACTGGCATAGCACGTGTCCAGGACGACGTCGCCATTGACGAATGTATTGGACGTCGAAGCGCGGAACTCGAACCGGTTGCCGCTGATAATACAGCCAGCATGCGTGGGGTCGGCAGCGTGAGCTGCAAGGACGAGCGGCTTGTGTACCGCGAAGTCCTTGACGACCATCGCACCATTCTCGAGGATCGCCTCAATATATCTTGATTACAGGTCAGCAAAGTCACAAATCTAATCGATAAGAATACTCACCCAGATCCAGGGTAGAGAACGGCGTCCATGACCACGTGACCGGTAAGCGACGGATGCGTGTCGACACTCAGGCGGAAGTGAGCAGGCGCCACTGGGCGCGACTTCTCCTTGAGGCGAAGAGAGCGGCCCTCGGCCGACTCTGACCAGCACGAAGTCTTGTTGTACGGGTAGGCAGGAAGCTTGACCTTCTCGAAAGTGGTCTGGCCGTCCGGGGTTGCGAAGAAGCGGGAGAAGTCGACGCGCTTGAAGCCTCCAGAGAGCAGGTTGCCGATACCCTCAAGGAACTGGTAGTGCTCGCCGGTGTTCTGGGCAGGCACTTTCGGGTTGGGGCGCTTGACGAGGCTGACGGGGGTGCCACCGATCTCCTCGACGTAGGACTTGAGTACGGGGTGAGGAGCAACCTCAAGGAAGAGAATGTCGTCGACATCCTTAACGATTTTGTTGACGGCAGTACCGAATAGGACGGGCTTCCTGATGTTGTCCCAGCAGTAGTCAACGTCGAGTTCGCGCTCGAGCCACTTGCCGTCGACGGTAGACATGACGCGGGCGGTGGGCTTGCGGTCGGTCTTCTTGATCGCGCTCTGCATGAGCTCTCGGAAGACGCTCTCCTGGGGCTCCATAAGGGGTGTGTGGAAAGCACAAGTCACACGGAGCTTGGCGGCGAAGACCTTGTCAGCGGGATCGGCCGCGAGCTCGACCATGGCGTCGACGAGCTCAGTCTTGCCTGCGAGGGTAACGGCCTTCGGAGAGTTGATACCCGCCACCCAAAGACCGTCCTTGACGCCGGCCTTCTCGAGGACCTTCTTGATCAGGAGCTTCGCCTTCTGCACGCCAACGCCAAGGGCAACCATAGAACCGTTACCCTCAGCCTTGGTCATCGCAGCGGCACGAGCGACAGCAATACCGACGGCGGTCTCACGGTCGTAATGACCCGAAGCGTAACCCATAGCGATCTCACCGATACTAGATAGTGAATGTCAGCGTCAACATAAGCTGCAAACTCAATTTAGGAAGTAAACTCACCTGTGGCCAACGACATACTCGTATTCAATGCCGAGGCTCTTGATAAGGTCGACGAGCGCAGTCTGGAAGAAGACGAGGGACATGACGACATCCTTGACGGCCCAGACACCGTTCGCAGCGAGGGTCGCCTCTGTGCCGGGGATGAAGAGACCGCTGCGCTTGACGAAAGACTCCTGACCGTACTTCTTGACAAGCACGTCGTCATTCGCCTGAATGGCAGCCAGGAAGGCCGGGTAAGCCTCCGAGAGCTGACGACCCATGAATATGTGCTGGGGTCCCTGGCCGGCGAAGACCAAGCAGAGTTTGGGATTCGCGTTGCTGCTGACGAGCGCCGGCTTGGAGAACTTGATCTCCGGGGAGAGCGAGGAGCCAATGGCAAAGGAGCGGTAGGGGTACGCACGCGCCTGACGCGCCAGCTCGCGGGAGAGCGAACGGAGCGTCTTTGGGGTGTTGACGCCCTGGAAGGCCTGGCTGAGGGTCTCCTGCCAGCGGACGATGGACGCCTCCGTGAGGGTACCAACGGAAAAGAGGTAGATGGGCTTCGCAACAGTCGTTTCCGTCTCGGGGGCCGGCAGCGCGAGCTGGCCAGCGGACTCGAACGTCTCGAGGACAACGTGTGCATTGGCGCCGCCGACACCATAGGACGAGACGGACGTCACCCACTTACCGTCCTTGCCAGCCATCTCCGCTGTCAGTTTCTCGAGCTGCAAGTAATGGTATGAGCGTATGATCATGCCTCAATAGAGAAGGCACTAACCTCAGTCTGGACGCGCATCTTGCCCTTGACAAAGTCGATCTTCGGGTTCGGGTTGTTGAAGCGGTAGTTCGGGATGATCTCCTTGTTATGAAGCATCAAAGACACCTTGATCAGACTCGCAAGGAAGCTGCATCCCTCGGAGTGACCGATGTTGCCCTTGACACTACCAACGCGGAGCGTCTTCTTCTGGTCACGGCCCTGCGAGAAGATCTTGCCTGCACCGTTAACCTCAATGGGGTCGCCGACAAGGGTACCAGTGGCGTGAAGCTCAACGAAGAAGGCCTCGGCAGGGTCCCTCCTCGCATGCCTGTAAGCTGTCTTGATCGTTTCACCCTGACGGTCAGCCTCCGGCATGGTCAGACTCTTGCCCTTGCCGTTAGCATTGATCGCGGAGCCCTTGATGACGGAGTAGATAGTGTCGCCATCACGGATGGCATCGTCGAGCTTCTTGATGAGGACAGCCGCAAAACCCTCGGCGCGAGCGTAACCGTCGGCCGCGGCGTCGAAACTCTTGCAGGAACCGGTGGGCGAAAGAACACCAAGCTTGGAGAAAGACACCGTGTGCTCTGGGTTGATCATCGTGCTCGCGCCTACACATCATCAGCGCTTCCGGATTCGGGACCGCGCTAAACGATCAACTCACCAATGACGAGCGCCTGGTCGATTTCACCGAGACGGATAGCGGACAGCGCCAAGTGCATGGCAGTGCCAGACGAGGAACAGGCTGTCGCGACAACCGGTCAGCGACCTACATCAGAGCAAAGCACGACATATTGTGCTTACCGGTATCAAGTGTCAGCGACGGGCCCTTGAGATCAAACGTGAACGACACCCTGTTGGCACGGATAGCAATACACTTTCCGACACCATTGTGACTGTCAATCTCGTAGCGATCGTCGTCGAGTTCATCCGTAGAGACCAACAGCTGGGCGAAGTAGACACCAGTGTTGGATCCGCGGTAGTCGATACCAGAGTCATGCAGGGCCTAGAACGCGACAGAATCCATCAACCTCTGATGCAATATCACAATATCTCACACGCGCTCACCATGTGGGAAACCTCGAGAGTATGGCGCAAAGACGGATCCAAGTGCTGGGCCTCCTTCATGCTAATACCGAACTCGAGAGGATCGAACAAGTCGATTCCCTCGATAAATCCGCCCTTGGAGGAGCAGTACTTTCCGGGCTCGTCCTTGCGGCCTGTCCAACCAAATGCATCAGCGTGTTGTCTAGCCATCACAACTTGAGGAACTTACCCATCCATTCGTCGTGGTTCCAGCGGTCCTTGGGCGGCTCCACCATGCCATCACCCTTGTTCCGGAGGAACTCATAGTAAAGCTCCTTAGTCTCAGAACCTCCAGGGAACTTGCAGCCAATGCCGACAATTGCAACGGGGCATTCAGCGGACATTTTTGCGAGTGATAAGAGTTAAGGTTTGTCGTTGGTGAGGGTGAGGGTGCGAGTGCGAGTTTTGCAACAGCGAATACGATAGATAAAGTTATTGTGCAGTAGCGGTTAGAGCCTTGAAGATGGAACAACAATAATAAACCAGCGAGGGATTATACAGCAATATACGCGCAGCGATAGGGTGATTGTGCTTGTGCCAGAGAGATGAGAAACGAGAATCTATGAGGTCGTGTCGTTCAGCGAAAACGCGTCGAGGTGGTCGTGCAGGCTGCCAACTACAAACTGGGTAGCCGAGGTATGCGGGAAGATGAGTCTGCACAGACCAGCAAGCCTCAGGTAATATACTGGAGCGCGGTGCCGTTTCGCGTGAAACTCCACCTGTCAATATCTGCAGAAGTCTCCGCATCAAGTACAGCATGATCTCTAGATCAGTGATCTTCTGATCCTGGCGGACGAGCGAGACGCCAACTTTGCCAAAGGCGCAGGGAGAGTGGACGATCGTACGCGCCGGTGATGGTCGGCAAGAGTGGCTGATGAGCTCCGAATCGGATTTGGCACGCTAGCCACTTGGGACCATCGCTGCAGCATGTCGACGAGGGAACTAGGAGCAGTGCCCCGCCAGGTCCACGGCAACGAGGGACCCGTCCGTCAAAGACGGCGCAACGTGCGTTTGGAGCTGATGCGCGCTCTGAAGATGTCAGCTGCAGCGCATTTGTATTCGCGTGCGTGCATCTTCGCATCTGCGCATCATATCCGAGGTCGATGGTGTACGCTCTTCCCAAAAATTGTAGACATTGTAGTACATTGACTTTGGGTCCTCGACCAGACTCTCACAGACACATGTTCCACAAGCTTTTGCTTCAGAAGCTGGAGTGCAGTATCTACAGTAGGAGACAAGGCGGTCGAGCTAGTGGTTGCCGCCGAGTCGCTGATCCGTGGCGGTACTGAGCGTCAGGTTATGCGTTGCTGGCGATGTAGAAGACGTAGCGAATGATCCCAGCGGCGCGCACTGATGCGCCACCTCGGACATTATAATTCCCACGACCGCATGCAGAGCTTATCTGCGGCTTACTCGGGTGTTATAAGCACTAAATAACTAGCTAAATAATCACTCTTGGGGCTTTCCGAGATCAATATACGAACAAGATAGCGTCCAGACGGCGAAAGATCAAGCAGTTTCTGCCAACGAACAGTTCAAGTTCTGGAAAATCAGATGAAAGAAACCCTGTGCATGATGAGATGCCGAGGAAGCAAAAAACAAATGTCTCGTTGTCGCAGCTCCACCCAGGAACTTCCGTGGTCTTGACTGCCAGGTCCCCGCGAAGTCCAATCTTCCCTGAGACCAGTGCCCAGATCATGTCTCATCGGGCTGCATCGCCAGCATAGGAACGCGACAGCATCGCGGGAATTTGCTCAGCAGCAATCGCCGTGCCCGCATAGCAATGGAACGCAAGCGATGGAGCGGCGCAGACGCTGCCGAGCCGCGAATCCTTCAAAAGGCGGACCCGCGCACTTGCGAAATCCTTTGCAGCTGCAGCGCAGTCTTGCCCCCTGTTTGGTCCACACTCCCTGATCGCTGCCTGGTGCAGTTGTAACGACAGCCTATTTTACGCCTACTTCGCCCGCTATTTACGATGTCAGTCAACTACGCTCAGGTATGACGCTTCCGTACCTCTTCGGAGTTGTAGCTCACGTCCGGAGCAGGAATCAGGGATCGACTCCGTGGCCGCAGCGGTCATCTTCTGCCTCGCCTATGTCCCGCTCATCATCTTCCACGGCTTCAAGGCCTTCCAGAACAGAACCTACGTGCTGATTATTCTCACGTTCTTCTGCACTGGTTAGTCGATAACTGATCACGCCAACAACGTCGAGGCACTCACAATCATGTTTATCAGTGCGGATGATCGCGTTCGCGATGCGCGGCGCGCTCGCCGGGGGAGGTAGTGCTGCGTACAACGAGAATCTGCTCATCGGAGAACAGGTCATCTACAGCATCGGATTCTTTGGGCTTCTATACTCGGCATACCAACTCGTTGTTGATCGGTGAGCACTGGTGGCATATACTCAGCAACAGTTCCTAATTCCCGGATAGTCAGAAGATGGCCGGTGTCAAGACATCTTACGGTGTTCTCGGACAAGTGACGAGCAACCTCCAACTCATCAGAATCGCCATGTCCGTTGCTGTAGCTCTCGGCATCGCTGGAGCATGCGACTCGGCATCTGCGTCGGCGTCCAAGATGAACCTAGGGAAACACCTCAGGACCGCGAGCGATGTTATTTTCCTGCTCCTCACCATTCTTTTAGTCGTTCAGACCGCACTGACCTTCCGGGATGAGAAGCAAAGTAAGTCTTCTCATCATGCAGACTCACACAATGATCGGTGATTGACAAATACGACACTTATACAGTGAGTGAGAAGACCAGTCATTACGGCCATAGCATCGGCCAATCGCATGGAATGATCTTCCTATCTGCCATCGCGCTCCTTCTGCTCGTCAAGATGCTCTTCATGACCGCGACTGTCGGAAAATCAGCGCAAAACAACGAGGCTTTGTTCTACCCATTCTCCGCCACTACGGAATTAATTGCGGTCATGCTCTTCGCGGCGCCTGGGCTTATTCCCTCTCAGTCGGAGCTTCCGAGCTAAGCTGAGCGCCGCCGATGGAGCCGGAAACGAGACAGTCACGGTCGCAGCAGTTGCATGATGGACATGATAGAGGCAGGGTATGTATTCGAGATGCCTCGAACCACAGGCTCCAGGAATTGGTCGAGATGGAACGTCGCCGTTGCCTGAAGTGAAACGTGGAGACAAAGCAGAGCATCTGTAATTGGAGGGACCATCTAGTCGTAGTAGTGCTGTGTTCTGTCAGGAGAGGCGGTAATCATCGTGATGGACGGATTGTCTCCACAGGAGGCACTGCAGGTAGTCGCGCTGGACCAAGCCAGAGGCGCGCAAGCGGCAACTTGGTGATGAACATCGATATGCCCCCGAATACTCCTCGAATAGGTTTGAGCAGAATGAGCCAATAGGATGCAGGAGCGCCTACAGTGCGCGTCCCAATACGGAATGTCTCCGTCATCGATTGTCACCAAGTTGCAGGATACCTCCATTCAGGCACGCGCCCGTCGATCCTTCGGCATTAATCAAGTAATACTAGTCTCACCTGCTATCACAAATGAGAACGGTTTATCATGGTCATTGATGCTGAAATCGGTCAAGGCAGCGTGATCATTGGCCAACTCGCATTGCGCCCTAATCATCAGCGTCCGTCATCTGTTCGAAATCGTGTACAATCGGGGATAAGTGGCACTGCTCCACGCGATATATCGCACTGAGCGTTGTGCGCCCGCTCTTACTAGGGGAAGTAGCGCCCAGGTAATTGCTGTCCGGGGTCCGTCGGCAAACGGGGCCGAAGCTGTGCAGATTTCCTAATTTGGTTGCTACGCCTGCGCTTTGCCAGCGCCATGAGTTGCGGTCAGTTGCCGTACATCATTGATCACCTCCATTTGCCACATTCTGCTCTTTTGCCAGCCAGATGCCATCAATCACTTCTAGTGCCGACGACCACGCGCGTTACAGATTCGCTCGTACGGCGACATCAGGGCTTACTGCATGCCGTACACCGCACTTCGCCACATATTGACGGGAGTGCGTAGCAACGTTGGCGCAGCGGTCGGATTCGAGATCTGAACTCACTTGGGTGCTCTGAAGCTTCTGAAGTGGCGATTGCGGTCACTCGGAAGGCTTTGTAGAAGAAGACCGTGTCTCGAACAATGCGCAGATCACCTGTGCAACCGTCCTCCTCGAAGGATTCCGCGTTCGCAGAAATGAGCGGACGGCGTAATGTTAAGTGAAGGGCTGTGACGAAAGATGTAGGCACTGCGTTTCGCATATGATCCCGAGGCGCCGCGCACCGCCCACGACCGTTTCGGCAACTTATAAAACTGATGCACCACTCGCGCGCACGATACCCTAGCGATCAGCTTGGTCTGAGCTGCTCACCTGCCCTCGACTCTACTACCTACTACACTAAGTTCTTTAATTGCGTCCTTTGGGCGCATCTTACGACTTCGCTTTCAGGCTATCAAGCCCACGACCGCCCACTCTCTTTGACGTCCCACGTCGCAGGACGACTAAGGATCACGAACTCTCAGCCTTTGGTCGACGACTCTAGCCTAACTCTCGGACAGTCCACTTCTAAATTTCGATAATCTTATTATCATCATTATGTCTACGTCTCCTCTTACGCCCACTGAAGCCCTTCTCCATGTCGCGAAGTCTCGCCCCTACTTCCCGGCCATTCGTGCCGGCAACACCCACTGGTCGTACGCTGCGCTCTGGAACAGAATTCGCCAGTTGTCCGGTCACATCGACTACCTCGTAGAGGCAGGTCTTCCTGTCGGCCTTTACACAAAGTGAGTGAACTTGGCTTAACACAATCTTCAATAAGCTAACAAACATGCAGCCTCGAAGTCGACTATGTTGCGGGAGCGCACGCTATCTGGCTCGCCGGCCGCACTGTTGTGTTCCTCAATCCCCGCTGGTCAGAAACTGTCGTACAGACGATCTGCAACCGCACCGGACTTCTGCTGGTCTTGTACGGCTCGGAAGCTCCTCCAGATATGGAAGGAATCCGCGCTGTCTCTACGCACAGCCTGGTTTCTGCTGAGCCTCCCGCCTTCTGCCCCGCCCCTCTCGCTTCGGAGACGGTGGACATGATCCCTGAGATTGCAAGCATTATTCCTGGTGCAAGCGACACTGAGGTTCCCCGTAGCATCGTGTTTCCCATGCGCAAAGCACTTGGTGTCCTTAGCGCTGAGTCCTCGGCATACTTCAAAGCGAGGGACGCCCAGTGGCTTCAGGGAAGTTCGGTAAGTTTTTATCGTGATTAGTGTCTCAGTGGATGGTGACGAACATTTGTGCAGACCTCAATCAGGCCGCTCTTCGAAATCCGGCGCTTCATGTTCAATCAGAGCACTCTGCACCTCGACGCATCTCCTTCTGTTCCTGAGCAGTGCGCTGCGCTCTTTCTCGAGCTCGAGTCTTCGCGTCACGGCCAGCCTCTCCGCGTCTACTTCACCATCAACGTCTTCCGCGCCTTCTGCGGCTACGTGCACTCCCAGGTCAGCTCGCTTCCCAGCTGGATCAGGGTGTACTGGGTCATCCTCGAGGGTGAGGGCATCAGCACTCAGGATATTGCGAATGCAAGGGGTCTGTTCCCCCAGGCTACTGTTGTCTGCGACTATGCTGTAAGGAGTATACTCATCACAGTATGTTTGCACGAGACTCACCCGGAAATCCAGCGTTCTGAGTTTGGTTTTGCCGGCGCCGTCCAGTGCGTCATCCGCCCAGAGGAACCCGTTCTCCCGGCTGCGATCAGCTACACACCCTCCAATGCATGCCAAGACCTTGTCCTGCTCGACAACTCGCACCGCGTCATGCCAATTGAGGATGGCGCATCCGGCGTCATCGGTATTGTAACTTCCGACAGTGGCGCATACTACCTCGACGAGCCACAGCCCTCAGCCTACACCTTCCGTGCCCTGAGCGCCGAACATGTCCTCATTTACACTGACGACCTCGGCAGGATGACTTCCGAGGGCCGCATCATGCTCACCGGTCGGATGTCCCGCAAGGTCGTCTCCAATGACATGGAGGTCGATCTCGACTCCATCGAGAACATGCTCTCGGGCATTTTCTGCTCGCCCTTCTCGTCCGTCACCGACTTCAAGCTCGTTAAGGCGCCGAACGCGGACCGCATCGTCCTCTTTTACACGGGCGCCAACGCGGACCTCGAGGTGCTCAAGGACGCGCGGGACGAGCTGCGCCAGCAGGACGGCGATAGCCTCGCGCTGTCCATTTCCACCGCGCGCCACCTCGAGCGGCTTCCCTTAACAGAGTCCGACCACATCGACGTGATCAAGCTGGAGACGTGGGTGGACGAGGAGTTGAAAAAGCGCCGCGCCTCCCGTGCCGCACGCGCGTCCCTCCGCCCCCTTGCAAAAGCCCCGCCCCTTCCAGTGCCCGCCATCGAGCCCGCTGCTCCCGCCACCAGCGCCCGCGCGAAGAAGGTTGCAGAGGAGATTGCCGCGGAGGTCGCGAAGCTGTGCAACCTCGACGAGCCTATCCCGATCGATGCCTCGCTCACCATGGCCGGACTCAACTCGATTACAGCCACCCAGCTGTTCTTTTGGATGCAGGGTAAGTACGACTACGAAGACGAGCTTACGAAGCTGCTCGACGAGAAGCTCACGGCGGAGATGCTCGCGAAGGACATTTTCGGTAAGCGCAATGCGTGACTCTAACAATTTAGACCACTTCTGACCTCAGCTATCCAGGTGAGACCAACCGATACAATGTCTCTGCCGAGCAGCAGCTCGCTACATACGCTTCACCCGCCGCCGCAGAGTTCTCGCAGAACCTGATGGAGGTCGAGGAGGCTCCTCGCCCTGTGACTATCCTAATCACTGCGCCCGAGACAAAGCCGGTCGACCCGTCGTCCAATGTCTGGACCGTGAACCCCAATCCCATCTCTTCGCTCTTCCTGTCATGGATGACGAACCTTATCTGGCTCGGGTTCAAGCGCCCTCTCCAGGCCAAGGTACGTGTATCACGCTTTTGTTTGAATTGTCTCTGACGGACCAATGTAGGACTTGTACAACATGCCCCCGAGGGATACTGCAGAGACCGTGCAGCACTGGACCGACAAGTACTGGGTCGACTTCGATGCCTACAACTCTGGTCGGACGGAGGAACTGCCCCGTCTTTTCCGTTCCATCTTTAGTTCGGCCCGTCGCTTCCTGTACGTATCTTGTTCTCGCTATGCACTATGTGGTCACTCACCGAGTAGCCAATGAACTAGCATCATTTCCGGTCTGCTGTGGTTCCTTTCCATCGCTGCGGGTGTCTTCACTCCATTGTTCATCCAACAGATTATCATCGTCGCCGGTGCCGGACCTGAGCCCAAGGGGAATCCCGAGGCGATACAACAGTTCCAGGATGGCGTCAAGGCGATCACTGGGGGTATCCCTCTATTTGTCGATAGCATCTTCGCTAACGCCGGCATCCTCTTCGGAATGAAGATCCTCTTCACCCTGACTGGTCGGGCGTCTGACCAGATGGTCAAACGTCTCGCTCTGAACGTTCGTACCACGCTCTCTGCGGCCATTTACCAGAAGTCGCTTCGTCTCTCTGCGCACGGTCTGCAGAAGTACTCGAAGGGATACGTCCTCAACCTTGCCAACGTTGACACGGAGTCCGTCTCCAAGGCTGTTGACATCGTTCATCTCACTTGGGGTATCCCGTTGCAGCTCATCACTGTGATCGTCCTCCTGAATCGTATTTTGGGCGTGTCAGTGTGGGCGGGTGTCGGTGCGCTGACCGTTGGTGTAGTCATGCTTGTGTCCATTGTCCCCATCTTCATGGCCAAATCGGCCCCGATGGTTCTTCGCATTGGTGATCGGCGCATTAAGATGATCAAGGAAATTCTGGACGGTACGTCGCGCGCTGATTCGTGAAAGCGTTATCTCATCAAAGGTGCAGGCATGAAGCTTATCAAGATCCGTGGATGGGAGAGCCTCTTCCTCGCCCGAGTCGAAGCAGTGCGCAGCGAGCAGCTTCGCTACTTGAAGATGTTCGATATTGGTATCGCCCTTTTCGTCATGGTCGGACAGGTACGTCCTGCTTACACAAAAGCCTCGCATGCATCCACTTATGTGTATGCTGTAGTTTTCGAACATCCTCATGCCGATCGCCGCTCTTTCGCTTTTCGGAGACGAGTCGGGCGGTGTGACCGCTGCGAAGATCTTCCCAGCGCTTTCCTTCTTCGGATTCTTGGTTGACCCCCTGCTCTCGCTCCCTCAGACACTCAGGTATGTGCAAACGTTTCTTGATAGCGTACAGCGAACTCAGTCTTCCTAGTCTTTTCAATCTCGCTACTGCGTCTTGGACCCGAATTTACCAGTTCCTTTCCGCCAAGGAGGCTGCTGCGCCCTCGGATGTCGCCCACGCGGTCTACACGGACCCCATCCGTATCATCGATGGCTGCTTCGCGTGGCCAGAGAAGGTACAGGCCGGACCTCCCCGTGGCCCTCCCCCGAAGAAGGCTGCGCCCAAATCTGAGGCCAAGGTCTCCAACCCGGAGAAGCCGCTCATGCCTAAGACTCATCTGAAGGATGTCAATATCTCCGTCAAGCAGGGTTCTCTGACCGCCATCGTGGGCAGCGTCGGCTCGGGGAAGAGTTCGCTCATGTCGGCCATCCTCGGCGAGATGCAAGTTGTCTCTGGAAAGGCGAGTGAAATCATATGTTTCAAACGCACGTTACTTATCTGCCGTGTGTCATATATCAGGTGTTCTGCAATGGCTCGGTGGCTTACTGCCCTCAGCAGCCATGGATTCAGAGCTGCACCGTCCAGGAAAACATCTTGTTCGGCAAGCCCATGGATGTCCACCAGCTTGAGTTCGCGCTCGATGCGGCATCTTTCCGCGCTGATCTCGATCGCCTGCCCAATGGCATCGGAAGCGAGATCGCCGAGAACGGTGGGAACTTGAGTGGTGGGCAGAAGGCTCGGCTCTCTCTTGCACGTGCCGTCTATGCAGACGCTGGTATGTTTGGTCAGTGGCGCCCGTACTAGTCTTTACTCACTCATTCATCCTAGACGTCTATGTTCTGGACGATGTCCTTGCTGCTCTCGACCCCCGTGTCAGCCGCCTTGTTTTCCAAAAGTGCATCCTCGAGGCTCTGCACGGCAAAACCAGACTCTTCGTTACCCATCAACTGCAGTACCTTAACCAGGTCGACCACATCATTGTTGTCTCCGAGGGCACAGTGGTCGAGCAGGGATCGTACGCTGAGCTCTTCGCCAAGGATGGTGAATTCAAACGTCTCGTCTCGCACCTTGAGCACTCTCCTACTCAAAAGGCCAAGCTCGGCAAGACCCCCAGCCAGCAGGCCAAGCAAAAGGCGGAGAAGAAGGTGGAGAAGAAACCCCAGCCGAAGCCCAGCGGAGGCTCTATCATTGCTGCTGAGGACTCCGGCTCGATCACCCTCCACACCTGGTGGAGTTACATCAAGGCAATGGGCGGTGTTCCTACCTTGCTGCTGCTCGCTCTTTTGATCTGCTTGTTCCAAGGCAGCATCGTTGTCATGAACCAGTGGCTCAGCTGGTGGTCACGAGGCAAGTTCCAGGAGACAGTTGTTTTCTGGATCGAGGTCTACGATGGTATTGGTGCTGGCTCTGTGTTCGCTGTCGGTAAGTATTCACAACTGACTTGATTGGTCGTTTCGTTCTAATATGTTGGTCAGTCTCCCTGAACACTTGCATCCTCCTTGGTGTCGTTCGTGCAAGCCGGAACTTCCACTCGATGGCAATGTCCGGTCTCCTGTCGGCTCCAATGTGGTGGTTCGAGACACAGCCCACTGGACGTATCCTTAACAGGTTCGGCAAGGACGTCGCCAGCATTGACCAGCGCCTGCTCCCGCAGCTTTACGCACTGATCGCCTCCACTGGTTCGTGCCTTTCCGCCAGTGTCATTCTCGGCATCAGCGCTCCCGTCATCCTCGGTGTCATTGGCGGATTGATGGTGGTCTATGCTATCGTGTTCATGTTCTACCGCAGGTGTGTTTGTCGTTGCTGTCTTCACAATTCCGATATTAACCCAAGCAAGGTCCATCCGCGAGTTAAAGCGCTTGGAGGCCACTGAACGCTCCCCTCTCCAGTCCCAGCTGAGCGAGACGTTAGACGGTATTCCAACGATCGCAGCGTATAAACGCGAGGGCGACTTCAATGGCTCCGCCAACGGCCTTCTCGACAAGAGCAACAAGCCAATTTTCCTGCGCAACAGTGCCGGTATGTTTGAAGTGTATAGCTGTCGCTTGTATGTATAGCTAATTCTTACTACCTAGAAATCTGGGTCACCATTCGCATGGAGCTGCTCTCGTCTTTGATCGTCCTTGCAGTGGCCATGCTCGGCGAAACCTCCGTCGTCAGCGCCAGCCACCTCGGTGTCGCTCTTTCGTATTCGAACGCGTTCACCTACATCCTCAACTTGCTCATCAAGAGCGCCGCCAACATCGAGTCTGAGGTTCGCCTCTTCACGCTACTCCTGGTCATTGTTGATGTTCATGAATTTTTCACTAGATGAACTCGGTCGACCGCCTGCTGGAGTACACTGAGCGTCTGCCGAAGGAGCACCCTGCTCACCTCGAGACTGACCCTGTCGAGGGTATGTGGCCTTCTCGCGGCGAGATCGTCTTCAAGGACCTCGAGGCTAGCTACCCGTCTCGCCCTGAGCGCCCTGTTCTCAAGAACGTCAACCTCAAGTTCGTTCCGGGAGAGACGGTGTTCATTGTTGGCCGTACTGGCTCTGGCAAGAGTACATTGTTGTCGATTTTGCTCCGCCTGATTGAGATTGGCAAGGGAAAGGTTGAGGTCGATGGTGAAGGTGAGACATACTACCTTCGAAGCTAACGAACTATATATTGACTGCTTTTCTCTGACAGATATCTCAAACCTGGGTGTCGCAACCCTCCGTCGCGGTATGGAGCTCATCCCGCAGGAACCGTTCATCTTCGCGGGGACAATCCGCACTGCCCTAGACTTCGAGGGCCGCTTCGACGACACCAAGCTCTGGAACGCGCTCGAGCTCGTCGGGCTGAAGACTACCATCTCGAACATGTCCGACAAGCTTGACACCGTCGTGAGCGACAACGGCTCGAACTTCTCCGTTGGCCAGCGGCAGCTGCTGTGCCTCGCGGGAGCGATCCTTCGCGACCCCAAGATTCTACTGCTCGACGAGGCGACGTCGTCGCTCGACTCTGGCGCGGACGTCTTCCTGCTGAAAACCGTCCGGGCGAACTGCCCGAATGCCACCGTCATGAGCGTCATGCATCGTCTGAGTGACAAGCTCCTGGAGCAGTGCGACAAGGTGTTGGTCATGGATGAGGGCACACCCGCCGAGTTCGACTCGCCGCAGGCGTTGCTCGCCCGCCCCGACTCGATCTTTGCGAAGCTTATGGAGGCTACGAGACAATGATGAAATGAGTGCTGGTCACTTGGACACTATAATTTATTGTATGTTAGAGGTAGTAGACGAGGGTTAATAATGGCAATTGTTATTTTAGCATCTCATTCATGAGAACTGGGCCCTGGCTGCTGCTCACTACGTGCGCCTTCCATCTGATCACGGAGGATAAGTAGATACCGGCGATCGATCGACTAGTCATCGTTGGCCATGCCTGTCTGCTGTGCCCTCGGCACCGATCACCGGTATATTATCCATCGCGTATGTGTATGACTCAGATCTGCAATATCGTCCTTTCGTTCACCACCAAGTATACAAAACCAGCGAAACCACAACAGCACTATCTGCGACTTGACAGTGATTCTGGCCGCTCTCGAGACATATCACTCCCATAGATTCGAAGCTGCTTCGCCTGATTAGATCATACCCGAGACTCCGGTAACTTGTTATGGAAACTCAAGAACACATTTACACGGTCAGAGCAAAAGAGCCGACTGCTCTCAATGGCCTGCCTTCTTATCCAGTGTCATCCAGTAATCTGATACTCTCCTTCACGGTAGTTATAGGGGGTTTGCGAATGTCTGAGTGTTTGCAACTGACATTATCTTCAAGGTGGACACGGCTCATGTTGTGCCCGGATTGCTTGACATTCCCAAGTTCAATGCCGCTCTTGCGCACACGTTATCTATATATCCTCTATACACCGGTCGCCTAGTCCATCCAAGGACCCCTATAGATCATTGGAAGGTATGCGCCTTGCACACCCAATCTGCTTAGCATCGACCCAATCAGCTTGAGCTCATGATCCTGTGGAGCTTCGTTTGTCAGGTGATGGAATACCAGTCAAAGTCAGACATAGCGATTCATGCGAAGTGGTGGAAGCGAATACCGTGGTGCAGAGCCCGTGGACTCTCGGCGAACGTGTCAGCATGGTCAAAGTGCTCTCGGGGGATCCATCGGAACCTCTCATGAAAGTGACCGTGACGCTGTACCCTGCGATCGGATATACCTGCGTAGGGATTTCCTGCGCTCATGCAGTGGGTCCGTCGAATTCCGCCCTCGCCAGCTTCCATCACTGACGCGAAGTCTAGGTGATGGCTTCACCGTATGCCGCTTCTTGCGCCTGCTCTCGCAGACATATCAAGGCCTGGCATCACTCGACCCATATCCCGAATATGCGGCTGATATCGATACGCCTCCATGTATGCAGGAGGTCCGGAAATTCGACATACCTGGTATGGAGCAGACGTACTCCCTGAATGAACCCCCTCCATTTCTCGATCCGAAGCTCGAAACCACGTCTCGAGTAGACATCCGATTCAGTGCGCGACAGCTGAAAGAGCTCAAGACAGCGGTGCTGTCCCAGAGGCCAAAGACATCGGACGCGGAAACTCTCTTCCTCTCGACTCAAGATACCCTCGTGGCTTTGCTTGCAAGGTGCTTTACTATAGCAGACCTGGAAGCCCCACCGATAGAGCGCATCACCTATGTGGTAAACGTCAGTGACTCCTCGATTATTTCTCGCGATCAGTCTGAGCTTACCACAGGAAGCAGGCCCGAGGCACTGGCTCAGTATCTCCGAACATCGGCTGTAACGGTCTGATTTGGACAATAACGGAGCCATGCACACATACTAAGTGCAAACCTCCGTCGCTGTACTGTATCGCTCTGCGTATACGCGAGTCGCTCACCAGCGGGCGCGACGCTGACTTCGTCTCAGCCATGGACGCGTATTGTGGTTTCAAGTACCGGGAAGCTGCAGACTCATTCAGGGGGCAGAATTTTACTCCTCCACCAGGTCATATGACGGTGAACTCCACGTATAAGTATGTCTTTGGCCAATACGCATGTGGCTTCGTCGAAATTAATGAATGACGCAATGCAGATACGACTGGACATCAGCACATTTCGGGTATTTAGGTCAGACGCAGTTCTTCCATACCAACCTACCCGCGCCGCGGTACGTCAAGATATTCCAAGCAAATCCCCAAATCTCGGAAGCTGGGACTTGGATCAAAGATGAAGGCATGGCGGAAGTGACGTTTTATCTGCACCAGCGGACAAAGCAGCGCTTCGTGGATGCCTTGAAGGTGGAGGCAGCCTCGATTGGTGTGTCCGGAGCGATAGAATTTGTAGACATAGTTCGCCAGTGATATTGATTGCTAAATGGTGACGTTGCCGTGTTTTATCAGCAAATCATTTTAGTCTCCTTCATACTCCAGGGTCCAACCCGTAGTACACGATTTCGGGAGTTACCGAACTGTGCCGCGCAAGCCGAGCAAAGCCGAAGTCATGCCGCCACTCTGTCAAGGCGCGTCGACGCGGTGTTGCAACACGTCTAGCGCGACTGTGCTGACCACTATTGCATGTATACGTGCATATAAGCGCATATGCTTTCACGAAGATCCTATGACGCTTTCTGAAAATGTCCCGGCCCTCGTACAGCTGTTAACGAGGTGAATACGGAGACATAGCGCTATGGATCATCCTAGGGCTGGTATAACGCGCACATAGAATCATACCACAGAAATCTAGACCGAGAGCCCGCGAGATATTCGTTTACCGGAGCTAGAGCGAGACAAGTTGAAGTGGACAATGGAGGACGGAAGGTCATAATGTTCACCGTTGAAGAACTGGATCTTACTGCAGCCACAGTCGTGCCACCGGCATGGTTCGGCTATCCATCGGCAGAGCGCCAAGCGAGCGAAATCGTGTACTACGATCTCGAGGTCGGATTATGAAGCAGACCTTTATCGTGATCGTCCTCCTACCCCTCCGATAGATCACTAGTAAAGGTCTGCCTACGGGAGACTAAAATCATTTTGAATGTTCGAACCGCGATGAGAATGGCAGGAGGACAGCTTTGACGATCGTAGAATCTACTGAGCGTCTGTGCTAGCCAGAATGTGCGAGTCCGAGGACTTCCGAGGGCGGAGCCCCAAATGGGCGTCTAATCAAATTCTGGCTTTGTAACCAACATCGACTGGCAGGGCATTGAACCAGACTCTGATTCTTCCTTACTGGACCTCTTGCAGGCAATGCTAACTGTGCAAATGGACTGCGGATGGCCTGGGCTGCTTGAAACGTCTATCTTGCCTGCGAATAGCATCTGTGAATAAAGGGTCCTGCAGTCCACCTTGCAGGAGCGCTCGGGAAACTGCTGATTGTCTGGCTTCTGAGGATTCCAACAACTCCGAACTGATAACACAACAATTCGAACAACACACACACATCATGGGTCCATGTCGTGTAAAATCAAAACCTCGCAAATCAGGCTCGCAGGTTGTCACCGGTACAGGCGGCGTTCCTCTGGGTAACTCCGATTACCGGGAATTGTTCCGCGTACGTGTACGTCCGGCTGCGCTGATGGGATACGTCCCTGGACTTAACTTAGCAGTCGCACACTTGGCTCCCACGGCAACTGAGAGTCTGAGACCCTTCTCCAGGAAATATTGTAGAATTTCTTCATGCCACGAGATCGCTTAGCAATGCGTGTTCTTCGGCCTCGCCTTCCTCTATTTATACCCTCTCGCCAGCCTGGGCTCCCACCAGTAATCTGTTCTTCTTCGCCATGTTGTTTTCAAAGAGCTTCAACCCAGCTACAGACATACCCAGTCTCGCAGGGAAAGTGTTCCTGGTCACTGGCGGAAAGTGAGGCTACTTTTGCAGTACTTCTTGGAATTGTGGTGCTAACAGAGGGTTTGCATAGTGCGGGAATGGGATATACCACATGCCAACATCTCGCAAGACGTGGCGCGAAGGTGTATTTGGGCGCAAGAAGTGAAGAGCGAGGCAAGGCCGCCGTTGAGAAGCTAAAATCCGAAGGTCTCGGTCCAGAGAATGGAGAAGTGATCTTCCATCCACTGGATCTGAGCGATCCTCGAAAGGCGAAGGAATCTGGAGAGCTGTTCATCCAGGTTGAAACGAGACTGGATGGATTGAGTGAGTGACCCCTCGCTTTACCAGGGACAAGTCAGTACTAACGTTTCACATCCATCCAGTCCTGAATGCTGCTCTGTTAGTCCACATTGGTTCCTGATTTTGTGTTGTTCTCAAGGAACTTTCAGTATGATGGCACCGTATCTGAAGTCGGTCGATGGTATGTCTTCAAAACTATGGAGGTCAAGGCATGTATGTTGACAATATATGACGTAGGCATACAAGATGTCATGATGGTCAAGTGCGTGCGCACACAATTTATACCTAGTGCTAGCGACGCTCATGAAATTGCTTCAGTCATTTCAGCCACTTCGTCCTCACGCGCACATTACTTCCTCTCCTCAAGACAACAGCTGCTCAGCCCGGCTCTGACGTCCGCATTGTCGCGGTACGCGTGTATCATCAGCTCACGTCAACGCTACTTACACCAGTGTATGCAGGTGTCATCCGGCGCTCACGCTATGGTCTCCAATGTGCACTTCCGCAACCTGGATGACATCAACAAAGAATACAACAACGCTATGATCCCGCAGATGGCGCGATACGGTCAGTCCCCTGCCACGTGCAATCCCCCGCTCAAATGAATCTCACGTGTTCATAGGGCTGTCGAAGCTCGCAAACGTCCTTTTTATCAAGGAGCTTCAGAAGCGTCTCGACGCAGAGAAGAGCCCGATCATCGCGCTCTCCCTTCACCCCGGAGCCGTTGACACTGGTACTTTCCCTCCTCATGTTTCCCTCCACCACGCTGACGCATCCGCTCAAAATACAGAGGGAGCCCAGAAGGGTGCCGACGGTGCCAACTTCGTCTTGCGTGGGCTCTATAGCACGCTCAGGACCGTGGTCTTTAACAGCGCGTCCTCGGGTTCGTACACGGCCGTCTTCGCCGCCGCCGCGCCCGCCGTGCGCGCAAACCCAGACACGTACAAGGGTGCGTACCTTGTGCCGGTGGCGAAGATCGCGAAGCCGAGTGCCGATGCAAGCAATGCGGCGCTCGCGGCGGAGCTATGGGAGACGACGGAGAGGGTGCTGGCGGACATCGGAGTATGAGCAAGAGTGGGCAGCGGCGAGCGGCGCAGTGGGTGGGAGTGCCTATCGAGTCTCGACATGGTTGATATCAGTCCCGGTACGAGGCTTTATTAGGATGTGTGAGGTAGTTGATATCATCCCCGATACGAGACTGGCTCTTAACTAGGCATCACTATCGAGTTCCTGTTCCAACCCGAGAACTGTCTGCAAGGTTTCATGGTAGGCGGTTTGTCTGTTCATAACATCGTAGCTTCTAAGTTCCCTCTCAATTTGGACGGTGAGGAGGTGGAAAACTCTATAGGACGGCTGAGGTTACTCGTATTTCTGCGCAGGAGAACCCACCGTCCTGCTTCAATGTCGCACTGCGTTACTCGGCGCCGTGCAAGGCTTTTTTTTGCATTGTCTGTTGCGCGATTTTGGGACCGATCGATCGACTTTGATTTCCGACACACGCGTTCAGACTCGGTGCGCGCGACGCGTCGTCCTCAGACTCGAGATCGGAGAGGGCATATAACCGGCACGCCATCGACATCCTTTGGCATGGTCGTGTATGTGTCTCGACTGCGAAAGTGTGTACGTCGGTACTACGGTTAGATGGGTAGGATAAGAGGCAGACGTTCGTTTTTTGGTGGTCTACGCATTTATACCCCGTGTAAAACAGACATTATGTAGCTGTGGGCGTCCTCCCTCAAGAACAGACCAGAGTTTGGTCTACCTACGGAAGACTAGGATTTCGACGTTGTTTGGGTTGAAAACACAACAAGTCGAACGATACATACATCATGGGTCCATGTCGTGTGGAATTGTGCCCGCGCAGCTTAGGTCAGCAAATTGTTGCCGGTTGCAGGTCGCGCTCCTCTGGTAAGTCCGATTACCGGGAATTGTCCCGCGTTACGCGTACGTTCGGTTGCGCTGATGGGATACTTCAGACTCGACTTAGCAATGGCCTTCCTGTGTCCCATAGCCACCGAGTCCGAGATCTTCCCTTCTCCGGGGAATGTAGCATTCTTTCGCACCCAATGACATCGCTTAGCAATACCTGTTCCTTCGGCCTCGCCTTCCTCTATTTATACCCTGTCACCAGCCTGAGCTCCCACCAGTGATCTGTTCTTCATCATGTTCTTCTCAAAGAGCTTCAACCCAGCTACGGACATACCCAGTCTCGCAGGAAAAGTGTTCCTGGTCACTGGTGGAAAGTGGGGTCATCTGGAGTGCTCCTTATAATTGGCGCTAATCGAGGGTTTGCACAGTGCGGGAATGGGGTATACTACATGCCAACATCTCGCAAGACGTGGAGCAAAGGTGTATATGGGCGCAAGAAGTGAAGAGCGAGGTAAAGCTGCCGTTGAGAAGCTGAAGTCCGAAGGCCTCGGTCCAGGAGATGGGGAAGTGATTTTCCATCCATTGGACCTGAGCGATACTCGGAAAGCGAAGGAATCTGGAGAGCTGTTCATCCGGGTTGAATCGAGACTGGATGGATTAAGTGAGTAGCTCCTTACTTTATCGAGGGCATGACGGTTCAACATCTCGCATCGATCCAGTCCTGAACGCCGCTCTGTCAGTTCGCATCGATTTCTGGTTATGTGCTTTACTCAAGGAATCATCAGCATGATGGCACCGTACCTGAAGTCCGTTGACGGTAAGTCTTAAGCACCACGGAGGTGCAGTATGTGTGTTGATAAGATGTTATGTAGGGGTGCAAGATGTCATGATGGTCAAGTGCGTGTACACACAGTTCACCCTTGGCGCCAGTGACGCTCATGAAAAATGCTTCAGTCACTTCAGTCACTTTGTCCTCACGCGCACATTGCTTCCTCTCCTCAAGACAACAGCGGCTGAGCCCGGCTCTGACGTCCGTATTGTCGCGGTACGCCTCCATCTCCGGCTCAAAGTTCAAACCAACACCACTCACATTGATGTATGCAGGTGTCATCCGCTGCTCACACCTTCGCCTCCAATGTGCACTTCCGCAGCCTGGACGATATCAACAAAGAGTATAATGATGCCATGATTCCGAAGATGGCGCGATACGGTCAGGCTCCCCCCTTTACAGACCATCCCTCAAACTGATCTAACGTTTTCGCAGGACTATCGAAGCTCGCAAACATCCTCTTCATCAAAGAGCTCCAGAAACGTCTCGACGCCGAGAATAGCCCCGTCATTGCACTCTCCCTCCACCCTGGAGGCGTCGACACCGGTACTTCCCCTCCCTCTCCTCTTCTCCCCCCACTGACCAGTCTGCACAGAGGGCGCCCAGAAGGGCGTCGAAGGCGCGAACATCATCGTGCGTGGGCTGTACAGCATACTCCGGACCGTGCACTTAAGCGACGCGTCCGAGGGCTCGTACACGGCGGTCTTCGCCGCCGCTGCACCTGCCGTGCGCGCAGACCCGGACACATACAAGGGCACATACCTTGTGCCCGTCGCGAGGATTGCGAGGCCGAGTGCCGATGCAAGCAATTCGGCGCTTGCGGCGGAGCTGTGGGAGACGACAGAGAGAGTGCTGGCGGATATCGGAGTATGAGTGAACGGTGGACAGCGCCGAGCGACGCGATTGGTGGGAGTGTCGGTCGGCCTTCCCAGTGGTTGATATCATTCCTGGTACGAGACTGCGGCATGATGTGTGGAAGCCTGGTGATGTCCACGTCAATAGAAGTACAGAGCCTGCGCAGAATGTTGTATGTTTCCACTATATTTATCGAAGTTTCACAGTTGATATGTTTCCTCCGTTAACTTAGATTCACTTTGATTTCGATGTAGAACCCCAATATCTTACTCAAAGGGATACACAAGCACTTTGCGAGCTCCCTGCGTAGACTTTTCGCTAAATTGAACCGTGGAACATCGAACCGCGAAAGACCGCGACGCGTCGTGCTAACAGCTCGCGCTGGAATGACACGCTCACGTGTTGGATCATGACGATCTCACGTGCGCAAGGCGCGGTCTACTTTGATCGCCCTGGTACATAATCACACACTTCCGTCGCAGAGCCGCTGAGAGTCCGAGACCCTTCTTCAGGGAATGAACCTGTCCTTCGCACCCAATGACATCGCTTAGCAATGCCTATTCTCCGACCTCGCCTTCCTTCCTCTATACCCTCTCACTAGACTAGCCTGAGCTCTCACTAGTGATCTGTTCTCTTGCTTCATGTTCTTCTCAAAGAGCTTCAACCCAGCTACGGACATACCCAATCTCGCAGGAAAAGTGTTCCTAGTAACTGGTGGAAAGTAGGGTCATCTGCAGTGCTCCTTGTAACAGGCGCTAATCGAGGGTTTGCACAGTGCGGGAATAGGGTATACTACATGCCAGCATCTTGCGAGGCATGGAGCAAAGGTCTATTTGGGCGCAAGGAGTGAGGAGCGAGGCAAGGCAGCCGTTGAGAGGCTCAAGTCCGAAGGCCTCGGTCCAGAGAATGGCGAAGTGATCTTCCATCCACTAGATCTAAGCGATCCTCGAAAAGCGAAGGAATCCGGAGAGCTGTTCATCCAAGTTGAAACGAGACTGGATGGATTGAGTGAGTAGCTGTTGGGTTTATCGAGGATTACGACAGATCTAACCTTCCGCACTCATTCAGTCCTGAATGCTGCTCTGTCAGTTCACGTAACTTCCTGGTTGTATGAAATACTGAAAGAAGTATCAGTACGATGGCACCGTACCTAAAGTCTGTTGACGGTAAGTCTTAAACATCACGGAGATTTAGTATATATGTTGACAAGGTGTCACGTAGGGGTGCAAGATGTCATGATGGTCAAGTGCGTGTACACACAGTATACCCTTGGCGCTAGCGACGCTCATGAGGATGCTTCAGTCACTTCAGCCACTTCGTGCTGACGCGCACATTGCTTCTTCTCCTCAAGACAACAGCAGCTGAGCCCAGCTCTGACGTGCGCATTGTCGCGGTACGCCTCTATCCCCAGTTCACGTCCATGCTACTCACACCAGCGTATGCAGGTGTCATCCGGCGCTCACTCCATGGTCTCCAATGTGCACTTCCGCAACCTGGACGACGTCAACAAAGAGTACAACGACGTCATGCTCCCGAGGATGGCTCGATACGGTCAGTCCCCTGCCATCTACCATCTCTCGCTCTAATCAACCTCACGTGTCTATAGGGCTGTCGAAGCTCGCGAATGTCCTCTTCATCAAGGAGCTCCAGAGACGTCTCGACGCAGAGAACAGTGCCATCATTGCGCTCTCCATCCACCCCGGAGGTGTCGATACCGGTATTTTCCCTCACCATCCCCCTTTCTCTACTGTGCTAAAGCATTCGTTTTAACTACAGAGGGCGCCCAGAAAGGCCTCGATGGCGCCAACATCGTCTTGCGCGGGCTGTTTTACGCGCTCAGAATCGTATTCTTCACCGACGCGTCCAAGGGTTCGTACACTACCGTCTTCGCCGCCGCCGCACCTGCCGTGCGTGCGAACCCGGACACGTACAAGGGTGTGTACCTTGTGCCCGTCGCAAAGATTGCGAAGCCGAGTGCCGATGCAAGCAATGCGGCGCTCGCGGCGGAGTTATGGGAGACGACGGAGAGGATACTGGCAGATATAGGAGTATGAGTACGAGTGGACAGCGGCGAGCGCATCAGTGGTAGTGGAGTACTGGTTGAGCTTCGAGCTGGCACATATAATTCCTGGTACGAGGCTGTATTGGTATGTGTGAGTGATTAATATGATCCCCGATCCGAGGCAGGCTTCTAAATAAGTGATCGTTTAGTATAAAGATTTCGCTCCAAGCTGAGACCTGTCGCAAGACTTCGTGGTAGGCGGTTTGTCTGTCCATAGCACTATAGGACGGCTGGAGTTGCTCGTATCTCCCCACATGAGGACCGACACTTCTGCTTTAATTTCACACTGCGGTACTGGGCGTTGTGCTGTGCATGTTTTTTGCAGAGTATCTCGAGAGTCCTACTACACAAGATTTGTAGACTGTCCGACCGACTTCACTCACCGACACGCGTGTAGACTCGGCGCGCACGACGCGTCCCCCGCAGACTTGAGATCATCATCGCAGGGGATGTCTACAGCTGATAAAGAACTATGGTAGACTGCTTTCCACTTCTTTTTGTTATATCTCAAGTTCAACAAACAATGGCAGATCATGCCTGGCATCCGTTCTGCTGCTGCGATCACATTCGATTTCACCAACCAGATTCCCTCCGATTAAAATCCAGAATTCTCTTCACGAGATGCAAAGCGGTCTCATTTCTGTACGCACTGTAGAGGGCGTGCGGCCACCGGCATATAATCGGCACCGCTCGGCATTGTCACATACGCGTCTCGACCACGAAAGTGTGTCCTACAATTTTTTTGGATAGCCTTTCGCGTCCTCCGCGGTCAGACACTGGTACACGATAAGAAACGAACATTAATTATGGCCGTTCGCTTACCATTAATGCATCAGCAAAATCTCGACTTATCTTAACATGTCTTATTCACCTTTTTGGGACTTAGTGGTGTCTTTCTGCTTTGTTAGCGCCCAATAAGTACCTCGAAAGGCAAATAAGACGTCTAATCTCCTTGGTTGCTCCTGCGGGAGCGTTCATTATCCCATCGTTGTGTAGTTGAACGCGGCTCCGCCAGCTTGACGCTCGGCGGAGCCCGAAATGCATTGTCCGATGCCTATCTAATGCAACAAAACATCTAATGCGACAGGGCGGGTTGGTGGGTGACGCAATAAAGGCTAACGAGCGGCGTTGGCGACCGAAGCAGAAAACAGAAGAAAAGGGATTCACACACCTAGCGGGCAGCGTTGGTGACCGAAGCAGAAAACGCTGAGGTTTTCCGGTCGCGGCTGCCCGCTATATGTGAGGCGGCTGACATGGTGCGGAATGCCCGATATGGTCACTGCCACGCGCCGGCTCCCTTGTTCGAAATGAGAAACAATGCTCGTGCCGTGAGGGTCTGGTCCTACTGCGGCATATCCGCGGCGCTGCAGGGCGCGTGAGCGAGGCGGAGGTCGTGCTCGACGGGGAGCATTGTCTGAGTCGTGCCTGCGGAAGGCATGATGGTCGGTGCCGCCCTCGAGGGCGGGTTCGTGCTCACTGAGCGCGGGCGCTTCCGTCGATTAGACTCGTGTAAAACAAGTTTTAAACCCGATATAAGTCAAATGAATATTTTACTGATAATACAGCTGTTTTCAGAACGGGGGGCGTACCCCGTCCGACGGGGCCCGTCGTGCACACATCAGAGTTGACGGAGTTCGAAGGATCTAGGTACGATCTGCTAGCGCAGCAGAGGCAATGGACGGTGCAAGGCGGGGCCATCTCACCGATCGACACAGGTGCGCCGCTCAAGATCCGTGATCCGACTATCTGTGATGATTCGCGATGGGGTACCCCCCCTGTTATGAAACCAGCTGTGATGCCGGTGGAGGTCCCGCTCCTCTGACGAGTCCGATTACCGGGATTGTCTCGTGGTACGTGTACGCTCGGCCGCGCTGATGGGACACTGCCCACTCGGTTCTCGCAATCGCACACTTGCATTGCATGCTGTAGCCAGTAGTCTGAAACCCTTCTCTAGTAGGGAATGTAGCACTCTTTCAGAATCACACCATGAGATCGCTTATCAATGCGAGTACTTCGGCCTCGCCTTCCTCTACTTATATCCTCTCACTAGCCTGAGCTCTCGCTAGTGACCTGTTCTTGTTTACCATGTTCTTCTCAAAGAGCTTCAATCCCACTACAGATATACCCAGTCTTGCAGGCAGAGTGTTCTTGATAACAGGCGGAAAGTCAGGTCATCCGAAGTGCTCCTTGTGATCGTGGTGCTAACAGAGAGTTTGCGCAGTGCGGGAATTGGGTACACCACATGCCAGCATCTCGCAAGACATGGAGCAAAGGTCTATTTGGGCGCAAGGAGTGAAGAGCGAGGCAAGGCAGCCGTTGAGAGGCTCAAGTCCGAAGGCCTCGGTCCAGAGAACGGGGAAGTAATCTTCCATCCACTGGATCTGAGCGATCCTCGAAAGGCGAAGGAATCTGGAGAGCGGTTCATCCAGGTTGAAACAAGACTGGATGGATTAAGTGAGTGACTCCTAGCTTTACCGGCAACATATCAGTAGTAACCTTTCTCATCCGTCCAGTCCTTAATGCCGCTCTGTCAGTTCGCATCGGTTCTTCGCTGTGTGCTTTACTAAACAAACGATCAGCACGTCTTCACCGTACTTGAAGTCCGTTGACGGTATGTATCAATAACCATGTTGGTTGAGGCATGTGTGTTGACGATATATGACGTAGGCGTGCAAGACGTCATGATGGTCAAGTGCGTTCGCACAAAATTCGTACTGAATACTAGGGACGCTCATGAAGTTGCTTCAGTCATATCGGCCACTTCGTGCTGACGCGCACATTACTTCCTCTGCTCAAAAGAACAGCAGCTGAGCCTGGCTCTGACGTCCGCATTGTCGCGGTATGTCTCCATCCCCGTTCACATCAACACCACTCACATCAGCGTATGCAGGTGTCATCCGCCGCTCACGCCTTCGTCTCGAATGTGCACTTCCGCAACCTAGATGACATAAACAAAGACTATAACGACGCCATGATCCCACAGCTCACGCGATACGGTCAGTTCACTGCCATGGGCAATTTCTCGCTCAAACAAATCTCATAATTTCTTAGGACTGTCGAAGCTCGCAAATGTCCTCTTCATCAAGGAACTGCAGAAACGTCTCAATGCAGAGAACTGCCCGATCATTGCGCTCTCCCTCCACCCCGGATCCGTTGACACGGGTACGTTCTCTCATTACGCCTCTTCTTTCTATCACGTTGACGCATTCGCGGTTACCACAGAGGGCACTCAGAATGGCGCCAATGACGCCAACATCGTCGTGCGGGTGGTTTTCAACGCACTCAGGGTCGCATTCTTCGCCGACCCATCCAAGGGTTCGTACACGACCGTTTTCGCCGCCGCCGCACCCGCCGTGCGCGCAGATCCGGACAAGTACAAGGGTGCGTACCTTGAGCCCGTTGCAAAGATCGGGAAGCCGAGTGCCGACGCAACGAATGCGGCCCTCGCGACAGAGTTGTGGGAGACAACGGAGAAAATACTAGTAGACATCGGAGTATGAGGGAGAGTGGACGGCGGCGAGCGGGGTGGTAGTGGGATTACTGGTTGAACTTCGATTTGGTTGATATCATTTCCAGTACGAGGCTGTATTAACATGTGTGAGTTGGCGATATGATCCCCGATACGAGGCAGGCTCTGAAATCAGCCATCGCTATAGAGTTCTCGTCCCAATCCGAGAGTTGTCGCAAGGTCTCGTGGTAGGTGGTTTGTCGGTCCATACTACTATAGGACGGCTGGAGCTGCTCGTATCTCCACACATGAGGACCGAGACTTCTGCTTCAATTTCACACTAGTGCGATACTGGGCGTTGTGCTGGGCATATTTTTTGCAGTGTATATCGAGAGTCCTACTGTACACGATTTGTAGCCTGTCCGACCGACTTCGCTCTCCGACACGCGTGCAGACTCGGCGCACGCGACGCGTCGCCGGTTCGAAGGATCTAATATACGACCTGCTGGCCAGCGGCGCGCCCACTGAGCGCAGCAGAGGCAATGGGCGGTGCAAGGCGGGGCGACGTGCCCGGGCACGTTGTTGGCAAGACCTAGGACTCGGTTTCAAGCTGGGATTTCCGCCTTGAAGCATCTAAGAACACTAATATAGATCGTATTACCTCGTTCCATAGGTGACTGGTTCTTGCTACACCCCTTCGCAGACGTTGTCGCGATACGTGAGGCTTGGAATCCTAAACGGCCACCTCACCGATGAGAATCTCGGGTCCTCGGCACAGGTGCGCCGCTCGAAATCCGTGATCCGACTATCTGTGATGATTCGCGACGGGGTCCCGCTCCTCTGACGAGTCCGGTTACATAGTGGGCATCACTCGATGTACCAATTTAGGCCATGCTGTGTACACCGCGAATAAGTTTTCTCTGCATGTCTCCGGGCGAATTGTGGAGGAAACACACATACTGCACTCCCAATGTATGATTGCATTACCTCACAGCCAACCTCACTCGACACATTCTTTGTGTTTTGACTGAGTATATCTCGGAGCACCTTAGAAATGAATACAAAATGTACTACAGAATGTACCAGCTGTTGCTGGGATCTGATTGGCTGGATCAGATGTCCTGTGTCTGTACATTGAGAATCTTCTCAGTCTGAGCTGAGAGTGTACTCGCTACAGTCCAGTCAATATATACCAAGCATGATCGATTTGAGATCAAAGAGAGAAGATATAGGGGACAACTTACTTGTACACTTTGTCATCTCATCGCGCACACATAGAGCACATTTATTCTATTCTCACGAGGTACTTGGCATATCCCAGATCGGGACATGGGGTGATGCCCACGGTGTTACCGGAATGGACCCGTGGTGCGTGTACGCTCGGCCGCGCTGATGGGACACTGCCCACTCGGTTCTCGCAATCGCACACTTGTATTGCATGCTGTAGCCAGTAGTCTGAAACCCTTCTCTAGGGAATGTAGCACTCTTTCAGAATCACACCATGAGATCGCTTAAAATGCGAGCTCTTCGGCCTCGCCTTCCTCTAGTTGTATCCTCTCATCAGCCTGAGCTCTCACTAGTGACCTGTTCTTCTTGACCATGTTCTTCTCAAAGAGCTTCAATCCCACTACAGATATTCCCAGTCTCGCAGGAAGGGTGTTCCTGGTAACAGGCGGAAAGTCAGGTCATCCGAAGCGCACCTTGGAATTGTGGTGCTAACAGAGAGTTTGCGCAGTGCGGGAATTGGGTACACCACATGCCAGCATCTCGCAAGACATGGAGCAAAGGTCTATTTGGGCGCAAGGAGTGAAGAGCGAGGCAAGGCAGCCGTTGAGAGACTCAAGTCCGAAGGCCTCGGTCCAGGGAATGGGGAAGTAATCTTCCATCCACTGGATCTGAGCGATCCTCGAAAGGCGAAGGAATCCGGAGAACTGCTCATCCAGGTTGAAACAAGACTGGATGGATTAAGTGAGTGACTCCTAGCTTTACCGGCAACATATCAGTAGTAACCTTTCTCATCCGTCCAGTCCTTAATGCCGCTCTGTCAGTTCGCATCGGTTCTTCGCTGTGTGCTTCACTAACCAAACGATCAGCACGTCTTCACCGTACTTGAAGTCCGTTGACGGTATGTTTCAATTACCATGTTGGTTGAGGCATGTGTGTTGACAATATATGACGTAGGCGTGCAAGACATCATGATGGTCAAGTGCGTTAGCACAAAATTCGTTCTGAATGCTAGCGACGCTCATGAATTTGCTTCAGTCATATCGGCCACTTCGTGCTGACGCGCACATTACTTCCTCTGCTCAAAAGAACAGCAGCTGAGCCTGGCTCTGACGTCCGCATTGTCGCGGTATGTATTTATCTCCGTTCACATCAACACTACTCACATTAGCGTATGTAGTTGTCATCCGCTGGTCACGCCTTCCTCTCGAACGTGCACTTCCGCAACCTAGACGACATAAACAAAGACTATACCGACGCCATGATCCCGCAGATGGCGCGATACGGTCAGTTCACTGCCATGGGCAATCTCTCGCTCAAATAAATCTCACAATCTCTCAGGACTGTCGAAGCTCGCGAATGTCCTCTTCATCAAGGAGCTCCAGAAACGTCTCAATGTAGAGAATACCCCCATCATCGCGCTCTCCCTCCACCCCGGAACCATTAACACCGGTATTTTCCCTCACCATCCCTCTTTCTTTACCACGCTAACGCGATCGATATAATCACAGAGGGCGCTCAGAGTAGCGCCAATGGCGCCAACATCGTCTTGCGCGGGCTTTTCAACGCACTCAGGGTCGTATTCTTCACCGACACATCCAAGGGTTCGTACACGACCGTCTTCGCCGCCGCCGCACCCGCCGTGCGCGCAGATCCGGACAAGTACAAGGGTGCGTACCTTGAGCCCGTTGCGAAGATCGGGAAGCCGAGTGCCGATGCAAGGAATGCGGCCCTCGCGACAGAGTTGTGGGAGACAACGGAGAAAATACTAGTGGATATCGGAGTATGAGTGAGAGTGGACAGCGGCGAGCGGCGTGGTAGTGGGATTACTGGTTGAACTTCGAGTTAATCAATATCATTCCCGGTACGAGGCTGTATTAGCATGCGTGAGTTGGTTGATATGGTCCCGGATACGAGGCAGGCTCTTAAATTAGCCATCGCTATAGAGTTCTCGCCCCAATCCGAGAGTTGTCGCAAGGCTTCGTGGTAGGTGGTTTGTCAGTCCATAGTACCATAGGATGGCTGGCGTTGCTCGTATCTCCCCGCAGGAGAATCGACAGATCTGCCCCAACTTCGCATTGCGGCACTGGGCGTTGTGCAAGGCATGTTTCTCGCATTGTATCTCGAGAGTCCTACTGTACACGATTTGGGGACTAATCGACTTTGCTCTCCGACACGTGTTCGAACTCGGCGCGCGCAACGCGTCGCCCTCAGGCTCGAGATCAGAGAGGGTGGTTGGTGCGGGCGTGCGGCCACCGGCATACCACCAGCTCGCAATCGGCACCCCTCGGCATTGTCACGTACGCGTCTCGGCTACGAAAGTGTGTACTACGATTGAATGGGCACGATAAGAAGCAGACATTGGCTGTGGCCGTTGCCTTACCCTCAATAATAGACCACACTTTTGTCTGTCTAGGGAGACCAGGAATTCGACGTTATTTGGGTTAAGAACACGTCAATCCGAGATTCCGAACAATGCACACAAACTATGGGTCGATGTCGTGTAATATTGAAACTTCGCAACCAAGTTCAGCAGACTGTTATCATTGCAGGGACTTGGGAGTGGTGCGTCCGATTGCCTCAATTGTCCCGCGGTACGTGTACGCTCGGCCGCGCTGATGGGGATCTTCCCGCTCGACTTCGCAATCACACACTTATATAGCATGTTGTAGCCACCGAGAGTCTGAGACCGTGCTTCAGGAGATGCAGCATTCCTTCGTACCATGAGATCACTTAGCGATGCCTGTTCTCCGGCTTCGCCTTCCTCTAGTTATATATACGCTCTCACCAGCCTGAGCTCCTGCTAGTGGTCTGTTCTTCTCGACCATGTTCTTCTCAAAGAGCTTCAACCCAGCTACAGACGTACCCAGTGTCGCAGGAAGAGTGTTCCTGGTATCTGGCGGAAAGTGAGGTCATTTGCAGTGCTCCTTGCAAATTTGGTGCTAATGGAAGGTTTGCACAGCGCGGGGATGGGGTACACCACATGCCAGCATCTCGCAAGACATGGAGCAAAGGTGTATTTGGGCGCAAGGAGCGAAGAGCGGGGCAAGGCAGCCGTCGAGAAGCTGAAGTCCGAAGGTCTCAGTCCAGGGAATGGGGAAGTGATTTTACATCCACTGGATCTGAGCGATCCTCGAAAAGCGAAGGAATCTGGAGAGCTGTTCATCCAGGTTGAATCGAGACTGGATGGATTGAGTGAGTAGCCCCTAGGTTCATCGTAGATATGACAGTTCTAATCTTTCGCATCGACCTAGTCCTGAATGCCGCTCTGTCAGTTCACACCGATTCCTGGTTGTGTGCTGTATTAATGGAACTAACAGTATGTTCGCACCGTACTTGAAGTCTGTCGACGGTTTGTCTGCTATTACCATGGAGGTTCAGGCATGTATGTTGACAGTATTTATATGACGTAGGCGTACAAGATGTGATGATGGTCAAGTGCGTGCGCACACAATTCGCACTGAATGCTAGCGACGCTCACGAAGTTTCTTTAGTCATATCAGCCACTTCGTCCTGACGCGTACATTGCTTCCTCTTCTCAAGACAACAGCAACTGAGCCCGGCTCTGATGTCCGCATTGTCGCGGTATGTCTCTATCCCCGTTCACATGATCAACACCACTCACATCAGCGTATGCAGGTGTCATCCGCCGGCCACGCCTTAGTCTCGAATGTGCACTTCCGCAACCTGGACGACATCAACAAAGAGTACAGCGACGCCATGATCCCGAAGGTAGCGCGATACGGTCAGGCCCCTGCCCTCCGAGTCTGCAATCCCTCGCTCAAATCAATCACGTGTTTATAGGACTGTCGAAGCTCGCGAATGTCCTCTTCATCAAGGAACTGCAGAAACGTCTCAATGCAGAGAACTGCCCGATCATTGCGCTCTCCCTCCACCCCGGATCCGTTGACACAGGTACTTTCTCTCATTACGCCTCTTCTTTCCATCACGTTGACGCATTCGCGTTGACCACAGAGGGCGCTCAGAAAGGCGTCAATGGCGCCAACATCGTCTTGCGCGGGTTCTATAGCGCGTTCAGGACCGTACTCTTCAGCGACGTGTCCAAGGGTTCGTACACGGCCGTTTTCGCCGCCGCAGCACCTGCCGTGCGCGCAGACCCGGACGCGTATATGGGTGCGTACCTTGTGCCCGTCGCGAAGATCGCGAAGCCGAGTGCCGATGCAAGGAATGCGGCGCTCGCCGCGGAGCTGTGGGAGACGACGGAGAGGATACTGGTAGATATCGTAGTATGAGTGAGAGTGGTCAGCGGCAAGTGGGGTCGTTGGTGAGAGTCTTGGTTGAACTTCGAGGTGGTTTATGTCACTCCTGGTACGAGGCTGTATTGGGATGTGCGGCGCCGTTGATATGATCCCCGGATTACTTATGCGCTCATATAGGTTGTGCGCTTATAATACCTATGGATGCTAGTACGTGTGCTGCTGGGTTGGAAGGCTGCTCAGACTACTCTGGACCACCAAACACACTTGGCAGACAATTGGCGTACCCGTATCCTCGCCCTATGGCGCGTGTACATTTATCTCCATACGATATGCTATAAATGACTACCGCCGAGTTCGCACCTCTCTTCGCATGCACTTTCCAGGTACTTTGATGCACGTTACTGTGTGTAACCCGAACGAACTGGATAGTAGTCCTGGGGATGAAGTTGACTTATCTCCTTACTTCTTCCGATAGGCTCAACGGCGACGTACCCATATGGGATGCTAGAAATATCCTTCAAGTTATAAGCAAGTGTGTATACTCACCGGGGTACCAGTCCCCCTCCAGCACTCGCGCTCTCACAAATGGCCCCAACCTCTCTTTCCGTCTCGTCCGTGAGGTGTATGATGCTATTTGTGGGCATCTGCTCGTGTGCCATGCTGGTGGCATCCGCTCCTGCCAGGTGCGTGACGTCTTCTGCATTAAGATGTTGACGACATTGACGAGTCACACATATTCGCTCCACCTCAGCGCAGTAGTTGCAGGCCAGCCCACCGCAGATTTCCACGAAAACTACTGGCAATACAATCTGCCGTGGTGGCTGCAGCCGCCATCTGCGGCAAGTAGTTACAGAAACATCGGGTGAGCGCGGACTTACATGAAAGCGGCTGCTGTAGTGGCTGACTCGATCCATGTAGACGTCGTTGGGCGAGCGAGATATGCTTCAACAGCTGTGCAGTCAATGCTGGTTTTGTCAAGCCATCGGGTCTCCATACCATCGGTCTCAGCTCACTGGCCTGATGGTCGGAGATTGATCGCCATCGAGAATATGCAACTCTTTTCTGCGATCGGGAAGGACCGCTGGGTAAATTGGGTTGAATTTGTATACTAGAGGTGTACGATAGAGATCATAGAATAGTACCTTGACGCATAGGAGGGAGCATGTGCATGAGGTGAATCCTGTTGAAACTCAATGGCACAGAACGGTGCTGTCCGCCACAATCGCCCAAAGTGGTATTGCGGACAGACTCGGCTCGGAGAAGAGGTCGCTCAGCAGAGCACGAACTGGCGCTGAACGCGAACATCACAGAGCCGACGAGAGATCAGACCGATTATCCAGAGCAGCGAGAATATATGGTGCATTGAGGTAAAGCAATCGAAAGCAAGTACTGTATGTGTGTACACTGGCAGACATTACAAGCGGCGCAGGTCCGGCAAGTATGATACGGTGGAAATAAAGCAATAATTTACTGACACTCTGTCTTTTATCTTGCAAAGGGGGCGGAGCGTAAGACGACTACTTATCGATATCTAGTGATTTCAGCAACAACTCGATGGTCTTGGACCAATCGACGCCGTCTCCGTTGCCCAGCGCTCTGATCTTTTTCAGGCGCTTCTGTGTGTTGTCCTGCTGATAGCGTCGGAACTTGGGGCCCTTCCCGCGCGGTCCAGTGTACTGCTTCGCGAGCTCCTGGACCTCCTCGAAGCTCTTCGTGGCCTGAGCGCGGAGCCATGCGACGCTGCTCGCTCTGTGCTTGAGGCAATCGGGCTCCCGGTAACCGGACAAATCCCCGCTGCAGTCTAGACCGTCCCGTTCTGCCATGGGCGCGCCACCCGGCCAAAGGGAGCCACCGTGAGTCTTCTCGAGCACCTGCAGTATGTCCAAGCTTTCGCCGGGCGCGATAGGATTCGGCTGTGATGGAGTGATACAAGGCATGTCGACCTCCTTCCGCAGGACGTGGTCGATATCAACTGCAGAGAAGAACGCCACTCCCTGCGGAAGGTCGTCCATGCCTAGCTTGAATGAGAACAGGCTGCGTGTCCAGAGGTTGGCGATCTGGAGAGCTAGCGCCGCGCGGTACTGGTCTTCCTCCTTGACGAGGTAGCGCAGCTCATCGTGGACAGAGATTAGGTACCGTGCCTGGATGTTGTATTTCTGAATGAGATAGTCCATAGCGACGATGAGAAGGTGTAGATAGTCGACGCCGGATGACTGGACGACCCAGTTGATGCGTGATGGCATATAATCCGAGCCGAAACCCTCAGGCAGGTACTCCTTGGACAGCGCGTAGGTGATCCCACATCCCAGAGCCGGGGTCTGCGGCCGGTCCGACAGAGCGATCTCTTCCAGCTTGTTGAAGACATAACTCTCGGTCCCGCCGTACCAGAACTTGCGACCAAACAGATCCCCACGGTGCGTGTTCTTTCCCTTGGTCGAGGCATACAAGTTCTCTGCGAGCTTCTGCGCCTGCTCCGGGAGCATGCCTGGATTGGATTGCAAGAGCAGCAATACCGCATGACGCATACCCGCACCATAGATACGCGAATAATTAAACACCTTCGCCTGGTTCCGAGAGATGCCCAGGATGCTCGCCGTCTTTGAGTGCAGATCGGTGCCTGCGGCCTTCGTGCCCTCGAGCGTCATCCAGCCAATCGCCGTTGCGCCGTGCAGCCCGAACTGGGCGTCACCCATCACACTCGAGATCCACAGCTCCTCCGAGTCCACGTCCGCGCCAACAATCGCGTAGCCCGGCGGCGCGCGCACCATCGCCTTCAGCTCCGACCCGACGCGGTTCGCCTTCGCGTTGCTCGCAGTCAGCCACGTCTTCTCGATCGCACGGCGTGTGACCGTGCCCATCGTGATCACCTGCGGGAGGATGATCCCCCACTTCTTCGCAGGGTCTTCGGGCTGGGGGATGCCAATGTCGAGGCGGGCATCCTGCCAGACCACCATCTGTTTCACGACGCGGTCGCGCGCGCTGATCCAGTAGCTACACTGTGCGTTCATGTCGAGCGCGTCCTTCGCCTCCTCGAACGGGCTCGTCAGCGTGCCGTCTTCCGCGTACATCATGAACGTCTTCGCGAGCGGATTCCCGACGTTCGCCTTCTCGCCGTCCTTGTGCGGCAGCTTGTAGAACACGAACCCGCGCAGCCGCGCGTCCTGCAGCGCCGCGTCCGCCGCATCGTGGAACTCGAGCGCCGCCACGCGTGTGTCGAACTCCGCATCGACCGGTACGCGGAACGTCCAGCCATGCTCGCGCGAGTAGAAGAGCGGGAAGCCCTTCCATGAGAGGCGTAGTAGAAGGGGCGAAGTCCGATTCCGCACTGTCACGTCCAGCGATCCCGGAGGCATGTCTTTCTTCGGTTTGGAAAGGTCCCAGAACCACTTTGGCCAATAGACGGGAGGGGGCTTCGTCGCGGCTGCCTTCTTCGCCTTCTTCAGCTTGGTGGCCTTGCCGTTTCGGTCCGAAGACGAAGGGTCAGGGGCCTTGACCATCTTCCACTTGAGTTGGCTTAGCCAAGGATCCTGTTCAGCCTCCTCAGGGCTGAGAGCCGCTGCTGCCGTCGCCAGAGCCGTCAGTCGATCTGCTGTCTCAGGTGACCTGTCTCCAGAGGCAATGGCCATTGCAAGCTCATTATCAACAGTGGTCAGCTGTCCCGATTTGAGGTGCGGTTTGCCATGGGTAGCACTGATCACGTTGAGGACCTTGTTAGTCGCCTTCGGTAGGCGCGTTATCTCACCGTTCGAGAGATAATGCCATCCATCAGTAGTTGTGTACTGCATGGGCTGGTCTTCAAAGGAAGCTCTGAGAAGTAGTGGTGCAGTGCGATTAATGACAGAGGGATTGAGTGGGCCTAGATTGGTGAATTCTTTGAACCAGGCTGGTTGTCGATGTTCAACTGGCTCGGTGGACTCGGTCATCTCACATTCTACCTCTTGCTCAGGGGGTGGAGTCGAATCGCTCGTCTAGTGGATTCAAGGGCTGAGACTCAATTTCAGATGAGAGAGAACGTGGTACAACTCACCACCGGAAGGATGCCTCGCGTCTTGCCTGCGACCTTCGGTGTCCAGTCCATCTGGCTGAGCCAAGGGTCATCCTTCCACTTATCGCCCTCCATCAAAGCCCGCGCCTCGAGCGCGAGATCGACTAGCCGCTTCTTGATACTATCGCCCAGTTCGTTGTACTTTGCCTCCGCGTTCGCGATGTATGTCTCCCACTCCTGGTTGACTGTGAGTAGAGCGGATCCCATCGTGAGCACACCGGCGAACGACACAGGACTGGGACACGAAGCCAAGAACGCCGGCAGGGTCTTCGTGAACACCGCATGCGTGACCGCGACGTCCGATGCACAGTACTGGAGATAATCATGGAGGCCCTCGCGAATCTCCTCACGCGTGCACTCCATGAAGTCGTTCCGGATCTCCTTGTCGACGTCAATCCCGCAATGGAGCTTCGCGACGTCCGCGAGCGAATTCGCCGACGTCAAATCCTCCCAACGCTTCTGTGTGATCTGTTCCTCGTCCGCCTCCAAGCTCTCCTTCGCCAGCAGCACGGGGATGCTCTCATGCAAATCACGCAGCCCGCGTTCGACGTCCGCGCGCTCTTCCGGGGTTTTCGCTAAACGCAGCTTCTCTTCCCCCTCGTCGATCATAGAGTACACCGTGTCGATAGCCTCGTCCCGCCGCTGCGCCGCCTCCTTCTTCGTCTTGCGGTGCTTCTCCCACGCGGGACGCTGATGCGACGAGATGCCCTTGACAGCGACGTGCATCGCCATGGTGTCGAGAAAGCGGTTCTGCGTTCCGTTGATGTTGTATTCCTCCTGAATCCGCCCGCGATCGTACGAGACGTTGTGCCCGACGACGACCCTTGGAACTGTCCCGTCGCCCAGGGGGATCAGCTGCCGCATGTCCTCCGTCTCCCCGAGCAACCATGGCGATACCCACGAATACCAAGCGTTCTTCGACGCGGCGCACGCAATGATCGCGAAGGGACTGTATGCGGGGAGCGTCTCGACGTCGAAGACAAGCATCTCCTCCGGCTTTCCGTCGTACTCCGGATACTCGACTGGAGTCCAAAAACAAGACCCGTCGGAGAGGTACTCGTACTTCGTCCATCCGGCTTGTGTCTCCCAGTGCTCTGGTTTTTGCGGCAGCGTGGCGCCTGCCAGCTCCCGCGCGAGGGACAGCCATGGTTGGGCAGCACTTGCGCCAATGCGATGGAAATGCTCATCGAGGGTGCTGCCCTGGAGCGGGGGGAGGGTGAAGTTGGTGTCGGGTAGAACGGACCCCTGGGAGGGGTCGAGCCCGTGTGTTTTGAGGTGGTCTTTCGCAATGCGCGTGAATGACTTGGTCGGGGGCGGGAAGCAGACGTTGCGGAAGATTTGGCGGTGGAGCTTCCTGGACAGGAGTTGCACGCCGAGCTCATTGCGCTTGACTGCAGGGAACAATAAGCCAGTCGCTTTCGAAATGAAACGAACTTGTACGTACTTTCTGGTTCAGCCTTTTCTTGTTCCTTTTTCCTCTCCTGTGATGCAGTGACAGGTCTTTGTACAGGCGCGGGTGGTCTGGCAGGAAGCTGCTTTTGTTGTAAAGAAGACTTGGGCAAAGAAAGATGAAAGGATCGTGTGCCGGAAGAGGATGGTGATAATTTTGAGAGCATCCGTGCGCCCCTAGCATGAAGTGTTAAATTCCGATGCGGACAATCCCTCCAGTACTACTGAATAAAGAGAATAGCAAGCGCTATTGGATGGGAGGTGATCAGGAGGATGAGGAGGAAGATATTCGCCTTCCTTCCTCTTGCCTTTTCGACTCAATGTGTCACGTGATGACCCAGAGTCGGATATATGATAGCTGATATATCACGTGACCCGTCAGGGTAACAAACAGGCGCCCGCGTGCGCTGGTCCGCACCGTGCAGGTTCGACTCCCGCGTGGAGACACGACGATGACTATGCGCAAGTGGATCCATCGATCCTCTCCCTTGCGGGCGATGTCGAAGTGCGAAGAAGGAAAACTGATTTAACTACACCGCTAGAGCATGTGCATCAGCTGGATGGGACCCAAAGCATTCGAGGAGATCTGGTCGAGAACGAAGCTAAATTCCTGCAGCGTGGGTCTCCTGATCGCCCAGCGAAGACGGGTGCAGATTGCTACGCTCGATTTCAAGCTGCAAGTACACGGCACCATGCATTCCGATTGTATATATGACCTAATTTGCAGCTGGTGTGCGACTGTAAACCCGTCAATGCTATCAAAAACACGCCGGGGCTCAGTTGGGATCCTGAGAAGGGTACCAGCATCCGGAAGAAGGATAAGCGCAAATGGCGCAAATTCATACGGGTGAGATTCCTGAGCCCGAAATTTGTTAAAGTCACTCAAACAACTTTTAAGAGCTATCCATAAGCGAAAAAGTTCAGGAACAAGGGCTTCAAACATTACGATATGATCACGATCTTGATGTCGAATAACGAGCCTGTTGAAAGTCGTACATCTCACTCGAACGCGCTTCCGTCTCTGGAAAAGATCGAAAAGAACGAGGAGCAGACGGTGGATAAACTCGAACCTCAGGAGCTTATTGAACTTCCCTCAATTCAGGGTACCGCCCAGTTTGAGGTAATTGCGTTCTCCCCATCCTTGGATATAGCGCTGATTTTTTACCAACTTCATGCGTCTCGGAAACATCAGTCGCCGTCGTTCACCGGACCTGCTATGAAAAGCGACGTTCAGCTCCCGCCGCCCCTTTCCCTCACTTCTGTCATCGTTTATCCTGAGCTCGGCGTCCCTAGTCCACCCTTGTCAGCGGTGGAGTTCAACGGTCAGTCATCGGCTGAATCAAGCATAGCTCCCAGCGATTCCGTCAGCAACCGCATGAAATCTGTGTCCTCAGCCGTTCTGAGGACCCTTCAGAACGAAGTGACCGCACTCAGAAATCAAATGCCTAAGTTCATAACAATGAGTAAACCCAAGAATGCGGGCTTCGACTTCAGACGGTTGTTGGTTGGGTTGGACGATCTCCCTCTTCATGTAGAAGCACGTGATCGCGTCTATTTCTTGTGTTCCCTGTCTCTCGACCACGCCACCGCTCTCCTTAAACTTTTTCTATCGGAGAAGGCAGAAAGCCTGGCAGAAGCGGAGCAGTACGCCCGACTCATGCTGGAAGAGGATCGTTGGGAAGGCCTGTTGGAGCCCGCTGAAGAGAGCGTCGCCTCATCCAGTCCGAATATCATGTCCTGAAGCGGTAGAATTGTCAAGTTTATCCCTCTGCATATCTTCCTTCGGTCATGTTAGTACTCGAGATGTCTTTCTCCGTCGCAATCTTGCCTCTCCCCACCTCCATATACATCGTTCTGCCATCGTCTTACTAGGTTGTGTCTGTGAACTCGTGATGTTGTTCCGTGGTATCGGCACCTCATTTCCGCCGGCACATATGAACGACATTAAACACTTGAGCACTCGAAGCCTGGAGATACGTGACACTCATTGAGAACAAGCGCCTTATGATGTTGAACTCAGGCAGAGGCTTTCTGTTCTGTTGTCGGAGGTCGGATTTTGCACATCGCGTAGCAGCGCGATCCACGTGTCACGCGAATCTTCTCTAGACGTGCCCTCTCATGGTCAGATGACTGCCGGCGTGGAAACTCTAGAGAAGTCCGGCCGCTCAGATTGCAAAATGAGAACATGTTCATTACGGCGCAACAGAAGATAGGGGACATCGCTTCACAAGTCGGCCGCGAAATGCTATCCGTTCTGTGGAGTAATTGACCGCCCAACGCGGCCCGATCGGGCTTGCGATATTTCAAGGCGTTTGATCTTGACCCCCGAGTTCGTCGTGCATCCCGTCATGCACCAGCTTGCCCTGGGAAAGGTATTCGCCGAGCGGGCAGGGGCCGGAACTTTCGCTCCCCGAAGGACTGTCCAGGGCATACGCATCACACGGAAGTCCTGACGGTCATTGTCCAACGTCCTCGAACTGAATGGCTGAATCATGGAAGCTTGTCAAGAAGTCCGATGGGATAATGCCGCGGGGCCTATTTGCAGACGGCGCGCATCGCCACGGCCACTTAAGCAGCCCGATGTCCACGAAATTCAGCGCCTAGAGCTATTCTGATATCACACTCGCTGCGACTCCCGCAATACGGCCGAATAGTCTTCCCTTGCGCCCGGGGCTTGCTTTTGTCCGCCTCCCCGCTCTCTGCACCCGCACCACCGTTTGCTCACATATATACTACCGACTATCTCATCGAACTCCTTCAAGGTTATCGTTCTCAAGCTCGAGCAAGATGTCTTCACTATCACATGAGATGATGTCGGTCACGCAGATCGTTCAAGCGCGCGCTGGTATGGTCCAGAAACAATCTCGAGGAACCCGAGGTTTATGCTGTGTCTAGATCAGTTTTCCGATCAAGTAGCCTTCTACACCGAAGTAGATGAGCCTGGTAGCCCACTCAGATCACTCACGTGCGTCTGATTCTCTAAGATTCGTAGAACAGAATATATCTCATGTGCACAATCATTCAGGTACTCCGACATCTTGCGGTCCATAGATCGCTTATGCGCCCATTATGCTGCGACTGGAATGCTCCTCGATGGCACTGAATCCGACATACCCCCAGCGCAGACTGTCGCCGTGCTGACATCCGGTGTGATTGATCTAATTTTGCTCGAATTAGCGCTGGTGAAGCTCGGATTGTCCCCACTGCTTCTCTCCACCAACAATTCCGTCCCTGCAATCGCGCACTTGTGCAAAGCTACGAACACAACGCACCTCGTCTATGGGTCCAAGTTCTCTGCGGAGGCCGCTGAAGCGCAAAAGACGCTCGCAGACCAAGGCTATGATCTCGGAATCGTGGAGGAGATGCAGTTCCCATTATGGGGTCCAAACGGACCCAGGGATATCGATGCCCAGGTCTGCCCGTATCCTCCACGGCTATCTCCTGAGCAGGAGCAAGATCGAGCAGTTGTCATACTGCATTCTTCGGGATCGGTGAGCGGATCTAGGTACAGATTTGGGTGGAGTCCAACAACCTCATACATGCTACCATAGACGGGTTTCCCGAAAACCGTCGCTGTCACGCATAGCAAGCTCATCGGCATTGCACAGTCTATCACATCCCCGTTGAAGCCGTCTTTCAGTGTCCTACCCGTTTACCACTCGTTTGGTTACTTCTGCGTGTAATGTCCTTCGGTTTGCATATCGTCACAACAAAGCTAATTACTGTGCACCCGCAGATTCCGGGCATTCTACGATGCAGTGCCATTTACATTATTTCCCCCTCACCTCCCCTTGACTGCACAGAACATGTGTCGCGTCATTAAGGCCTCTCCGGTACGATGCCAGTTATGCTTGACAGTTCCATACGTAATCAAGGTATGCGACGCACGTTGCATAATGTGAGATTACGCTAATGTGCACGTACTAGCTTCTTGCGGAATCAGAGGAAGGAATGCGAGCACTCACAAACTTCGACGCGATAAGCTACTCCGGAGCTGCCTTCCCTGTGAGAACCATTCCGACAGACCTTTTGGCATAACATGATATATTCGCACAGGATGAGCTGGGAGACAGATTGACTGAAGCAGGTGTCAACCTGTTGAGCAGCTATGGCGCAACAGAGGTAATTGCCTCTTCAATTCCTGCGTTCTTCCATCCTCACCCGCACATGCTCAGGCAGCGTGCGTGCTCAGCTCGCAACGTGACTTCAGAAATGACAAGGGTTGGAACTGGCTGCGTGCGGAAGGTATATGCGCAGATTATGTCGTGATGGAAGAGCGCGGTTCTGGCACTTTCGAGCTCGTCGTGAAGGACGGCTGGCCGGGCAAGACCGAGAGCAACCGCCCGGATGGCTCGTATGCCACGAAAGACTTGTTCATCCGACACGAAGAGCACAGCACCTGGTACAAGTATATCGGCAGACAGGACGACACGCTTGTGCAGCTCCTGGGGGAGAAAACGAATCCCGGTATGTAGTCCCACCTCTATGAAAGGCTCCTGGGGTCATTTAATGATATCCAACTCGTAGTCCCCATCGAACTCGCAATCCGTGGCAACAGTCCATATGTGGCCGAAGTGATCGTCTTCGGAGCAGGTCGGCCGCAGATCGGCTGTCTGATCCTCCCTTCCGAGGTCGGAAAGGAACTATCACAAGATCGCGACGCGTTCATTGCCAAGATATGGCCAGCGATTGTTCAAGCAAACTCAGAAGCCCCTTCGCACTCGCAGTTACTACCGGAAATGATACATATCCTTCCGTAAGCTCTGTCTTGGCTCGTTCTTTTGTCTCTCACTCACCAAGTGACATATACAGATACGGAACTGAGGTAACACGATTCCCTGTTGAAGTCATGTTCCATAGCTGAGATTTCCGAAGGTGCCACTTGCGAGCAAGATGTCTATTTTGAGACCGGCCTGCTATGTGAAATTCAAGGAAGTTATCGGTACGTAATTGCATCCGAGTACCATCGGAGGCCGAGGTAATAACACTCTTGCACCTCAGATGACGTTTACAATCGCTACGAACACGGAGGAAGTGGGCCGAAACTGGAACTCACTCGGGACGAGCTGGAAAACTTCGTATTCAGGGCCTTTGCGCGTACGCTTGGCTCCGAAAAGGCACAAGGCTTGCATAAGGATACGAACCTGTTCAATTTCGGCGTCGATTCGCTGCAGGCCGCCCGGGTCCGCAACATTTGTCAGGCAGAGCTGAACCTGCATGGACATCAACTTGGCATCAATGGTTGGTGTCCGTCTCGAACCTGATGGAGGAGCTTACTGACTGGGCTACAGTGGTTTATGAAAATCCCACCATCGTGAAGTGAGCTAGGCGGCATCTTCGCTTTGTTAGCACAAATTAATCGTTATGCCCAGGTTGGCAGCCCACATCGTCAGCATCCAGAAGGGAGACTCGACTCTGCAGTCTGAAAGTCAGCAGCACGCGCTCATGATATCAATGGTCGAGAAGTGGTGCAGCAAGCTCGAGTCATGTGCTCCCCCGTCGTCACGGGAGGAGAACGTTTTGGGGCCTCATACAGTGGTGTGTTGGCATCGATATATATCGCATCACATAGCTCCTAAAGTGCATTCGGCCAGCTCCTCACAGGCGCTACTGGGTTCCTCGGTGCTCACATCCTACAACAATTAGTGGATTCCTCGGCAGTCTCAAAGGTCATCTGTCTTGTACGTGCGAAGAATGATCAGGACGCGCTTGCCCGGGTACAGCAATCACTACGATCGCGGCGGCTAGTTCTCTCACCAGAACACATCACGAAGATTGAGTGCCTTGCAGCGAACGTTAACGAGGAGCGTCTGGGTCTCAGCCATGCTGAGTACGAGCAACTAAGAGCTAACGTAACGATTGTCATCCACGTTTGTTTATTTCCCTTTTAACGCAAGAGATAAGGCTGAGATGTTATGTTCCAGAACGCGTGGCCGGTAAATTTCCTTCTAAGCGTTGACTCCTACGACGAGCATATGCAAGGCGTTGTCAATTTGATCAACCTGTGCCTCCGTTCGAGCGCCCATCGACGCCCCAGATTTTTCTTCAGCTCATCAGTTTCTTCACAAATCATGACATCAACCGATGTCGCTGAGGCATTCTCCGAATCGCCTAGGACGGCACATCCCTCTGGCTATGCCCAGGGCAAATGGGTGGCAGAGAAGATCTGCGAGCGTGCGGCTAGCATGGGAGACATCGACGTCGGCGTGCTGCGCATCGGGCAGTTGGTCGGAGATACTGTGATGTGAGTTTGCGAATTTTGTTCTGAGCGATCTCGCCCTCATCGGCAATTCAGGGGTGTGTGGAACGAGACAGAGTCATGGCCCCTCATGTTCAAGTCCGTCGAAACGGTCGGCGCTCTCCCATCTCTTGACGAGGAGTTCTCATGGTCGCCCGTCGATACCGCCGGCCGAGCAATCGCCGAGATCGTCCAGCATCCGGAGCTTTCGCACCTTTCGGTCCTTCACATAGTAAACTCCAAATTGACGAGCTGGAACACGGTGTTGGTAGGTCTGAAGTCAGCTGGTTTGGACTTCGATACCGTAGAGAAGAAGCATTGGCTCGAACTCCTAGAAGGGTCTGATCCGTCTCCGGAGCAGAATTCGACAATCAAGCTACTGGTCAGTGGAAGGTTATCACACATTTCCAGCATCTGTACTGAGACGATGTGGTCTTCTAGCCGTTCTTCCGGAGTCAGATGACGCAAGATGGCTCTTCGCGTCAACCACAGTTTCTGGTGCACAAAACGAGCAAATTGTCGGGTGGCATAGCCCAGTGCGAAGCAGTCGAAGAAAGTCTCGTTTCCAAATGGGTGCATAACTGGCGCATCTCCGGCTTTATTCAACCCTGTGCAACAACACCCTGAGACAGTGTATCTGTACCACGATCTCTGTATTAAATTGTGTCGTAAAGTACCGATTAGGGGGGGGGGGGGGGTGGCTGTACTCCTTCGCGACATGGCCGTTGGCCCACCTTTCCTATTTTGTGCAAGATTGAAATCCTCTATGGAGGTCTGGTTGTAGTCCAGATGTTGCACTTGCATCGATCGTCATGATTTTTTCGGAGTTGCTCATCATTATATGGCGAACTACTCACAAAGAAAAGGGACACAGAGCGAGCTGTCTTAGCATGGACTCCGAAATAGTCATGGAGCGAGACGGAACATTAAGGGTGGTTTCGGGAATTCGTCCAAAACTGTGTTCGCCAAATTATCAACAAGTGCATTTCCACACGGAGCAAGTTAGCAAGCCTTGTCCGCACATCGCGCTTCATGATCTAGCCCTCTAGAATCCATGGTCTCCGTTTTTCGTGATTCTTAGCGAATATCAGGTTTCAGCATGTCAATCAGCACGCTGCAGGACAATTGCATTCTGCGCGCATGTCAATCTAAATCGAGGTATAGTCCACTACAATATCGTATTCCTAATTCCCCTAATTCCTATTAGTTCCATCGGTCCCACCAATAGGGCGCGCTCTCTCTGCACACATCCGGTATCTCCATTTCAGGAACACTAGAGGCTTTATACGGCTCCCAAGATATCGGAGTACTCTCTAGAATCTCCGGATATGTACTGACATCTATGTCGAGGCGATCGCTACAAAGGATGACCAGGAGTCTGAGAGGGTGCGCCATCTTCGCCCGCGCGGCTAGTATATTCGCGATGGCTGGAGGATTCCTGGTTGACTTCTTGAAGATTGCGGACAGGTAGTCGTCATTCGAAAATAGAATTCTCAGGACCCTGAGATTTGGGCAAGGTACATTGGTCGGTATTGCGGCCGTGGATGGTGGTATAGACGAACACAATGAGCTGATCGCGAGCCGCCACTCTAAACTTACTGTCACAGACTCGAGGGCAGTGAGGTCGTACAGTATCTCCCTACATACTTCAATGGACGGAGACCGATCAATCCAGAGCTCTGTGATCTGGTGCAGAGGTATCCTGACATGAAGCGCCCATGTGGCATACATGGTACCGTCGTGGAAGCATATGCGTAAGCCTGCGAAGGGGCCGAACGCTGCGACATGATGTCTTCGTAGCAGAATTTTGGTAAATGTGTATGAAGCCGGATGGAAAGTGCTCAAAGGTATGGCCTCTGGCGGCCAGACGTTCAGATCGATTGTTGTCTGTTCACTCAGGGCGGGGTGTGATAATAGCCAGTCTACGGTAGACTCGGTGCAAATTTTGAGCTTTTGGAGATTCCGAAGCGGCTCGGTCGCAGGATACACACCACTCCATGGTAGGTATTTGTTGTCGTTGAGCATGAGATCCTTCAAACGAGGCGATGCTGCCATCCAGCTCAGCAGCTGGTGCGGATCTACCTGACACTTATGCAAGAGAAGACAGGTAAGGTCATGGAACGTATTGTGTGGGAGCGGATGAAAACCGCTGAGCGCAAGTCGTTGCAAAGAGGGAGTGCAGTCGGAAAAGAGGTTGCTGGCGGTGAATGTCTGCTTGAACGGGATGCCAATGGAGACATTACGAAGCATTGGGGCCGGGGCTGTGACGTATTCATATGCCAGCGGGATACGTCTGGGCCAGTATAAACTTTGAGACCTGTGTATGTGGTTCTCCAGCACATCTCGCATGCCTCCGTTGAGCGGCTCGTCTACTACAACAGTTAGAGGATACTGCTTCGACCGCAGAATGCAACTGGCAGGCGTTCCCAAGTTGCTCGTCCTACTCCAGATGTATGGGAGGTCCAAAATGACGTCTCGCCAGAGACGGCAGACGTGCATGAGACTGACGCAACTGTCGCGCCGCACCAGAGCTGGAGGGCGCCAATTGAATACGAGCCCACCTGCCAGTCTAGTTCTCCAGTATTCATCACGGGAATCCTCTTCCATCGGAGAGCAAGACAGAATCTCCCTTATGATCTCCGCCGGCAAGTGGTGGATGAAAGGTCGGCGCTGGTTGATGACACTTCGTATATCACTGACAAGATCTTGCACGAGGGACTCCAAGTCTTCTAACTGAAAAGTTCGTCTATCAGTATCCCGATGTTCCTACGGCGCCCTGATACATACATCTGCAAGCCTGCCATTTTGTTCCCGATAATGCGTGAGTGATATCTCGCGCTATATTACAAAATCAGCTCACCGCAACAGAGATAGCCCATCTCTCAGGCGTCGCATAACGTCGCGAGCCATCTGAAGATCCACCGGTGGCGCATTCCCTTCACCTGTATCAACCGCCATGGTCATCGCCTAGGTCTGAACGGTCTGAAGTCTGAAGACAGCCGAAGGCCCGAACCCAACCATCAGTAAGGGCGATTGAGATCAAGATCCAAGCACACATCAGCTCGATCTTATCTAATCTAAGGTCAAATCTTTGATCTGCGCCGCCTCTACTGCTGCACCAGATGGTCTCGAACCTCTAAGTCTCAGATAATTAACCCCTTCCTGCTGTTCAATCTATGGCGAAGAAGAAGGTGACTGGGAAAGATACATCAAAAGCAGCAGCAAAGGCAGCAAAGAAGGCCAAAGCCGCGCAAAAGGTCGAGCGCAAAGAAAAGAAGAAAGCCACCAATTCCAAGGATGAGGAGGACGATGATCAGGACCTCGAGGGCATCCTCGATCGGGTGAGACTGGCTCGGGGCTCTGGATGCGCATCGAAAGAACTCATTTGGGTACTCGGTACCAGTAGATGCGAAGAGAATGGGAGGACGCACACAAGGTCACTGAGGAGCTCGTCGAGGGCCCTCCAAGCCGACGTGCAAACGCCACTTTGACACCATGCCCTAATGGCAACCATCTTTGGTGCATCGGCGGAGAGTTCTTCAGTGATGACGGCAAGGCGGTGAGTACCCGATGTCCATGATGCTCAGAACAACATCCCGCTCACCTTGCGTCCGTACAGTACTTCTATAACGACGTCTTCCGCTATTCTCCAGAGAAGGTACGCACATCTATTGCCACATAACTGTGCAGGTCCAAACAGTCGAGCCCAGGATGAATGGAGGAAGTTCGTGTCACCGACCTGCCCGGGTCCGCGCTCGGCCCATGCTGTAGTGGCGTCCCCGGCCGGAGGAGGCAAACTGTTCCTATTCGGTTCGTTATGCAGCGAGTTCACCTCACGATACGTCTGACAATCGACCACCACCTACGTAGGCGGAGAGTTCTCATCCCTATACCAGAACAGCTTCCACCACTACCGCGACTTCTGGTGTTTCGACATCTCGACACATACATGGGATCGCATAGATACGAAGATCCGCCCTAGTTCCCGCTCTGGTCATCGGTATATTTTTTTGCAGTTGGGACTCGCATCACTCGTGCTCATTCACTCCATAGGATGGCAATGTGGAAGCATTATGTCGTTCTATTCGGTGGCTTCTACGACCCAGGCTTGCGCAGTACGGCCCTATCCACTTATTCCATTTTGCTATCCCATCGACTAAATCATGCGCACACAGCTAACTATTTGAACGACCTCTGGCTATTCGACACCCAAGAGTACAAGTGGCGGCAGATTGAGCTCAAAGACGCAGAGCGTAAGCCATCGTGAGTGATTACTCTTATGTCGAGTCTCTAAATTCTGAAGCTCGGACTACAGACCACGCAGCGGCTTCTCCTTCCTCTCTACCCCCGATGGCATCCTCCTTCATGGTAAGCTCTGCTCCCATGCACTTCGTACATGGCTTCAACTACTTTCGGCATCTCAGGTGGCTACTGCAAGGAGTATGTGAAGGGTAGTCGCCCAGTGGGCGTAATGCTGGATGACACCTGGTTCCTCCGGTGCGTCAATAGCATATATTATATGACCAGTTTCGGGCCGTCTGACGCGGGCCCGCAGAATGACCCTCAACGAGGCCAAAGACGGCAAACCACCAGCCGAAGCTCTGACTTTGAAGTGGGAGCGCCGGAAGAAGTCGTCGACAGCCTTCGCGCCCTCGCTGCGCTCCGGCTGCACGATGGCGCTGTGGTCCGCGAAGAACATAGGGATTCTCTTTGGAGGAGTGACGGACGAGGACACCAGCGAGGAGACCTTGGAGAGTACCTTCCACAACGACCTGTACGTCCGCACTTTCAGCGTCACATGCCTGGCATGTTGATTGTGGCCGTCTCGAACAGACTTGGATATCAAATAGCCGGCAATGGCAAGTGGGTGTCCATGATGCTTAAGCGGCCGAAGAAAAAGGGCGGGGCTGCGAAGAAAAAGAAGCCAGCACCTGCACCCGTCCGCCCCGCAACTCCAGAGGAAGACGAGTACTACTCAGGATCAGACGTGAGTTGATGTTGGGTGCATGCCTTGAGGGAATCGCTGAAATAAACCGCATACAGGACGGCGACGAAACTCACAAGCGTGCTATGCCACGCGCCCCGTCTCCTAGTTTGACTGAGCCCGCAGTCATGGACGACGAAGTCGATCCTGACGATCCCGATCTAACAAAGCCACTTCCGCGATACAATGCCATGCTTGCCGTCCTCCGGAATACCCTGTATATGTGAGCCGACGTCTGTCTCAATGCCCAGCTCGAACTGATGGCAGATCTGAACAGCTACGGCGGCATCTTCGAGCGCGGATCCCGGGAGTACACACTGGACGACTTCCATTCGCTCCAACTGGATAAGCTCGATCGCTATGTTTGCCTGAAGCACAGCGGCGTGGTCATTTCAGAGGGCGACGAGGAGAGCAGCAGCGACGAAGACGAGGACGATGATGACGATGATGAAGATGATGGTGATCTGGACGATATTGAGTCTGTCCATACGCTAGTTGGGCTATCCGGGCACAAGGCTCCGGTTGAGGAAGAAGCGAATGCTGAGATCGAAGTAAAGGAGAGCGAGGTGCAAGGCGACAAGGTTGGCGTTATCCACTTTGGTAGCTTGGGGTTATTGACGGGCACGGTACAGGATGCGCTTCGAGTGCAAGCGGCTGCGTTCATGGGCGTCGCGAAAGATGCGACACGGTCTGCGGAAGATGTACTCAGCACCCCGCTACCTGGTGAAACCCTCGCAATGTTCTATGCTCGATCACGTAGGTCTCACCTCCACGTGCGAAGATGCATCCTTTACCAGTCCGAACAGGCGAATACTGGGCGGGCAAGGCGCACGAAAGCAGCGACAACCGCGGCAAGATGCTGCGCCGCGATGGTTTTGCGCTCGCAGAAGAGCGATACGGTAAGTCTACATCATCATTGCGATCGAATGTCTCTCACATCGAGTTGGGCAGCCGCGTACAAGCCCATCCTGGAAGAGGTCGAGCGAATATTGGCGGAGGCCGGGTTGGACGAGGAGGAGATGAGGAAAGGAGCGGCAGCTGGCCCCGCAGGTACAAGTGGCCAGAGCAGGAACAGGCGATGACTACCACGAATAACTTCCACACTCTTCAACCATGCTGTCCAAGGCAATGGTACGCTAGTTTCCAGAAGGCTGGAAAACATTGCAAGCTGGCTATGCCGCTAGACCCCGATGTCGTCGAGCCATGTCTGGATGTGATTGAACCCGTCCTGCCCGTTCACGGCCTTTTCGTCGCGCACGACGAACTTATCTACTGATGTGTCCTGCCAGAGTCTGTTCTTGTCCGCCAGTGTTGCTGCCTCGTCCTCGGTGCATAGGATCGCGCACGGGAATTTGGGCTCGAAGTTGAACTCGGGTAGGGGGGCTGGGAGGAGTGAGCGTGATGTGGCGTCGGCGTTCGAAGCAGGAGGAGAAATCAATATCAGACCGGAAGCAGGGTGCGAGGAAATGTATGTTTGCGCGATGAGAGTACCACCAGAGCGGGCGATGATGACGGGCGCGAAGGGTATGGCGGCCAGTCGGACATGTGCGGAGACCTCTGCGGAAAGGGTGAGTATCCATGAAAAGCGATCTCGGGGACATGGCAACTCCCGGCGTTGTTGGACCTCTTTGAGACGGCCGTTCTTACTCACCACTGTCAAATTTGTGCATCAGTTCCTGTGAATCTGCTGATGACTCCTCCAGCCCTAGGTCTATCTCGAGGCACGTATAACCCCTCGCAGAGAACAGCGACGCGAGCTGTGGCATCCTGACGTCCAGTCATATTTTCAGGTCCGATCTTATGCACTATGGTCTCACCCTTTCGATGAGCTCGTGTCCCATGCGCTTGAAGACACGAATACCAGGGGTGTTGGCACCTCCCGCGGAGCATCCGGGGCTGGCTGCCGGAGAATGAACGTTGTCGAAGATGACGAATGCCTCACGGAATTGCCAATGAAGCTACCGAAACCAAAAGCAAGCGAGAGAGAAACAGGTCTTCGCCGCGAGAACCGGAGAGCAATATTGGAGTATCTCGCGAACATCGTCGCGGGTGTGGTGCAAAACGAGGGAAAGAGTCGTGCTCGCCGTCGTCCGCGTCGTCCACGTCGAGCGCGCATACGCCTGCACGCGCTCACGCGTGACGTCATCCGATTCCGCAGGCTGCCATCTGAACCACTTCCCACCGACGTCCAGGTTATATATACTAGGATTATCATGATGTCTTTCGTCTCGCACTGTTCAATTACACTTGATCCACGCTTTAGTTCCACACATCCTTGACTTTGAAACCATCTCTGTAGCTAACATGGCGAGCGTAATCGCATATTCCACAGATTCAGCGGGCATGCACCCGTCGCACACGCTCCCTCTCAAGCTCCATGCCATCGCAGAAGCGGGCATATCCCAGGTCGAGCTAGGCTTTCCCGATCTCGAGGCATACGCCGAACAAGAGTTCTCTGACTACAAAAAGCTGGACGACAGAGGACAAGGTGATATCGACAAGCTCGTGGAAGCTGCAGGGAAGATCAAGGCGCTATGCGAGAAGTTGGAGCTGAACATCCTAGTGATGCATCCGTAGGTTACTCAATTCGATCCTGATGATGTGAGATGGCGATGCGAATATTCTGCAGGTTCTCGCAGTTTGAGGGGTACGAGGATGTGGACAAGCGGGCCAAAGGTTTCGAGCGAGCGGCAGCATGGTTTAAGGTGCTGAAAGTGAGTTCGCAATACATGCTCCCTATAGCGACTATATCCAGACCTCCAGGCCCTGAACTGCCAGATGATACAAGTCGGCTCCAGCGACGATCCCGAGACGAGTGGAGACCACGAGATCATCGCCCGCGACCTCCGTCAGCTTGCAGACGAGGCCGCGGCACAAGATCCGCTCATTCGCATGTACGTCGCTCCACAACGTTCACGCCGGTGTCTCTCATCCCTTCCCATAGCGCGTACGAAATGTGGGCCTGGGGCGTGCACGTGTAAGTCGATATCTCACAGAACGGTCACACGACCGCGGTTCACCAACGCGCTTTGCAGAAACACCTGGCAGCACACATGGCAAATCTGCAAGCTCGTCGAGCGCCCCAACTTCGGGCTCTGCCTCGACACGTTCCAGATCTGCGGTGACCTCCACGCATGCTTCTCTTTGTGTCGCTGTACTCACTTTGCGCAGCTCGGGCTTATGCTGACCCGACATCGCTCACTGGGCTTCTGCCCTCCGCGCAAGAATCGCTCAACGCGTCGCTTTCCGCCCTTTCCACGACCATCCCCTCGTCCAAGATCTTCTACTTGCAAATCTCCGACGGCACGCGGACGGACGCCAGCGCACTGCGCGCCGCGGCCGAGAAGCAGGGCATCCCACCTCTCTACGCATACTCAAACGAGTGGCGCCCTCTGCCGTTCATGAGTGAGATTGAGCCGGGCCAAAAATGGGACGAGTATCTGCCCGTCGTGGAGGTATGCGAGGCGGTACTCAAGACCGGATGGAGGGGCCCTTGGTCATTCGAAGTGAGTCTTTTAGCCTCATCCGGTGAGGTGTGTGTCTCATACGCTGTTGTAGGTGTTTCACAAGGAGGATATGGCGCAGGACGACCCCGAGGTGCCGAAGCGGTGGACGTGCGGGGCGGTGAAGAGCTACGAGAAGATCATGGAGAAACTCAAGGAGAGAGGATTTGTGAACAGAGTATATGTATGATTCACCTATAGCTATGTACAATATTGTCTCTAGATCTGCAAGCCCACCCAGTCCCTTCCCATCTCCGTCTGCAGTATTTTGCCACATTCGTCGAAAAAGGCAACTCGCCTACCATATGTAGACATTTTGCGGACCACATGCGTTGCCCCCGAGTGTCTGGCCCGTTCATGGGAGTCCACAGCCTGCTTCGCAGTAGCGCACGGTGGCGCGGTCTGCATCTGTTATCTGGCGCCGCACTTCGGTCAGAACGCTAGGGTGAGCTTCCGCTCGACGATGAGCGCCGAAAGAAGGATGTGGTCGAAATTCTGGTGACCGTCTGGGAACACAGTCAGTGTCGCAGCAGGAAGTGGCGGGGACGCGTCAAGAGGCGGCGGGACAAACGACGCCAGCTGCGACGATGACGAGTCGGAGCACTACATCAGACCTAGTCAGCTCCGACTCCAGCGGCACCCAGTTAAGAACGCAAGACGCACGATGCACATTGGGGACCCGTCATCGAGCGTCGTGCGGCAGTCCCACCGCAGGTCGACGTTGCGGAAGCGCCACCTAAACTTGCGCTGTTAGGACGAGAGTCGTTGGTACGGAACGCGCACACGCGGCACGGAGACGGAGGGGGTGCTCACGGGAGACCGCGCGTCGGCGGTGAGGACATTGGCGAGACGCGTAGCGTAGTCACCGATCGTCACCGTCGCACGCTTGTGCATGATTGCGAGCCTGACGACGGGCACGGTCAGTATTTGGACAGTTCATACAATGTCTCGGCGGGGGAAGACGCGATGGGAGTAGAGATGACAGACTCACTCGAACTCGCCTACGACATCGCCATCCACGGACCCGCGGCGTACGGTAGTGATATACGAGAGCGGCGCGAATGGGTTCAGGTTGAGCTTAACGTCGATCGCGTAGATGGGCGTGCGCGCGGCATCGAGAGTACGAGGAGGGAGGAGATACATCGACTCGGAGTCCCATGACGCGAATGTGTAGATGTGTGGCTGCGTAGGGCGCTCGAGGTGGGCATACCTGGTCAGTGATGTGTATTGAAATCAGAGTATGAGCCAAGGTTGGCGAGGCAAGGAACGCACGTCGGGGGTACAGAGACGGTTGTCACGTAGCTGCGATACGCACGATCAATGGACGAGGCGTGTCTTGCGCAGGGAGACGTACTCTGGGAGTGACTCCGTTGGTGAAGATGGTGTATGTGCGTCGCCGAATGGATCAGACTCTGGTTCTGTGTATAGGATTCGGGCTCAGCGTCAGCCATGGCAGCAGAATGCGACCGACGACGCACCAGTAGCCGGGAGCGGTAGGGTAACAGACCTAATAGACCTGCGCATCGTCATGGCCGAATTTTGGATATCATACACCTTGCATCGCTATACTAGGGTGGTCTGCTGGTCGTCGGTGACCGTCCGGGCGTTGTGCAAGGAGGCGGATAGTGAAGGTGAAGGACTGCATCAGAGCGGCTAGCACCGCGCCCCAAGTGGCGTGGACCCCTCGCCCAACAATGTATTCCACCGCATAACAGCCGCCAAAGATTTTAGACAAAGCATCTAGACCAAACGCAGTGCGGTCCAAGCAGAACAATGTCGAGTATAGTATTCTTTGCAGAGGTCCAAGAAGAGGGATCATGCGGCGAGACGACTCGAATGCAACGTCCAAAGGGCTGGCGGACTTCGCTCGGGCCCTTTTCAGATTCAGTTTGGCACCTTACTGGTCAACCTACATTGTGATTGTGGCCACGATGACAATTACCGCGTCCTCTGTCGGGACAGGCTCTCTTTCGCACATATATCCACGCCATCGCACCCGCGGGTCCGTCTCAACACCTCTCCGTGTCAGCATCCACCCCGAACGCGCCGGCTAACGCGTCGACCGACGACCATGCGCTCGTACGTCGCCTTTGACAGCCCACCGTTGCCACTGCTCTACGCGCACGCACTCGCAGCGTTCTTCGCGCTCTCATACGTTGGCTCCATCTATGTCTCGAAGAACACGCGGCTCGCGTTCAAAAAGGAGCAGCTGCGGGCGTCGCAGGCCAGCGGGCAACGCGTGAGGGACCCGGAGGAGCGGTGGAGGAATGACCCGCAGGTCATTAGGGCGCGGCTCGTTGCTGTGTCCACCAGCACGCTGTTGAGTTGTACAGCGGTGTTCTTGGTCGTGTGGAAGTTGACGGGCGCGAAGAGGGCAGAGGTGAGTGGTTCTACGTGTGCTCCGTGGACCGTGTTGCACTTGCTCGTGCCACATCGGGGGCCCAATCCACTGTTTGAGTTCTGCTGTATTGACAACCCATTGCTCTAGCTTTTCCATGAGGCTTTGACGGAGACAGCAGCCCGCCTTGGTCTGGCCTACACCGCGCTTCTTCCCTGTTTCATCACTGCTTTGCTCTACTTGGGCCCGCTGTACTTCGAGTTCCTCGTCGGGAGGCTCCCCTTCCAACGTCACTGGAGCATCAACATCGACCTGCTGCCGATCATTGCGACATGGCAGGGATGGCGAAACTACATAGTGGTGCGTATATGTGCCATGGTAACCATGGGCCGATGTTTAGACTGTTTATCCTGTCTGCAGGCCCCGATCACTGAAGAAGTGGTGTTCAGAGGATGCACGCTGGCCGTGTACCACCTTGCAGGCCTGTCGCGTAAGAAGATGATCTTCCTTACCCCGCTCACGTTTGGCGCTGGTGAGTAGTCTGCTCCACACTCGCGCAGAACGGTCCTTGACAGACCCCCAGCACACCTTCACCACGCATGGGAGACATACAACCAGCTCGGGCGCACCGCAAAAGCGGCAAAGATCGCAACCATCCAGACGAGTATGTCGTCTCTGACTCCACGCAACGTAAATTTGGCTGATGATCCCAAAGTCGCCCAGCTGGGGTACACGAGTCTGTTCGGTTTTCACTGTGCCTTCCTGTTCATGCGCACGGGCTCACTGCTCCCCGCCCTCATCTCGCACGTCTTCTGCAACATCATGGGCCTACCTGCATTTGGGATGCACCTGAGGCAACTGCCAGGCTGGCGCTTTGGTGTGTGAAGTCGCTTGCCCGTCAGATTCGGGACGCTCAAAACCGTGCATTTGCAGGAATCATCTTAACTTATCTCCTTGGAATAGCCGCATACATCTATACCATGGACAAGTGGACGAATTCTTACTTCACTCTGTACTGGGCATACCCCGGAGACAAGTCCTTCTACTGATTATTATCACACGCATAAATGGCAGTGATCTGTTTATTATCTCAACTCACCGTATTATTGGTATACATGCATACCTGGCCGCTTGACTGTTGACCGGAAGCACTGAACCTTCTTGACCGCAGTAGTCTAATCTGATGGGCTGGCGGCTCGGGCGGGAGCCACGCAGTGCGCCTAGCCTCGACAGGTGATTTAAATGTGCTAGTACAAGTTACACTATATTCTCCAGACATCACGATGTAGCCGACAACGCAAGGCAGAAAACTTGAAGGTCAACGTCTGCCCTGAAGGCTGATAGTGCGACACAGCCCCGACGGCTATTCTAGGAAGACCATCTATCGATATTCCGCAAGGCTGCGCACCGCCGCTTCTAAAACTGGAACATCACAAGATTGGCCCCACCACATGATCGCTTCTAAGGGTTACAACGCAGTAGTTGAATAGCAGTCTTCGGGAGCACCTCCACCTCATGCTGATTGAGTTCTATCGAGGCCGTGATCATGCCAAGTACAGTTCAGCATCATGATCTCGCTCTCAGACGCCCCCTATCTTCATTGTAGATAACTTACGCTCTATAAGATGCGCATAGATTGTGGGCTTGCCCAGGACTCCCTGATCCACTGCTGACCGATGACGTTCTCGATCGCCAAAGCCCACCTCTTGAACCTGGCTTTCGTGAACATCCTCCTCGGATTTCACCTAGTCACCTTTGGCTTGTCCCTGTGGGCACAGGTTTGGCACAAACGTGCGCGGACGGGATATGTGAATTGGCGGCTTGTGATGATTACGCTGGTTATGGGCGTAATTGGGACTCTGGATGCGTCCTTGACGACAGCAATCAATATCCGTGCATGGAGCACGGGCGATCTCACTCAGTTCATTAATTCCTCCTGGATGAATGATGTCAAGGTGCGTTCATATATACTGAGCATATTGATATATGCTGAGTACCAATATAATGCAGATGGTTGACCAAGTGTTAATGCCGCTCATAGGAGATGCCATGCTGGTGCGTCTGATATTTATGTATTGATGACATTCCGTGACTCTACTTAACATATGACATACGAAGACATACCGGTGTTGGATTGTCTATGAGCACAGCTGGAGGGCAATCATCCCTTCATCATTGCTATGGCTGGTTGGCTTCGGCTTGTGCATCGTGCTCAATATCAAAGCGGCCGTCCTCACGTCTGCTGTTGGCATAAATGACCCATCTTTAACTCCCTACATTGCTTCACTCCTCGCGATCACGGTCGTGCAGAATATACTTACCACGTGTAAGTTGTTCTCAATCGCATACTGCAGAAGATACTGATACACAGCCACGTCACGCTAGCGCTCATCATCCACCGAATATGGAGTGTGCAGCGGGACATCCGAAGGCACGGAGTCCTGCATGGAAACGTCATCTTCATTGTTCGCACTATCGTTGAGTCGGGCGTCCTATACACATCGTCAGCCGTGATTCTATTGGGCACGGCCGTGGTCAGGAACAATGCTGACTACATTACTGGTGACGCCGTAAGCTTGTCTACGTCGTTGTATATTTTTCGATGCCTGAACGTCTATGTTGTAGCTGGTCCAAATCACGGGGATTGCCTTCAACCTCATCATCATCCGGTTCGACCAGAGTTTGGCAGACCGATACGCGCTACCCTCTCCCGCATCCGATCCTAACATCACAACTGCTACCACCACTCGTGAACTGCCACATATGCAGATATACATCTCTCGACAGACGGAAATCGCCACCGAAAGTGCATGCGAAAAGGTTGACACGGCAGCATATGAACTGTGATGATTGATAAAGACAACTAGATCATCCCACCCGATCGCGTACATTAATTCACCGAAAATATTAATTGCAATTTACTCAAACGCTTGGTGGCAGATCTCTCACTGGCCTATCAATACTTCTTGAAGTTTACTTTTTTAACTCTCGCTTTCACCGGCACTGTCTGCAACCCGTCCATGATAATCTACGTTGACGAAGACGTTTCCTCACGGAGCGAGCCCGTCATACTTGACCCTCCCACATTTCCTTTGAGTTACCGCCTCCGGATAGTTTCTAAAGGTACCACACCAGTGAATATCATGATGATAAAAAGGGGGTGATTCGCCTCAAATACGAGTTCTTCTACGTGACTCGTTAATACACGAGCTTGTATATGCACGCGACTGGGGCTTGGTGGTGCGTTGGGATCTTCGACGTGATTCTCCTGCAATCCCAGACAGGTGCGCCGTGATCGGATTGCGGTGGGCATCTGTTGGAGGATGACATATTCAGTTGATGCTTCGAGATCCTAGCTTCTTGTGATATATGTGCGTGATTCTCCGGTTATTGCCTCGAGAGAACGGTCCGGTTTAAAGTTCGATAATGCTACCGTGGCCACACTGCCAACCTCTGATGAACTCTTGAGCACTGACCCACGGGGACTTCCACTCCGGTTGTCGTGGTCTGCGACACGCATAACATAATCGCGTCTCCCGATATCTTTGCCCTTCACTACCTATGTAAGGTTCCGGAGTAGCACATTCGCAGAGCTCCGTTATGCTGCTGTGCAAGTGTCGCGGCAAATGCCGTGTGGCTCAAAAGGAGGCGCGGAATCCCTTGTAGTCCTCGTGGACACTGCCTCAACACCTTCCATTGAGTCCACATGCGCGGGGTGCGAGGGAGGCGTAATACTTTTGACAACGGTGCGTCAAGCACGCCGGCGGTTGGACGCAGAATGCATGGTCGCGCACTGCGCGGAGATACTCACCTTCCATGGCAGAGTTTGCACAGTCGAAATAAATCCAGCTGTTACAACAAAAGGAGTTCGTACGTGCCAGGAATATACTGGTGCTGTCTGGACCGACTGACGTTTTGGACAGAGATAATTTTCATATGATAACGACCTGCAGCCTTCCCTGCGTCAACATTGATGCATGATGCACGGTCCTCGGGAGGCAGTCCGCGAGAACGTGCGGGTACTGATAATTGCTGTAACCCTTGTCTACTCTGCATTTAAAAGGGCTAGTGGCTCTTGTCTCGTGTGAGCACCCTCTTCGGACACCATGGGCATTCCTCTCACCGAAGCTCGCATTCTTGCATTATTCTTCACCGATATATTCATGGGAATCCACCTTGTTACCTTTGCTCTCTCATTATGGATACAGCTGTTCAAGAATACGCAACGTGGGGCGAGAACCAAGTGGCTGCTCGTGCTGGTCACATTGACGATGGGCATCATCGGGATCGAAGACGCTGCGTTGGATGCGGTATTGAACGTTCGGGTCTGGACTACCGGAGATCTCGGGATGTTCACCGACCGTGCGTCCTGGATCAATATTGTGAAGGTATGCACTTAGTATCTCTCGGCTCCTTACTCGATCTCATTACCCCAATGCCTAGAACATCAATCAATTCGTACAACCCTTGATCGGCGACGCCATCTTGGTGAATTTGTTTCTTCGGCTGGATTTTCATGTGCTGATATGACCCAGATCTATCGTTGCTGGGTCGTATATGAGAGACGCTGGATAGCTGTGGCCCTATCCGTGCTATTATGGGTGGGTAGTTGTGTGGTTAGCACCATCTTTATGGTGCTCGCAGCAGATGTCAAGTCGTCCAGTGGCGTAAACGCGTCATCTCTGACCCCCTGGGTTGCAGCCTCTTTCTCTTTGACAGTTGTGTTGAACGTGATCACCACTTGTACGTTCTCGCCCTTTGTGTAGAAAGTTTCTCAAACTGAACATGACCATGCAGCTTTGATTACATTAAGGATTTGGAGTGTCAGCAGAGATATACGGCCATACATCGTGGGACACAACCGTATTACCTACTTCGTGCGCATCATTGTGGAATCTGGCCTACTATACACGACAACTGCGGTAATCATGCTCGCAACCTCCGTCGCCAAAACAAATGCAGATTACATCCCTGGTGATGTCGTGAGTCGAACTTTCGCCCCTTCCACTTAACAGACGTTGAGTCCAATATGCTTTTTTAGCTGGTGCAGATGACAGGAATTGCCTTTAACCTCATCATCATCCGGTTCGACCATAATTTGGCAGATAGGAACATGGTGCAGTTGACCGCAGCATCCCAGTCGATCCCTCTCAGCGACCTGTCGCACGCCAGGCCGAAATTCCACATACGCGTTTCTCAAAATACCGAGATTGACAAAGCGACGTTACCTGGGAAGGGGAGTGATTCATGGGTAGCAAATCCCTCGACGTAATGGTTGTAGCATTATCTCGTACACCTTACTACTTTCTGATTGCAGTCTTACGGCCCTCCAAGCCTCTACATTGACAAACTTTGATAGAAGTTGTCAGAATATAGAATATCAACTGAGATTTTGACGAGGGGAATGACTGAGCTGAGCTCACTTTCGAGAGCAAGGAGAGATCGGCATGAGGCTGGCACGCGCCCCGATGTTCCTGGTAATGTTGTGAAATATTAAGCTACCACGATATTCGTTCCCATGCACGTCATCGTAGCGCCGGAGCGCAGTTCCTCCGCCTCATTATCGATAATCTCCGATGCAAGCGGACCTCTCGTTGCGCCAAAGTGCTCCGTATTCTGGGGTTGTTCGTGGTCAGCATGGGTCGCATTTGCAGACGTACATTTTGTGATATATTTTGGGAGGTGATTGGGACATAGTATCTGGATCTGCTCATCTGGTTCCTATGAATCCCTGTGGCCTGCAAGAAAACATCAACCTGGAAGTCCTGGGGCTCACTAGAGGTCATCGGGAAAATGTCGTGTTGGATTGGCGCGTCTTTACCTTGCTTTTGGGCCTTGACGGCGTCTTGCCCGCCTCTCTAGCGCGTGGCAGGTGGCTGGAAGACAGTGGTCAAGGCGCTGCAAGACGCTCTACAGAGGAGTTGATATTTTCTCAATGACTCCAAGGCAGTGCAACTCTTCTTGCAAGCGCATCCGATTGAGACCTCTTTGCTCCGATGGGACATTCATGTCCTATGCATGACTCGAACACCTTTATATCATTGCAAACTCGGTTCACAGGGTTGCTGCTGCTCCTGGTTCCCTAAAGTCTGCTTCGCCTTGATCTCCTGCCCTAAAGCGCTAGCTATGAGTATATCCCTTACACTGTCGCGCATCCTCACCTTGTTCTTTACCGATGTCCTTCTGGGCATCCATCTCGTCACCTTATCCGTAGCGATATGGCTGCAACTATGGAAGAATCCTGCCCGAGGCTTGAAGACGAAGTGGCTACTAGTGGCTGTGTCTATGACCATGGGGTTGATAGGCATGTGCGAGGCTGTGCTGGATGTGACATTGAATGTCGAAGTATGGACAAGTGGTGACCTCGGGAAGTTCACTGACCGCGCGTCTTGGATCAACATCATGAAGGTTGTACCAAATGATCTAGTCCTTGCTTCTCTCCTGACACATGAGTTACATAGATCATCGATCAGTTTGTGCAGACGCTTATTGGCGACGCCATCCTGGTCTGTTCAGGCCAGGTGTCGCATATCGCACAGTTGACGTCGTGTGATAGATATATCGGTGTTGGGTCGTATATGACGGTCGCATTATGGTGGTTATTGCCTCGAGCTTGATGTGGGCGGCTACCCTTGTCCTGAGTATGCTAGTCACCGTTCGATCTGCAGCGATTGACACGGCTAGCGGCATCAATGATCCTTCCTTGAAGCCATACATTACCTCCGTCTTCACTCTCACCGTAGCTCTGAATATCATCACGACATGTGCGTCATATTATTTAGAGGGTATTCGTTTGGATTCACGCGCTACCTGCAGCTCTCATCATCCTACGCATATCGAGGATAAGCGGCGAGGTGCGACAGTACATCGCTGGACGCCAGAGAATGCATCACGCCATCCGCATCATCATCGAATCTGGTCTCTTATACACCCTCACGGCGTTCATCACGCTGGTGACTGTTGTGACGAAGACGAACGCCGATTACATACCAGCAGACTCTGTAAGCCAATCCCCTTACGATAGTGCCACTAAGGAACTTATTACGATCTCTTGCTTCTTCAGCTTGTACAGGTCACTGGCATTGCCTTCGATCTCATGATCATCCGATTTGATAACCACTTGAACAAGACGACCGTGGTCGAGCCTCCCATCTGGCTCTCATCTCGACCAGGTGTCCGGAGTTCCTCGTACACCATGCCGAGTATTATTCCAGCCGTACATATCGAGGTCCTACAAGAGACGTCGCCGGAGAAAGAGCCTCGCTCGAAGAATGTCAGCGTGTGAAACGCGTAGCACGTCCGGAGGAATGCAGTACTAAGGGCGTTGTACAACTGGGTACTATAGTAATACAGAGATAACTGCGACTAGAGCTCAAGATAACAGCATGAAGACAGCACAATGATGAGACAAAAGTCTTTTGGGGGAATTGTGAAGTCCTTTATACACCAAAACAGCAAAAGAGAATGCATGAAGTAGAGACGCAACAGAGACATGATGGGATAGTGCGCGGCGCTTTCCAAACAGGGATGTCTGCGTCTTGAGATATGGCATGAGACGTTGCCTCTCGATGATAAGGGCAGAAATAATGATGTGGTGGACGAGCCTGTTCCCGTCGGGATTGACCTTCATCGTCGGAAGGGGTGATGGCTTCCCGTCAGCGCGTGGCGCAAGGGGGATAGTGGTGAACGAGACGAGGAGGGTTGCAGTTGGTGTATTCTCCTGGCTGTGCAGATAACACTCGGTATCACCAAGTGTCAGGCCTTGAGAACTCATCTTGAAGCTGAGCTCGCTTTCGAGAGCAAGGAGAGATCAGCATGAGGCTGGCACGTGTTCCGATGTCCCGGAGACTTAAAAACCATCGCGGAAGCACTGGTAAAGTCAGACATGTTAGATATGGTGCTTAGTCATATTTTTCCACTCCCGTGGCTTCTCCTGTTCAGTAGGTAGGCCCTGGCAGATCACCCGGAGATCGGAACTTCCGCTGCACGTCATGTCAGCGCAGTAGCGCAGTCTCTCCGCCTCATGCAAGTGGACCTCCCGTTGCTCTTTCATAGTTAGCATTAGTGACATTGCAGACGTTTATCTCGTGATAATCTTGGAGGGTGATCGGGACACAGTATTCTGGATCTGCTCATGTACATCCTTTGAGTCCCTGCGTCCTCCCAGAAGACACCAGCCTGAAAGTCCTGGGGCTATGTAGAAGGCAGTGCACCTCTTCTCACGGATAAGCGCACCGTGATGCTAATCAGGAATAATTCTCCTCCCCTTACGTAGAGCGTCTTGTAGCGTCTGGACCGCCTTTCAAGATACTTGGTGACACGCGCTAGCAAGACGCAGTCAAGGCGCAAAAGTAAGGTAAGGCGCCAATCCAACACGACATTTCTCCGGTGTCACTAGGAATTGTTTGCTCCGCCGATGGGACGTTCATATCCTATGCATGACTCCAGCACCCTCATATCATTGCAAATTCGATCCACGAGGTCGTTGCTGCTCCGGATTCCCCTAAAGTCTGCTTCGCCTTGATCTCCTGCCCTAAAGCGCTAGCTATGAGTATATCCCTTACACTGTCGCGCATCCTCACCTTGTTCTTTACTGATGTCCTTCTGGGCATCCATCTCGTCACCTTATCCGTAACGATATGGATACAACTATGGAAGAATCCTGCCCGAGGCTTGAAGACGAAGTGGCTACTAGTGGCTGTGCCTATGACCATGGGGTTGATAGGCACGTTCGACGCTGTGCTAGATGTGGTATTGAATGTCGAAGTATGGACAAGTGGTGACCTCGGGAAGTTCACTGACCGCGCGTCTTGGATCAACATCATGAAGGTTGTACCAAATGATCTAGCCCTTGCTTCTCTCCTGACACATGAGTTACATAGATCATCGATCAGTTTGTGCAGACGCTTATCGGCGACGCCATCCTGGTCTGTTCGAGCCAGGTGTCGCATATCGCACAGTTGACATTGTGTGACAGATATATCGGTGTTGGGTCGTCTATGACGGTCGCATTATGGTTATTATTGCCTCGAGCTTGATGTGGATGGCTACCTTTGTCCTGAGTATGCTGGTCATCGTTCGATCTGCAGCGATTGACACGGCTAGCGGCATCAATGATCCTTCCTTGAAGCCATACATCACCTCCGTCTTCACTCTCACGGTAGCTCTGAACATCATAACGACATGTGCGTGAGTCAATATCGAGAAGATTTGTTTGGACTCACGCACTACCTGCAGCTCTCATCATACTACGCATAATGAGGATAGGCGGCGAGGTGCGGCAATACATCGCGGGACACCGAAAAATGCATTACGCCATTCGCATCATCGTCGAATCTGGTCTCTTATATACGCTCACGGCATTCGTCATGCTGGTGACTGTTGTGACGAAGACGAACGCCGACTACATACCAGCAGACTCTGTAAGCCAATCCCCTTATGATAGTGCCGCTGAGAAACTTATTACGATCTCCTGCTTCTTTAGCTCATACAGGTCACTGGCATTGCCTTCGATCTCATGATCATCCGATTTGATAACCACTTGAACAAGACGACCGTCATCGAATCCGCCATCCGGTTCTCATGTCGACCAGGTGTCAGTGGTCTCTCATGCACCATGCCGAGCACTGCTCCAGCCGTACCGATTCAGGCGCTACAAGAGACGTCGCTGGAGAAGGGCTCGCACTCAAAGAATGTCAGCGTGTGAACGTGTAACACGTCCGGAGGAATGCAGTCAGCAGCAGCAGTCCTAAGGGAATTGTACATTTAGATACTATAGTAATACAGAGAGCACGGCAGCTAGAGCTCAAGATAACAGCATGAATAGAGCACAATGATGAGACAAAAGTCTTTTGGGGGAACTGTGAAGTCCTATATACGTCAAAACACCAAAAGAGAACGCATGAAGTATAGACACAACGGAGACATGATGGGATAGTGCGCGGCGCTATCCGAATAAGGATCTCTGCGTCTTGGGATTTGGCATGAGCCGTTGCCTCTCGATGATAAGGGCAGAAATAATGATGTGGTCGACGAGCCTGTGCCCGTCGGGAGTCACCTTCATCGTCGGAGGGGGTGATGGCTTCCCGTCAGCGCGTGGTGCAAGGGGGATAGTGGTGAACGAGGCGAGGAGAGATGCAGTTGGTGTGTTTTCTTGGCTGTGCAGATAACACTGGGTATCACCGAGTGTGAGTGGTTGCGGCGGCATCGGGAAATCGGATACTGACATATTTGACAGGGCTCTCGCAGTGCCAGCTGAGATGCAGATCATGGTCGTTGTGCCATCGCCACTGCCAGACACGCTACACACTGTCAGCATGCTGCGGTCTGGTCACAAGAGCAGAATGTACCTACGTCAGACTTGCCGCCTGACTTGACGAGGACGGTGCTTGTGAACTTCTCCACGCCGTTGATGGTGACTGTTGGCTTCTTCTGCGAGATACCCATCCTGCACGAGTACAATTCGTGAATAACACATCTTCAGAAATGAATGTGACCTGGTACTCACTCGAATGAGCCTAATACCTCGCCGTCCTCTGTGCTACCTTTGCGTAGGACAGTTATATACGATGATGGGATGAAGCAGTTGAGCTGAACAGAGATGTGATAGTGCGGTCTTGAGTCTTCCGATAGCTGAAGGACCATCGAGTTGAAGGAGACGTTCTTGAACGTATAGGTGACGGGGCCAGTGGTGGCAGGGCAAGCTATCTCTGCTTCCTGCCGACTTGGCTTGCGTGAGCTGCCCAAGCCCGCACATGAGGCTGTGTGATAGGCTGCAAGAGGACACACGACTCACATAGTCCTCCTCTCCCTCTCCATAGCCAGCGCTGCATACGCGTCGCTCAAGTATACGCCATGATCGGGATGGAGGATGACCTCGCTGCCGGGCGACGACACCGCACTCGACGGGGCGGAGCTCCCGCAGCTAAGATCTGGTGTCGGGGGAGGGTCCACACTGTCCTTGTAGCTGTACCACAGGCCCATGGTGAGACGAGTCGGGGGCGGCCCACTGCGCACAAGACCCGCTTTTGACTCACCTCGGCAGTGTTTCGCGCAGCGGGTTTCCGCTAGTACTCGCGTTCCGTGTCACTGCAACGGCGTTCGCGACGTCGGTCTCTGAATCCTTCAGAATCATCCCGCTCGTTCAAAAACAGAACTAGAACCTGTGAAACGTCCCAGAAAGTTCGCGTACCTATCGGCTATGAGTAAGTCTAACCTAATTGTAATTTCCCGCGCACTTTTTTGAGATGTTTCACAGATTCTACTTTTTTCTTGAACGAGCGGATCCTGGAAGCAATCAAATTGGCGCTAACTGTTCGGCTGCGGCGTCAGAGGAGCTTTTTGTCGTGTGTGACGCCACCAGGTAACCAGACTTCGTGTGTAGGATCCGAGGCAAGTAGAGCAATGGTTGTAGACAGCAGAGTTAAGATCCTAATAGCGAGCGTAGGATAAGCAGAGATAGATGAAGGTAGCTGTGCTTGTCAGGGAACATGGTCGGCGGCAGCGGCGGTCATGGCTGTGTTCAATGCGAGCCGTCTCTCCGTACCCGAGTTTCTGAGCGCTTCGGGTCTCGAAGGTCAAATTAGCCCGTTTAGGAAATAATCGGCGTTAGTTCGGCCATCTCAAAGGACCTCAAGCGGCTGTACGAGCAGGACAAGAGTGCAAATAATATATTTCATCTCAGCGTTGCAAAAACACGGGTCGTACATAAATAAGGTGCGCAGTGTCCGTGGCTGCGAAAGAAGTCCGGGATAGGATGCGCAGTATCTGTGGCTGCGAAGAAGTTCGGGCGGCAGTCAAGTACTGTTCGACGGTCAAACTTCTCAAGGTACATAGCATTCCCGCAGCATAGCATAACGATACGTGGGGAAGTACTGGAGTGATAGTGTAGATCAACCGCCCGTTTACGAGTCCTCATGCTCCTCTACATGCTGTGAGGCTCGTGATGAGCTCTTCTGCGGAGATTCGAGAGTATTTTCCCGGGAGCCAGTTCGTCCTGTAGCATCCGGCGGGTCAACACATTGTGTCAATAATGGGGTTATACATTTCTTCTACTGTATGTGACTGATGGTACATATCAGTTGCTCACCGATGATCCGGACCGTGGTAGGAGATGGGGTGGTTGACAGATGTGAGTTCTCTAGTCCTCAAGAGGAAGGCCGGAAGACCAAGACGAGCACCTTAAACGAATGGGAATCAGACGTAGGTGGCGAGGGGCCCGCATTCCGCGGTCGATGGAAGCTGCAAATCGCGTATGTCCGGTCACAACCTCCGAGAGACAGACACAATCATCCCAAGTGGAGCATCGTCAGTGGTGGCGCCAAGTGACCTCGGCCTTACCCAGAACTGCGAGGATGAGATTACTGGAGTGCTACTCTGGATGTAGGGCCAAACGAAGGCGCAAAAGAATTTAGGATGCGATAATGTCGCACAATGGAACCGAGATAACTATCTTCTTAGCTAGCATTGGAAACTGCTGGACTTAAGAGGCAGTGAATAAGGCAAGGGCCCAGTAGCTGCTAGTTGTGGATGATGATGGCGTCGTCCTCGCCACAGCTGCAGTCAACCCCACCGAAATCACCGAGATCAGATGACCTGTCTTTGTGCATCTGGAGTACGGATGGTTATGGCCACAACGCGTCAACCCAGGAAACATAGACAGTAGTAGAGGTAGGTGTAGGACAACAGTTCCGCTGGAGGGAGGTGGCCGTCCCGAGACAAGAGCGAGGGGGCATGCAGTCAAGTACACGAGGCCGTGCGGGAGACCGTATGAGAGCATCCCGTTAATGAACTAGTACCGCGGGTCATCGCGTTTGCTGCCCACTGCTCGAGACCAGCCGGCCGCCGGCGTATCGAACGTTGCCGGCATGACACATTCGCTGCCGTAGTTCTAGCTGTAAACCTCAGACTTGGGTCAGACGCTGTCATTCGAACATGGAGAAGCACAAAGAGAACGCTGAAGTCAAAGAGCCTAGATCGGGGCGAGGGGGACGTCCGCTTGGAGGCGTGGACAAGGCCAAGGTGCCTGCTGTAGGAAGCCGCAAGAATTCGACGTCTGTCAAGTGCGGAAATGAACAACATTAACGGAGAGCTAAAGCACTTGACCGGGCCATGACGACGTTGCGCAAAACACGCGTTGACATTGCCCGCGATAGAGAGAACCTTCGAGACCGCAAATGCAAGCCAAGAACGCGTAATCATTAGCCGCTACAAAGAGAAGCCATAAGAGCGTGGTTCCGAGCCGGGGATGGCCAGGGGGGAAAGAAGTGACCCGTGTATAGCCTATTTCCCAGAATCTGTATTGACTTTCTGCTATGAAGCAGCTTTTGAGATGGAGTGCAGTGACTGACGTCAGAGGCTGCGATGCGCGACTTCAGAAGAGGATAGCTGAGAAACATCCCACGAGAGCGCGGAGACGAACAAGAAGCAGAAAAAGAAAGGGTAGTGCGGTTTTGCTACCTCATTGCGAGTCGAAAAATTCGCCGGATGTTTGGTAATTGCAGGGGACAGGAATATCTTCCACGGGACAAAGTATGGTCGTTAAACTCCTGAGGATCATGGATTCGCATTTGTAATACCGAGGAGGGCGCTGGGCTCCATATACCGCCAGGGAGATCTTCGCATGGATTGCGCAGACGAGAAGACAAGAACCAAGGATAAGGAGAGTAGACGAGTCCTCCGTCGGCGAGCCGGCAGCCCAGCTCGTCTTACGGAAGCATATATCTGGGGTGCTCTAGCGGCTGCGCGGCGAACAGCGATAGAATACCAGGCTGTCCCGAGTCCTGCGCAGATGCGAACATGGTATGGCAGATGTCGAAGGGAGACAACAAGGGGCGCCGACGAAGCATACTTAGATGGGCGTCAGCCAGGCGGCAGTATCAGCCGGTGGCATGCGTTTTGACCTCGGACCGCATGCTGATTATTTTGGCTGTTCATAGTTGCCTGACAGTCTAGCACAGGGAGCAAGAACACTCGAGGTAACGCAAGTGCATAGATTGATATTGTTGGCCACAAAGGGCACCACCGAGCAGGTGCGGGAATAGACATTGAGAGCTGAGACTCAGAGACCGGGTCATGAGGCGTCCAGTTTCTCCGATCAGAGACGCACACTGTCCACGAAGCGTTTGTCAAGGCGTCTCGTCTCCCAGACCGGGGTAAATGAACACAGCATGGCATGATCTGTTCGCATGGCTTGCTGGGATAGACGGGCCGTACGACACGAGATGAGACCCTGTAGTGCGAACGGCGGGAGAGAGCAGTCCCTCGCGGGAGAGAGAGAGAGCAGGCGGCTGGGGAATTGTGCTACCAGGGTGGAAGTGCTTCTGGTTCGGCTTCGGGGAGCATTGGCGTTGAGAGGGTGGTGACGGCCAACCTAACTCCAATTGGCGTGCATGGCTGGATGAGGGAATGTCGAGGAGGCAAACGAGTCTCGCAAAAGTGGGTCTATCAAGCGGAGATTGAATTTAGAGCAATCTGGTTGGTGTAATACGTCGGAGAAAGATACACCACGTGGCGCGAGGCACTGATGGGGACCAAGATGGGGCCTGGGAATTTCGAGCTGCCACAGCGTCCGCTGCCTCACCTTCACCACGTTCCTGGTGAGATAATCTGGAACAGTCCCGGAATCATCTGGCCAAGGCGCACAGTCCAATTCCATACGCATTGGCGTATATCAAGTCATCTGTGATATCGGAAGTACGATGACCTCAATCACCACCCCACGAGAGTTTCGAATAGCGCTCCCAATGGTCCGGCATCTGCGAAACACTCTCAGGACGCTATAAGAATTCTTATCCGGTTGGCGGTTTCTTCTTCTCGGCCTCTTCCTCTCTTGAGCCCAACGCTGCTCCCTGGTACCTTCAGACGTCGAGCTGGACTTCCCCCCCTCCATTCTCCTAGTACTATGACCGAGTACACCACCTCGTCCGAGGCCGTACGCGAGTATATGGCATCTCGCGAACGAACGTTGCACTGGGTCCAGCAGCATTCGTCGTTTGGCACTGTGAATGGGTTCGCTTCCCCGTCGACGCCGCCATCCATCATTACCGATTCCGACGCACCGAGCTACGGGCCTTCCGACTCGGACGACGAAAGCAGTCATTCGCAGCCTCCACGAATGGTGCTGCGATATAACGACGGGAGGCCCGACATTCCTATTTCCCACGATGGGCTAGGCCCCAGTGGTACTGCCCCACCGTCTCGACATAGACTGCACCCCGCAGGGCTTCAAGGGTATCCTGCGCAGTACCCCACGAGCCATCACAGTCGATCGCAAAGTGGGGCGCACGCGCTGCCTATTCCTGATCCGCAGGCACGCTTTCAATCGCGTCACGGTCAGTCGTTGTCTTACGCAACGTCACACCACACAATCACTCCGCAGCCTGTTATCCCTCCTTCACGATCACCTGAGAGCATAGTGGTTCTCCCCTCGCGCCAGACAGATGAATCTGAGCCGCTCGCGCCTCCGCCGACCTCGACTCACCACACATCTCCCCAGTCGCAATCCTCGCGACTGGCTCCTTCTGGCCCGCGACCGTTACCGTCTCAGCCCAGTTTTCATACATCATCCCCACGAAACCGCGGCTCGATAGATTTGCAACGACCGCATCCCCCACCACAATTCCAACCCAACATCGCCGCTCCGACTCCGCGTCATGCGTCAAATTCCGCGCATACCACTCATTTGGCCTCCCCCTCACCACCGATCACACATTCACACTCGCAGCCAATCCCTCCCCAGGTCGGTGGAGCGAGATATTATGGAGGTTCTTATCACCCTCCGTCGTCACGCGTGCAGTCTCTGCCGTATCAGTACCAGCCACCGGCAATTGTGTACGCTCCTTCCTCGAAGCATTCCAAGATGCATTATGCACCTCCAGCGATTGTTTATTCACCCTCGACGCATCACCCACATGCGCGCGTAGAAGCGCCATCCATCACTTTTAGCCATTCCGTTCCGGTCCCGCCACCGGCAGGCGCTGGTTACTACCCGCAGGCAGGCCCGACCGCGCAGCCTCCCAGCCATCCTCGTGGAGCATCGAATCATGAAGCAGCCGTTGCTGTTCACCATGGCTCTATGGATGGAAGCCACAGTCGCTCTCCCGACCGCGGCCGGAGCCTCAGCCGTAACACGAACAATTCACTCGGTCGTACGACCATGAGTGATCTTGTCATAATCGACCATGCGCCGACCAGCTCCCGGTCACCATCGAGGACCGGCAGTGACTGCGACAGCCAGACCTCCGGGAGCACTTACTACGTCCTCCCATCCCCTGGCCAAAAGGTCCAAATCATCGTGAGTCAATTTTTGAGTTTCATGCCACGCCATCTTTCCGTCACTATTACGCGCCGCGGACGGCATTTTGCATGCGCACAACCTCCGCGATCACACGAGGCCGTGTCTGTTCTCGCACTCTCTAACGTGCCGTGTCCTTCCATGACAGGTACCGAACTCGTCGTCGCTCTACACAGCGAGCTCGACGACCAAGTCCGCACATAGCCCCCTTTCGCAGCGGAAGCCGTTCTTCCAGCGGATCTTCAGCATCCCGAAGGGCGCCGGCTCGGCGGACTCGCGGGGCTCAGGCGGTCAGGGTAAGAGGCTTGCGCGACGGCATACGCTCGGAGGTGCTCACTTGCGCGCCGGAAGGCCTCTTGACCCTGATCGCTAGACTATTCGGCTGGCGCAAACGCCAGAAGACAAAATCGTGGGGCCACGTGATGGTACGGGGGCGCTCACTCGGAGTATGCTCGTGACCGCTCTTTTTTCGCTTTTTCGCGATACCTGCCATCTCATGGTTGTATGTTTGGTGTACTCTTTGTAGGTTTCAGCTGTCTCAGGGGTTCGCATTGATACTCTCACATATATCGTACTACTACCTGTCTTCACATCATCCAGATAGCATAGGTCTCACTGCACTGTAATAGCCGAGCGCTCATAGAATACACGCGGCTCTTCGAAAAATCTACATTCATGCTTGCTAAATAGCTGAGCATTTGCCAGAGTTTGGCAACGTCTTGGAGTGAAATTGGGGTTTCTCCAGGATGATATCCATCGGTGTGATCATCGTCAGTGCGTCTATCTAGTTATATGTAATTCACAAGTAGTACTTATAATCGGGGCGCATGTCTCCCGTGTGTTCCTTCAATTCCAGAGTAGTAGTAGCGAGTTGTGAGCGGATCTCTCGTTTGTGGTTCTCGGCGTTTATTCCAAAAAAGAAAAGGATGTCGGCTGCGATGCTGACGCACAGGAAGGGGATGCAGATACTGTATCCCTGGGTGTATCTCGGGGCATCTTTGGTCAAAAACGAGAGTGTTGCGATAAAGCAGCCAACTAAGGCACACGGTCTGTCAGAACGCGACTCATGGCTACTAGGCGGAAAGGAACTTGCTGTTTCCAAAGCCAATCTGCCAAGCTGTCCCTACTGCACGTTGGTGATGGCCTGTGACTTTCCCGACGGTCAGTGATGGTAGAATAAGAGAATAACCGAAGGAGACTCACGATTGGTAGTGGACCAGCAGATCACGATGGGCATAGCCGAGTATGCGCCCGTTGAAGATAAGAATAATGCTCCGTATTGCAGGTGTATTTTCACGGACCACGAGAAGGATAATAAAACCAGCGAGAGAGACTAAACTCAGTCCCACTGCAAAGATAAAGCGATGTCGCGTGTAATCCGACGCTGCTGCTGCCATCATTGCTACCACAAAAGCGACGGCCCACTGTGGTACGGAGAGTAGCTGAGACTGAATGTTCCCATTCCCGAGAGATTGGATAATTATTAGAGCGAAGTACGCTGAGATTTATGTGAGCCAAATGTACTTCATATGATGGATCGGGTGCTTACCGTAGCTCAATGCAGGTACGATGAGGCCGAAATACATGAAGCCGCTGATGTAGAGCTTATCTGTCACGACGATGTCACGAAATGTTCGAATCAATGAAGTGCAAAGAATCGCACAATCTTTGAATATATTGAGCACAATTCTGGGGGTCAGCGGCTCCAGTCTTTTCGAGTCACCGACATCCTCATATAGGCGTGCTTTGACAAAGTCCTTCTCATCGTCGGAAAGCCATGCTGCCTCCTCGGGAAAGTCTGTGATAATGAAGTACAAAACTATAGACATGGCACAAGTAAGAGTTCCCTCTGCATAGGAGAGCTTGAGTAAACACAGGATGTAGAAGTATGGTGGACCTACCCAGGATGAAAATCCATCTCCAGCCACGAAGTCCCCGAACGCCGTCTCTTGCCGATCGCGCTAGCTAGGAGACCTCCGAACCCTCCTGCAAGGGAAGTGGACGAGAGGAAGAACGAGAAGCGCTTTTGCGATTCAGATCGTTTGTACCACCTGAGAAATCCGGAATCAGGACCTGTTTCACACAAATCGTTGAAGTCACGACTGACATGGACATCAGATAGAAACATGCAGGAAGGGTGCCCGTCACTACTAAGCCTGCATTTCGAAGATTATGAGCGAGGAACATTCGCTGCCAAAGTCATACAACACACCCAAGAAGAATCGGGTAGCAATGAGACCGCTCAAGTTCTGCGTGAGACCTTGTAGGACTGAGATGAGACCGAACAGGAACATGCAGAACGACACTGCTCTACCACTGTCAGCTTCATTTTTTGGTTATCAAAAGGTGATACGTACGCAACACGTGAGGTCTGAACCTCTTCACCAGAGCATTCGAGGGGATCTCAAATAGCACATAAGGGACAAAGCTGATAGAGTGGTAAGGTTACCAGGGAGAGGTCTGCTTGAGCAACGGTAAGTTTTTGCTCACAATACCACAAGGGCGGTATTGAGATGATTACCCTCGAGGTTGAGGTCAGTCTTCAGCCCGAATAATACAGCGTTGGAAATATTCACGCTAAGATACATCAATATGTATACAGATGTCCACATGTAGTACTCTCAAACATACCGATCAAGGGACGCAAGGAAATACATCATGGTTAAGGCGGGCACGACCCGTAAGTCGATTTTCCTCAGGAGCTTTCTCTCGTCAATTCTCCTGGCGGCGTCGTTGCCTGCAACATCGTCCACGACGTCTGAGATAAAAGCAGCGTCGTTTTTGATGCAATCGCTCTGGGAAATAAGCAAGGCCCTTTAGAGTCTGAGGAGTGTACGAATACTCACCGATTTTGCAAACTGCGGAGAGCTTGCCATGATGCCACTTTGGAACGCTCTGCGAAAGGGGCTTTGACGATAATGAGCTTCAAGAGCCGTTGCAGCCTTGCAGAGATAGCGGGTCTAAGATGGCGCCTCCCGACTGTGTTGAGCTCATTTGAGGACGGATGAATACCACGAGACAGAATGCTACATTACAGAATCGTCTCACGTGGTAGTCAGTGACTCTCGTGAGTTGCAGTGCGGCCAAACGGAGTCTATTATCTCGTTCGAGCATGGCTTGGCGCGCAATCGGATGCCCAACGTTGAGATAAGGGTAGTATACCGAGCGCATTGGGCCAGCCCCGACGATGCACACCTATTAGCTCTCAAGTCTACACACAAACTAAGTTTGTGACCACTTCCAGACGTATACCGCCCCGGTTCGTCTCCGGAAGTGGACAGTCGAATGTAGCTGACAATATTGTTGTCCGGACCTTTGACCTCAAATTGAAGATGGCGTAGAGGCGGCTGACGAATGCGTCGCATCTAATCATAGAGGATGCGGAGCATCTCATCGTGCAAAGGGCACCATCGGAGTTGGAGCACCACACCTACTATTGCGAGAGGAGAATGTCTGGCCGATGCCTGTTCACAGCCGAAGTCATCCATGTATTTCTGCAATGAACGTATGGTCGTCCTGTAGCGAGAGTATGACTGCGGTATTGATCGATGTCCTGACAAGATGACATGATCAGTCGTCGACTTGATTATGGCTACACGTTGTATGACTCCATCTCTACCGGACGCTTCACGATACGTCTCCCGTCAAATCTCGTTGCTATGTGTCGTATATTGCCAGCTAGTCAGCGAACCCAGCACTTCATAGGGCTGGTCTTGTGAGTCGAGAGGCATTGGAGGAAGTGGACAGCATAGACATGATACGAAGGGCAAGGTGGAGAGTTCTTGCAATGGGGCGTAGCGCGATGGTTGCATCCTGTTCTCTAAGACCACAGCTGGATTCTGCGGCAATGAGCGCACGGGCTCGATTCCTATGCGATCCCGCGTTCATGGTGACATCCGATCGATCTATTGGAGGATACCACTAGGCTTGCAGACGATCAACGTATGTAGTCGCCGGAAGTGCGTACTCGCAATTGTAAGGGCATATATGGGGCAAGGAGTTGGACAGCCCGCGCATGTTGAGTCTGTCTGTCGGATGAATATGATGAGCTGATTGAGTAGAGCAGGAGATAGTCAGGGTTCTCACCGAGGTGTACGTCATCACTCGTCCCATCTCATCGCAGAAGGCACCCAGTAGCAGGTCCTATCACCCTCATCCTGCTCGTCGAGCCAACAGAGTCCGTCTCTGAGGAGCATGTTCTCCAATGCTGCTCTTGCCCGATCGCTGGTCCAGCCCCGTCTCGAGATCAGCGCCGCCTCAGAGACGCGCCCTCCGTCCTCCTGCGCAATGGCAAGCACGACCGCTTGATCTTCGTCCAGCTGCCGAGGCACGCTGCGTACCATCTTCTTCCCACTGAGGTCCAACACCTCGTAGCCAGCACCCAGAGGTTTTAGTGTCTTGATGCTCCTGATAACGTCCTCCTCCGTCACAGCGCCGCTGCCTACGCCTCTGAGCTTACTCACGAGACGAACGAGTTCGCCCATCTCTATGAGGCCCCCATTCCGTTCGCGGGTACTCACACAAACATCCACGATTTGGACGCCGAGCTCGTATTGCCAATCGCTCAGTCCTAGGATCTCCGCCCACCACCCGCCCTTGCGTGGTCCCGCGAGTGGGTCTACGCCAACAGATGTGCACATCTGTTGAAACGCATGGCGGAACGTGGGGTCGCGACGGATTGCGTCGCGATGTGTCGATGCATAATGTGATAGGGCGGATCGGAATTGGGCGAGCTGGCTGTGTAAGTTGTCGACTTGCGTCCGAGAGATCGTGCCAGAGAGCTCCGCGAAGGATCGTTCAGATTGCTTGTGTCGTTCAAGTGCAGCAATCCCGACACCTCCAAGGCGATGCATGGTGAAACCGGTGACTATGAAGCGTAGAGAAGGGTACTATCAGGATTTGGTCGATGTCTGGCGCGCTAGCAGCTTAGTCACTTAGACTCTTGGTCCGTTTCACTCGAATTTAAGGAGAAAACGCAGTATTTAGAGCCCAGTGATGTTGATTGAGTCAGATGTTGGGGGCTCAAACACGTTCGATTGAATTCGAGAGATGAAGGAACCAAAAGCTAGGCCTGAGGCAATCTCGAGCGACCCATGATCTTCCATGATGCGAGTCGCCACTAAACTGCGAGGAGCGCCCGTTATGTCGTTCACGTGACGAACGCGTAGCGTCGCGACACGAGTCAAGCGCCGTGGAGGTTCTCTTTCAACCGCCGCCACTACCCGCCATTCTTGGGTCTTACGTCCTGCTTACGTCTCGTCAATCTCGTTATTTTTCTGCTCTCTAGACTTTGGGATCTGGTCGGGTTGACAAGGATGGACGTCTCTAATCCGGGTGACGCGGGTGTTATCGCGTGGTGCAATAAGATGCGCTTCACAATGGCCAGAGACCCAGGACGGCAATTCATGGCACAGCACATACAGGATGTGCATGACTTTTTGGACAGCTATCTGGAGGAAGTCTTGCTGGGCCCAAGTCCGAGCACTAGGTAAGCTCTAAGTATGCTCGTCTCAACCATGAATCTCTGACAGCTTCCATAGCTCACTGGCGGACTTGATGAAGACACCTGGCCGGAAGAAGGCCGCAAGCACCAAACCGGAGCCTGTCTACGCGACAAAGCCGAAGTTACCGAAGGTCAACCTGTTCAACGCGTCTTCTGAGGTAAGGGGCTTTTATCGTTCGGACGTAGCGCGAGCCTGAGTTCTGTGCAGGAGAATATTGACGAGCAAGAGAACCTCATCCCACCCAGCAAGCATCACGATGTATTCACACAGCCAAAGAGCATCAAACAAAGCAGCACATCGTCTGCGCGCTTGACCTCCCCCCTCACAGATATCGGTCCTGTACCTCACAAAGAGTCACGACTTCCTGGGGCGCATTCTAAACCCAACAGAGTGGTCGCCATTGAGGATAGCCCAACATCAAAGCCCGCACGTTATCTGTCAATTACTGATGTACACGATGACGGCCAAACTCTGCCTGAACCTGCAGATGTCGCTATGGGAGACACCCGATCATCGATAGAGGTCGAGCATTCAGCCGATCAAGCTCTACAAGCTCCGGTAACGCACGCGAAAGAGCTATCTATCATTGCAGAGGACGATGAATTTGTAGAGGGTGTTCACGAATCCATGGTCGAGCACCGTGCGGACAAGGCTACCGAGGAGACCACCCAGCCTCCGGAAAGTACCTCGTCACAAGCGAGGGTCGATCACGGCAAGTTATCTCTACAAAGTGCCGAGCAACCTGCAGCAGAAGGCGACGACACTACTTGGGAATCACCGCAGCAGCCGGATATGGCGTCGACGTCTACCCAGACATTCCATTCTATTACCCTCAGCAGCTCGAAAGAGTCCGTCACAGTCGCGTCCTCATCCGATAGCATTCCTGCACCCTCGCCTCATTTTCGTGAACCACAATCCTCCACAGAGGAGCAAGACACGCATACTGGTCCCCTACCCTCAACCTCTTCAACACACGACTTTGCGATTCGGACGAGCAACTCTCAGTCAGAAGACATTGTGGTGCCGATACGTGACGCGATGCCGACGCGGACGCCGGGGCTGGCTCGCAAACCGAGCATGCCACAGTTCACCGGATTGCCCGCACCTTCGCCGCTGCGCAAGTCGATGCGTGTACCTCAGGATGCGATTGTTCCTACCAATATGACTACCACGTATGCCGCTGCTCCACCCATGCCCGGCGGAAAGCGGAGCTCGTGGCTCGTAAAGGCGCGGGAGGCGCATGCGATGGAGGGCACCGGGAAGCGACTTAGCACCCTGAACTCGACCCAGGGCGCCAGCGGGCTTCTTGGGACAAAGAGGAAGAGCGGTGATATGCTTGGTGCGCCTACCCCGCCATCTACCTCGGGGCTCGTCGCGAAGGCGGCGGATGACACGGAACGGGCGTTTAAACTCCGCAAGCTGGACGAGCAACCTCAAGGCGAGAGGCGACGGCCGAGCCGCGAGGAGCAATCCGAAAACACCTCTGGTCAATCTGAAGTACCAACACAGGCCGTGCGCGCGCAGTCCCCGCCGCCCACAACTAATCTTGCCAAACCCTCGGTAGAAGATGACCCCGACGCGATGACCGTGACTCACGAAGACGAGGTCATGAACCGCTTCAGGAAGACCATGGAAGGTCTTGGAGCTCGGTCAGGCAAAAGTGTTGGGAAGTCTCTGGGAGGTACCGCGGCGGCGGCGCTTGCAGAAGCAAGGGCCGCGGCGGAAGCGAGAGTTGCGCAGAGGAATCAGAACGACACCGGAAGTCTTGATCCTATCACCGCCGAAGACGCACAGACAGAGCCAGCACCCGCTGTTCCTCGACGGAGTTCTCGAGATGTATCCATTATATCTCATGGCCGCAAAGGCTCTGACGGCGGAGAGGACAGGAGGCTCAGCATGTCTGACCTTATCAGCACGTCTGAGAAGGGGAAGGAAGGTCAGACGGTGGAGGACAAACAAACCGCTCGACCAGCGACAAGCAGGACTTCCCCTGATTCTAAGCCCCAGGAAAGCGCAAATACCAGCACCTCCACAACGCCTCCCAATTCTCCGCCAGCATCACGCAAACCGAGCTTCACAGCACCGACCGCGCCTGTCTTCAGTAAACCTAAGCCAGTATTCGTGGCCCCTCCTCCCCCTGCTCCTGCTCCGGCTCAGACGAGCCGCCCGCCGGCTCCTGCGACAGGGTCCGGTGCGGACTTCTCGTTCAAGCTGCCTGCACCCCACCTTTTCTCTCTGCCAGCGACAACCCTGGGCATCCCTGCTTCAATGCCCTCTTCCTCAAGTCAAGGTGGCCTCCACCTGAAGCCCGGTGGGCTGTCGGCGCAGTCAAGCAAGGCAAGTATCTTCTCCGACGGGATCTTCGACAAAGAGGACGACATCCCGGCATGGATGCCCTCGACGCAGGACACTGAATATTCCATCGGGCCGTCTCAGCTCAAGGCGACGCCGCGCGACAGCCTCGACGAGGATGACAGCTGGCACGTCGACGACAAGTTCGCGGCGAACCAGATGTGGACACCATTCGGATTCACTTCTGGCGATAAGGATGATACCATGACCTGGAGTACACTACCAAGCCGAAGCACCAGCCAGAAAGGCGGGGACACGGGTCCGGTGCAACCTACGGAGAACTTGACCAAGACTTCGTACCATGGAGATGACACCGAGGCCATGGACGCTCGTCAGGTTGAGCAGGATATCGCCCAGCATACGGCGACGAGTGCGTTTGACTTCGCTTCTATCGCCCAAGAGCAGGCACAAATCGACGAACAAGTCGACGAAGATGAAGCTGCGGACATGGGAATGGAAATTGACGAGGTCGCTGATGAAGCGGATGAGGTCGGAAGTGACCTGGAGAACATCATCTTGAACGGCCAGCCGACCGTGAGTCTGGTGCAGGTAAATCATCAGCCCGTTGAGAGGTTGCAATGTTGCTGAAATAGTGCTCCCATTCAGCCGAGCTCGCAACCCGAGTCGACCCGCGCGAGAAGTCATAGCCAACAATCCAACGCGTCAACAACTTCCTCGTCGCAATCACAGATGGGATTCTTCGGTCAAGCTTCCAAACTTGTCAATAGTGTCCTTGGAGGTAGCAAGAAGGGTAAGGCCGAGCCAGTCAAGAGCCTTCAATTGGCTGCTGCTGTGGCCAAGAAGGTGATAGTCATATTGATTTGCCCGTAACTGCGCGTATTGACGCGCCTGCTATAGCAGCAAGAAGAGCTCGAGAAGAAGACTGCGCGACTCAAGGAGATGGAGAACCGCCGTCAACTCGCAATGCAGAGGAAGGCGGAGGAGGACAAGGCTCGTGTCGTGGAGGAGGAACGCAAGATCAAGGAAGAGAATGAACGGCGTAAGAGGGAGCGCGAGGAGCATACTGAGAAGAAACCAGTCAGGGGCCCAGCGAAGAAGGTGAACCTGCCGGATCTGAGACCTGTTGCTTGCGGCTAACCAGTGTCTTTTCAGGCTGACGACGACAATGCCAAGAAGCGCAAACTGACTGTAGAGAGTGATAAAAAAGCCGAGTCGAAGAAGCCGCCATCGAAGGACAAGAAGGATGCCGTTCCTCCACGGATCGGCAAACCTGGACCTAGTGCCCCAGGATCAGCCGCCAAGACTGGCATGGCACCTAAATCGAACTTAAGACAGCCAGCAGGGCCATCGCACACCGCAACCACAACCCATCATGCAACTAACGTCGCCTCATCTTCATCTGCGAAACCTGTGCCTACTTCGACGACGAAGGCGAAGACTATCAAGCCTACGGCGTCGTCAAGTAATATCAAGATTGTCAGCAAGGCTGCCGCAAAAGCGCCTGCAAGGGACGAGGATGAGGCACAACCATCCCAGCTTGTGCAGAGTCAAATGGCGAACCGCGTGAAGGCGCAGATACACGCAGCCCAACCCCAGTCACAGCCGCCGATAACCAGTGAGAGCATTGAGCTCCCGGACATCAACAGCGAGTACTCCGACTCGGAGGACGAGGACCGCCCGCGGACGTTCGATCCTCCAGAATGGGCTCAATCGCCCGAGCTTCGTAATGCGTTGCAACAACAGAGCACAATGAATCCTGACGACATCTTCGGACGCATTGGTCCGCTGAGGATGGAGGAGATCTTCAGGACGAGGCAGAGTCGTTTCAGGGCTCGGACAAGTTCGGCCAATTGGACTGGCACCGATCAATTGACAGCTGAGGAGGAGAGGGAGTACGCTAGACGTATGGGCTTCAGGTGAGAGATGGCTAGGTCGCGCATGACGGATGCATTGTGGTGGTTTGGTCATTAGGTACGTTATGCTTGTGAATATCCGATCACAATGCATCCGTAATTTGTCTCGTTTGTGGCATTTATACCGGAGTGGTGGGTATATGTAATCCTGCCATGAGCATGCATAAATGGCGCACCGTTGATCATGCCTATCGACTTAGGCATGACTACAACCTCTACTATACATGTCTAGTTACCACCTGCGCGCCACGAACAGCGCCTTGCTGAGACGACTTGATCGTGGCAACGCTTGTCGATATACATGAAGGGAGGTACAAATGGCCGCATCTATGTTTAGTTGCCGTGTGTTATCTGAGGCTGCTCTAGCGTGACCCGCAGAACTCAGTGCCAAGCGAGACTCCACTTTGACTTCACATCCCTCAGTCACGGTTAGCAATATATATGATTCTTTCGAAACTACTTAGGCAACGTATCCTAGCTCGGCTAACACGCGCTTTGGGATATGACCGGTCGGGTCGCGAGTTTGGCGGCATGCCCTCAAGAGCCTTCTGTACAGGACGGTGACGTGGCCGATTGATCATTATTAGAAACGTAAGGTATTTATGAAGGTGGTCACCCAAGCTCTGCGGGCTAGCACGCTCCTCTTCAACAAGCATCGCGCCACCGTGTTGTACCTCAAGGTCCTGCTGATTTTAACGGCCGCATTCTCGAACCACATTGCACTCACGTCACCTGAACCTCCCGCATCGACGAAAGAGATTGCCAGAGGGCTATCATCGGGGCAGCATATCTTCCACGTCGCCCTGTCGACAGTACCACCCATCGTAAAGGTGCGCTCGAGGAAGCTTCAATACTCTCCAGACCTGACTCCGACCCTTCAGTCCATTGTCTGGGCTGCCTGTCTCAGCGAAGCAGCTACAATTCTGGCATCCCATAATGCAACAAGTGTAGCAACACAGGGAACCCTCTCTGCACTGTCCTGGACCAGTACGCAGGACGTGAAGAACAACATGTCTCCCATCTTCCTACTCGGCTGGGCCCTCTCCGTTTCGGGCGGTCTAGTCCGCCTATCATGTTATCGTACCCTCGGTCGGTTCTTCACGTTTGAGGTCGCCGTGCGTCCCAAGCATCGGTTGATCACTACAGGGCCTTACGCTTGGGTTCGTCATCCATCTTACACCGCCGGCATAACCGAGACCGCCGGTAACACTATTTGTCTCTTTCACTCAGGGTCATGGGTCAGAGAAAGCGGCGTCTTGGGGACTAGATGGGGAAGCGCGATTGCGTGCGTATTGTGGATCTGGGATGCATATCTTGTGGTAAGCGTATGCAGGAGGATGCCGCAGGAGGACCAGATACTACGTAAGCACTTCGGGAAGCAATGGGACGATTGGGCTACCAAAGTACCGTATCGATTGATGCCTGGTACCCACTAATTATCAAACTGACAAGGACATTGATTTAATCGAAATATACATGAATTCAGTTTTCTGCAAGCTGACATTCTATGACGGACTCCATGCCACGTAGCGGATGAACAGCAACGATCCGAAGTCCAGCTTTTCCCACTAAGTCACTCCATTCGCTCTATGTCACGAAAGTCGGCAAAGTTGATTGAAAGCAGGCTTGAACGAGGGTTACTCACTGCTGTACGCTCATACGCGTTCAAGACACCCATCAAATGTACCCCCAACGCGAGTGGCATGATTGCACATGTGCCGAAATTCAGAGGAATATACGGTGGGGCCGAGATAGGACAATATTCGTTGCGATCCTGGAGCTCGTCGAGATCTGTAGCGCGAGATTGACGGGCTGCCGAAGAGCTCGTGGACGTAATGCATGGAGCTATCACTGCGTCTACTATGATGACCCTTGACTAAAGGAAGATTAGAAAGGGAGATAACCCTCACAGAGTGACCTCTCTTACCGAAGTTGATGCATCTGCTGCGAGATTTGCGAGGATCTGCACCTGTAGCCATTGTCAGCACATAGTAGAATCCGAGATTTTGGCATCCTGATTGCATACGCAAAGATTATCCGGCCAATTGTGTCTGAAGGATCGTAAGAAGAGAACGGAAGAAACATATGTGTGAATGCTTACAGAACATGGCGCAGCACAAAAACATGATTCTCTCCAACTCGCTGCTGGGGATCGAAGAAATTGTGTGTTTCCACGTTTATCCGGCTGACTTCAGCATTGTTTTGGAGCTGTTGCTGGATGTGACGTTTTGCAAGTGGGACGACCTCACCGAGTTCTTGCACAATCAGCGTTGCGTTTGGAAGGCTGGAAACACGGATCAGATTGACTTCATAGGACTGATCGGTGTTTGAGCCTACATTCGAGCCAATGCAACAGCGACGCTTCCCTGGCCGCCCCCTACATCAACGATAGTGCTGTGATCAAAATTTTTCCACGGAAAATCGTTGAGGAGCCCAGCGAGGTGAGCATCTCCCATTGTCTGGACACTGAGGTGTCAACTTGTAATACCTGCTATGAGCACGATGACTTTCCTGCACGGAGCTTGCCCACTGGCGAAGCATGTCCGGATGATCTTTCAGGTGTTCAAATAGTGTCTTGTCGGTATTGTAGGCCAGCTGGAATGCCGTGCGAGTGCTCTGCCCCGAGTACCTCCAATCTTTGTCTGGATGGGTTATTTGATTCATGAGAGCCATCGCGATTCGAGGCTTCCCTTCAGTTCTTGGACGATCATATTCGTCATATATGCATCAAATCAGAATTGAACACGTACAAAATCCATTTGCGACCATTGCAGCCTTCGCGCAACTCGAGCGAGGTGCGTGTGAGAGTGAAGACACCTTCGGTGGTCTCTCGTAACCAGCCCTGAGCAGATAGGTAGCGCAGTACGGGTGTGATCTTCTTGGAATCAATGTCTAGCTCAGACTCTAGACTGATTACGCTCAATCCAACGGTAATATCCTCCGCATTTGCCAGTTTGTCGAGAATCCCGGCTTTGACAATCAGATCGAGACAAGCCGTGTCATAGACAGCTGCGGATTGCTTTACGACCTTATCGTACGGTCGCTGCAACAGACTATCCAGTTGCCCCTGACACAAAATGTCAGAAAACGCTGAAGCTATGGGGGTCAAGGCACCTTACCAGAGTCGCTGAGTATATTTTTGTACTGAATTAGTGTGGTGACTTGATATACCGCACGAACTGTAGAACTTGCCAAGTGCTAGCCGACGTGCCTCATACAAACGAGGAGGGCAGATGAACTCGGGGGAATCTAGCGGATGCGGCTCAGCCGAGAAGCTTGAAAGATCTGGAAGTCTATGAACTTCTAGCTCCTCTCGAATGGCATCCAGCGCTTTGTTTAGGTTGGTTTGGAGTTGGTGAAGTTCAGACATTCGTATGGAGCCTACAACAGCTTGCTGACAACGTATCCTAGGTATAAGTACCCTTTAATACCTGATTCCAATCGGGGAAAGGCCCTG